>WBMW01002207.1:1292424-1384586 GCA_013396635.1 Penelope pileata
CCCCAACGGCGGGCGCGCGCTCTCAGCGGCTCTGTGGCAACGGCCGTCCCGAAAGTAGTGCGCGGCGGAGTGATCTGAGCCGCGGGGGGCGGAGCACCGAAGGGTATATAAGGGGCGGGTGCGAGTGTGTGGCGCAGTCGGAGCCGTCTGCGTCCAGATTGCGTTGTGTTGTCGGATTGAGCTGTGAGCCCCGCGGCCCAGATCGGCTGCAGCTTCGGGGAGAAGAGGCGGAGTGAGGCCGCGTGTGGAGGCGGCGGGGTTTGGATGTGTGCTGTGCGCTCGGGCGGGGAGCGCTGGGGGGACGGAGCTGCGGCCGGCGGAGATAGTGCGGGGTGGATGGGCCGTGGGCTGGGCCGCTCCTCTCCCGTTCACGGGCCGTGGGCTGGGACGCTCCCCTTCCCTTCACGGGCCGCAGCTCGGGCAGGCGGCGGAGGTGGGAAAGGTGTATGAGTAGCCATCGGGGAAATGGCGGCCGCGCAGACGCAGGAGCGCCCCTAAGATGGAGGAAGGCGGGCGCGCGCTTCCGGAGCGAGAGGCGACGTTGGGCGCGTGGCACCGCCCCTCGGGCATGTGGGCGGGCATTCCGC
The DNA here is from genome assembly GCA_013396635.1 of Penelope pileata. Classification (NCBI taxonomy): domain Eukaryota; kingdom Metazoa; phylum Chordata; class Aves; order Galliformes; family Cracidae; genus Penelope; species Penelope pileata. The sequence continues at coordinate 1,293,012 of WBMW01002207.1, forward strand.
TGTGGCGTCACAGCGCGGGGGCGGGGCTCGGCCCTTCTCGGGGGCTGCCCCGCCGGTGCGCGGCCTCTGGCACCGGGGCTCTGCTGAAGCGTGCTGTGTTCCTTCCAGGCAAACATGCAGATCTTCGTGAAGACCCTCACTGGTAAGACCATCACCTTGGAGGTAGAGCCCAGCGACACCATTGAGAATGTCAAGGCCAAGATCCAGGACAAGGAGGGCATTCCCCCTGATCAGCAGAGGCTGATCTTTGCTGGCAAGCAGCTGGAAGACGGGCGCACCCTGTCCGACTACAACATCCANCCCTGTCTGACTACAACATCCAGAAGGAGTCCCCCCTGCGCCTGGTGCGGCGCCTGAGGGGAGGCATGCAGATCTTTGTGAAGACCTTGACCGGCAAGACCATCACACTGGAGGTAGAGCCCAGCGACACCATTGAGAACGTGAAGGCCAAGATCCAGGACAAGGAGGGCATTCCCCCTGATCAGCAGAGGCTGATCTTTGCTGGCAAGCAGCTGGAAGATGGGCGCACCCTGTCCGACTACAACATCCAGAAGGAGTCCACCCTGCACCTGGTGCTGCGCCTGAGGGGAGGCATGCAGATCTTCGTGAAGACCCTCACTGGTAAGACCATCACCTTGGAGGTAGAGCCCAGCGACACCATTGAGAACGTGAAGGCCAAGATCCAGGACAAGGAGGGCATTCCCCCTGATCAGCAGAGGCTGATCTTTGCTGGCAAGCAGCTGGAAGATGGGCGCACCCTGTCCGACTACAACATCCAAAAGGAGTCCACCCTGCACCTCGTGCTGCGCCTGAGGGGTGGTAACTGAAGTGGAGTTCTGTTGCTTGCTTCCAAGAAAATGTTCTTCTGCACGTGTTCATTCCAATAAAGTTGTTGCATCCACAGAAATCCGTGTCTCATAAATTCTTTGAGGGGCTATTTTAGTAACTTAATTGCAATCTAGTTAACTATAGTTGCTTAGTTTCCTAATTCAGAATGTTATAAAACTGCCTTATGCAAGGCTTGCGCGTGACTGGCAAGCAGGGTGAGTGCCCGGGGTGGTTCTCCTGAGGTTGTGTAAGTGTTCATGTGACTCCTGAAGGTAAGGGCTGATGGGTGGTAGCTGCGAGTGTTGTGCAGCTGTTATATTGTACAAAGATGCACGTGTAACATGAGGTGAGAGTACAGCTTCTTGCTGAGCTGGAAGGTTTGGTAGTATCCCTTTGTGCAGTGGTGGGCCAGGTGCTGCCTGTGATGTTGGTGTATTGATGCAGTAAAAGCCATCAAAGCAATACCAAAGTTTCTTTGAAGGCAGCAGCCTTCTGCCAGCTCTGACTATCCCATTGCTGGCTCGTGGGGTGGCTGTGAAACACAGCAGTGATCCTGCAGCCCTCGGACCACGTGCTCAGTGCTCTCTAAGCCTTTCATCATTGTGTTGTTGGGTTGATTCCATTTTCTGCACAGCTTTAGCCTAGTAAGAAAAGTTTGTAACTTCAGATGTTGTAGTTTATAAAGAGTACCTTTGGGAATGTGCTGTCATCCCTGCTGTGCACTAGATAGAAATGATTTAATGAGCTGAAGTGTCACAGAGCAGCTTCTAGGAGCTCTGATGAGAAGTGTCCACTGAGCTACTTGCAATAACCTGGAGATTGCTGGGTGTTGGAGATCAAACATTTGCATTGGGAAACTGGAAAACAGGCTGAAGAGTTAAACAAAACCCAAAACCATAGATAGATCCTGGACAGTGCTGTTGGTGTTACTGTCTGGAGAAGGGGAGCTGGAATAATGGTTTCAGGTGAAGGCTAACCTCAATGGGAGTGAAGGTGACTGTGTGCCATGCAGATTGGAAGGGTGGGATCCCAGGAAGGAAAACCAAATATGTTTTGCGTGATGCTGAGTTACTCCTGATGGGTGAGTGGTGGGAAAGATGGTTTTAGAGCTTTGTGAGCTGTAAGGGACACACTTGGGTCGTCAATACTTGGGCTACCACTGACCCAAGACGTGCCCCAGGGGTTGATGCTGTGCCATCACCGCTGTCTGGTGTGTCCCACATGTACGCACCTCTGCAGCTTTTCTTGGGGGTCCAAGAAATCCAAAAGCTGGGAAATACTATTTTCCTGCTCTGAACAGAGCCATGCTCAGTCAGAATGAACTGGCCAGCCCAAAGCATCGCATGGTCGAAAGCGTACAAGAATGAGTGCAGTATTGTTTTTTAATTTAGTTTTAATTGGAAATGCCTTTGGAAAAAAAACCCTAGGGTGCCGTAGGGTTGCGTGACACCCTGGCGTGCTCCGGGCTGCAGCAGGACGAGGCGGGGGAGCCGCTGCCTCCTGCGATGCCCCACAAAATGGTACCGTTGGAAGGAAGCTGCAGCGCGGGGAGCGGCCACTGGGGGCAGCCCCTCAGCCCCCGCCCCGGGCCCGGTGGGGCGGTCCCGCCCCGCCCCGCNTGCACTCAAGGGGAAGGTGGGACAGCCGTGCGCTGAAGAGGCTGCTTCGAGGCTGTCCCTGCAGCTTGCAGCATCCTCAAAACCTTGGTGTGGGTGAATCCAGGCTTGGGATGCTCTGTGCCTGGCTGCTGACCGGGACAGTGCTCCTTGCTGCTGGGGCTGCCTGCTCCCCTGGCACTGCCAGGGTGAGGGCTGGGGGTGCTGGGTGCCACCCCACCCTGGCCTGGCTGTGCCTGCAGTGCTGGGTGCTCCTGCCACAAATGTGCATGTGGGCTTGCTTTGGCAGGCTGCGTGCTCAGTTGCCAGTGGTATCGTGGGTGATGCACTGGAGCGCTTGGATGGAGCTCTTGCCTTGTGCGTGGGGTGATGTCTAAGACCAAATCACAAGAGCTGCCTCTCTGTAGGGCTGTCCAGCCCCCCAGGATGGGTTCTGGCCCCCAGGAGGGGTTCTGCTGCTGCTGTGCCATTGATCCCCCATGGTTAGGGCATGAGACTGTGGGGTGAGCCCTTGGTCTGCACAGTGACCACTGCACGGAGCCCTGGGGCTGATGCTCGAAGGAAGATGGAGAAAATATAATGGAAAGGGCTCAAGGGTTGAGATGAAGACAGGGAAATCGCTCACCAATTGCAATTTGTCGGGGCAAAACAGGCTCAGCATAGGGAGATTGATGTGATTTGTTGCTTATTGGGAGCAGACCAGAGGACGTGCAGCTCCTGCAAGAGCTCTCCATGGGTTGCAGCCTTCCTCAGCCCGCATCCACTGCTGCACCATGGGCTCCTCCGTGGCTACATGTGAGGATCTGCTCTGTGTGGTGTCCAGGAGCTGCAGGGGCACAGCCTGCTCCTCCATGGGCTTCTGCTCTGCGCCTCCTGCGCTCACCTCGGGGGCTGCAGGGCTTCTCCTCTCCATCTCTCACTCCTCTCTCCCAGCTGCTGTTGCATAGCAGTTTTTCCCCTTCTTCAGTCTGCTTTCCCAGAGCACACCCAGCCCAGCAGCAGCTCCCTTTTGGGACCTAGAGCTGGCTCCCATTGAGCTTGGTGCAGCTGCTGGGCTCTGCTCACAGAGGCCACCTCTGCAGCCCCCACCACTAAACGCCATCAGCCCAATACGCGAGCTCATCACCAGATTCAGCCAAACCTTTTCCGCTTGCCCAAAAGGAAGGGACTGTCTGCTTTGGAATCCCTCCAAGCTCACACCTCCCCAAGTCACCACCTAGAAGCGCTCCGCTGGGGCAGGAGGTGGATGGCAAATGGCTGCAGCTACCTGTGCCACCGTGCCTTTGCCAGGAGGGAGCTTCTGCTTAACTGTGTGTGCTGAAAGTGCTGCTGGGCAGAGCCAGGCACACCTCTGGTTGAGGTCTGTGCTGAGGACCAGAACTTCCCTTCTTTCAGCTGATCCTGATTCTTTCCACCCAATGTGGTTAGTTTCTGGTAAATGGCAATGAGAAGAAGTGCCACCCTTCTTTCTGCTCAGGTCTCCTGTATCTCAAGCAGTTGGTCTCCACATCATCAACATGACCCAAAGGATCCCAAATTCTTACACGCCTTAGAGTGAAATGAAAAAAAAAGTGTTGATTCTATGATGGTGGCAGCACCCAGAGCACCTGTGTAGGATATGAGCTTTAGCACAGGGAAACTGCATCAACCCATCAAGCACTTGGCCAACAGGTGAACAGCTGTTCCCCTTCTGAGCCAGGGCACAGGTGTGCAGCAATGTGGTGTGCAATGGCTGCAATAAAACAAGTGATCTCTTCTGTGCAACACACGAGCTCTCGCCCTGCAGCCATTGGGCTGCCCTAGGTCGTGCCCATGCAGGCAAGGAACCCTGCTCGCCTCTGGCGGGCATTTATCCTGTAACTCTCGTGGGAACTCTTGTCCTGAACACTGGGAGAAGACTTACAGCACTGTTCTTGTCTGGAGGAAGTAAGTGGTAACCAGTTCCTGAGGAACTGAAAGGAAATCAGTGCAATCAGGAGATGTCAAACCACTCAGTGACACGTTGTAACCCATCCAAGTGACAAATATTCTGTTTTTATTCCAGGCACACGAAGTGTTGGTGTTGACCAACACGTAGCGTGACTCCAAGGCTGCTATGTTCTGTGGATCTTGTTTAGAGAAGGCCCTGGGGCTGCTGGGTTTGGATGGGAGAGGGCTGAGAGAGGCAGCGGGCAGTCAGGATGCAGCCCATGTGCATGTTACATAAATGCATGCGTATGGATGAGCAGTCTGGGGAGCGCAAGGCAGAATAAGCAAGTGCAGGAAAGCAGATGTCAGTGCTCAGACTGCTGGATGGGCAGGAGGAGGGTTATAAAACAGGCAAAAGAAAATCTGGGTTGCTCTTGTTGTGTAACAGCTTCTTTGCCATGAAGCCCTCCAGGCTGGCAGCCCATGGGCGTCGGTCTGGAGGTGTTTGTTGGGTGGGTGTGGAGGACCTGGGCTGGGCGAGGGGCTTGGGGAGTCCTGCTGCTTGCAGGTAGCACACAAAGGACGGTGAGGCATTGTGGGGAAGCTTCTGGAAGCTTTCTTCTTGCCCCTGCCACAACGGCAAGTGTGCATGGGCAAAGCAAGCTGCTGGGGGGCTGAGCTGTAGCTGAGTAATGCCCGTGTGCCTGTGCTGATTAGTGGCTCAAACCCAGCTCCAACAGCAAGCTGCCTTACTTAACTGCAGCAGGGGCCTGTGCTTGCACGGGAAGAAGAGAGAATAGTGGAGTGCACCCAAAATAGGTGGTCAGGAAGGAACAAGCTCTTTGTGTGCTGGTCCATAGGGCAGTGCCCAGGGAACAAGGAGGGACTGGAGATGGAAGTGGCCACGTGCAAGCATCTGGAATGGGGAGGGGATGGGGGCTTGGGTAATGCCTGGGCTTCTGCAGGCATTTCCCAGCACACAGGACAGTGATAGAAAACACAATTGTGTGTTGCCTTTCACCTGCCTTGTGACAAACATGAGTCACTGCAGGATGGCAAGTGAGATGGAACAAGAGCAAAGTGGATGCAGTTGGGTTGCCATCGCCACTCTCTTCATCTGCTTTGGGAGAAATTACAAGGTTCTCCCCACTGGTACCCAAACAGTTCTGTGGTTTGTGGTTCTCACCTCTCCCAGCCCCTGCCTGGTTCTGGCTGTGTGGAGCTGCCAAACTTGGCAAATGAGTGGAAGCCTTTGGGATGGGCTTGTTGGTCCCAGGCAAGTCAAAGCTCCAGAACAGTGAATAATTCAGTGCTGACTTGTCTAGCATGGGGAAAGCATCCAGCACATCGAAACAGTTTTGAAACCTTGTGGACAGGAGTCTGGCAAGCTGAGCCTGAGTAAATAAGCCTTCAGATGTCCTGTGGCATAACTTGATGCTGCTCTGTATGTAAGTTCCCAGTTTAGAGCTGGCTCTGTTTCAGTTTGCATAATGCGCTGCATCCTCTAGAGACCCCCTGCTGGAACTGCTGCCTTCAGCTGGAGCTGCTGTAGGAGGCGGGGCGGGTGTGCTCATCAGCGTGTCCTCTTTCTTCACAGAACGTGAGGATTGACCCCAGCAGCATCTCCTTCAACATGTGGAGGGACATTCCTGTTCCTTTTTACCTGTCGGTGAACCTCTTTGAAGTGCAGAACCCCAACGAGATCCTCCAGGGAGCGAAACCAAAGGTGATCCAGCGTGGGCCATACGTTTACAGGTCAGGTGCTGCTTGTGGTCCAGCTGTGTGTGAGCGTGGCTGCTGTGCTGCCTGCCCGGCTCCTGGCTGGCTCCTCCAGGAGGACAGCATGGCATTGTCGTGCTTGTCATGAATCTGACGGCATTGATTGCTCTGATCTTACTAAAACCCTGTGTAGGACCTCTGACTGCTAGGGCTGTGAGGCTGCTCAGTGTTTCAGTGTGAGCTGTGGGGTTTGGTCCTGTGCTGGGACCCATCGGGTGTTGGTATGGTGGTGGGCAAACATCACCATCAGAGTGGGCTTCGGTTTGATCTTCACTGTGCGTTTAAGAGTCCAGCTCCAGAGGTGGAATCACCTTGATGTGAAACTTCAGACTTCATGAATTAAGACTCATTATCTAACATGTTGAGATGCAGAATCTGCCCAAAATGAATGATCTGATCTTGAGAGCCAGTATGGAGCACTAAGTCTTTTTGGCTCCAGCGACAGCAGGATTGATCTATTTGCCATGGATGAGGGTGGTGGTTGACGCCCTGGATGCCTCTCTGGACCTGGTATGTGAAGTGATGGGAGATATTGAATCGAGTGTGTGAACTTCCCCATAAATAACAGCAGTTGACATGTTAGTGCATCCACATGTAGGCAAGGTCAGGTCAGCAGCCTAAGCAAGCTCATGTGGGAAGATTACTGGTCTAATCCAAAGCTGTTTGAGTAGTGTTGGGGGGAAACCTGGCAGTATGGATATGCCCTCATTTCCCCTGGGTTTGCCAGGTCACGTTGTGTGGATTCTGTATGTTGTGATCGCATCAGTCACTTGGCTTGTGGAAAAGGCTTCACTTACAGTAAATAAAAATAAACAAATGGGGTAAAGCTTATTAATATCCTTATGTTCCTGTTGAGCAAGATTAGTGCCTTTCCCTATTGTGGACCATAAAGCAGGCTCCACAATAAAGGACTTTGTTTCTGCTGGTGCGTTGGGCTGCAGCCCCGCCAGGAGCTGTAACAGCTGGTGCTGGGGACAGCCTCGTGCTGCTGCAGAACATTGCAGCTCCGTGCAGGCTCCCTAACAGCATGCAGCAAATGGGAACAGTGCTGGGCAGTGTGCAGGAGAAACGTGACCTGGAGAGGAGCAGGAGAGCTGGGATGCTGCGTGGAGGTTGTGCTGCATGTGGGAATGCCCAGAAGCTGCCAGGGAGCTCTGGGACAAATCTGTACAGGCTTGACAGCAGGGCTTGTGCCATCTTGCTTGGTTCTCTCCTGCCTTGCAGGTAGTTTTGGTGTGTGGGATGATGTAGATTCACTTATTTGGCCATCTCTCTGATGGGGCTGGGCTTCTCAACAGCTCTAAGTGAAGTAATAGGAGGGATTTATTCCTTCATCAGGAACAATTGTTCATCTCACACTTCCCAGTAGCCAGAATTTGAGGTGGGAAGGAACACCTGATGCCTGCAAACAATCCCATCCATCGGGGGTGCCTGGGCTCTTGACCAAGTGTGCTTGCTGTGAGGCTGCAGTCTGCTGCAGGACACCCGGCCCTGCCTGGGGGTGGGATCGATGCTGCCTGTTCCCTGTCCTGCTGTCTCTGCTGCAGCCCCATGGCTGCTCACTGGGTTTGGTTTCCTTCCTCTGCTCTTCAGCAGCAAGCCCAGGCCTGTGCAGCCTGTCCTTGCTCCACAGGCAGCCCAGAGGCACTGCGTGGAGGAAGGTTCCCATGGTCTCTCCTATCTCTTTGCAGAGAGTTCAAGTATAAAACAAATATCACATTTCATGACAACAACACCGTCTCCTACCTAGAGTACCGGCAGCTGTTCTTCCGGCCCGACTTGTCCAACGGCACCGAAGAGGAGTACATCGTTATGCCCAACATCTTGATGCTGGTAAGGTCTCACTTCCCAGACAGATGATGGCATCTGAGTATGCGGAGAGGGTGGTGGTGCTCTCTGCCAACCTGGAACTTCCTTTCTTGTAGGGCTTGAGTCTAACCAAGCTGTGGAGTGGTTAAGTTTACAGAATGCAGCTTTCTGTGTGCTGGTTGTCATGTTGGGTTACTGCCTTTCCAAAATCAGTGAGGGGCTGGCAAAGCCGCTGGGCTCACATCTTCAACCTCATCTGAGCGTCATCTGGGAAAATGAAACCTGCGAGCCCTCTGTGGCTGCTGCCACAAACTGCTTTCTTCCTAAATGTGGGATGAGTGGTGAGCCTTGCTGTCCAAAGGGCTTCTGCAGAGCACTGCAGCAGAGGGACCCTGCTGAGCCCTGGAGATGCACTGCTTCCCCGTTGGTAAAGGCAGGGCTCTTGTCTCAGAGGTCTTTTTCCTTCCCAGGGAGCAGCTGTCATGATGGAAAACCTGCCCAGTTTTGTGAAGCTGTTGCTGAGTGGGGCCCTGGCTGGCCTGAAGCAGGAGGCCTTCATGAACCGGACAGTGGGAGAGATCATGTGGGGCTATGAAGACCCTCTTTTGGACACCATAAATGCGCTTGTTCCTGGCCTGATGCCGTTCAAGGGGAAATTTGGCTTATTTGTAGAGGTGAGTAAACTCTTGCTTGGGAACACTTAAGGTCACAGGCATATTGCTCTTGTTATTAAATGTCCAGGCTGTCTCCCTCACTGCTTGGAGCAGCCGTGTGTAATTGATGGTGGTTGTGTAAGGCTGCCTTCATTTTCCACTCAAGCAGAAATGTGTTGGAAGCTGTCTCTGGTAACCAAAATAAAACTTCAGAAGCTTACAATACGTGGAGCACTCCTAGAACTGATGAAGCATGCAAAGGCGTTAACATCTCACAGCCTTGTTGCATGTAATGGATTACAGAGTAACTACTTCTCTCTGCAGTTTAACAACACCAATACTGGATTGTTCACAGTGAATACCGGCATGAAGAACATCAGCCAAGTTCACATGGTGGATACGTGGAATGGCTTAAAGGAGGTAAGTGCTGGCAGCCAGCCTCTAATGTGGGGGCGGTGACTGATGCAAAGAGAAACCAAAAGCTCTTGGTGCTGTTGGATCACAACATCGTAGGATTTTGGAACTGAGATTCTATGGGACTTCAACTGCCACAAATTCTGTTCAATGTCAAAGCAAATGCAAAATTGCCAGAAGGCAGCCAAACAGCAAGAAGCTTGTCACGAAGCACTGAGTTCAGCCCTTCTTGGAAACTCTTCAGTCTTGCTGTCTCAAGTTCTGTGAAAGGGGTGGCAGGGGTGGAAGCCAACACCGAGCTCAAAGCTCTGAGCTCCTCTGTCTGCACCCATCCCACAGGTGAACTACTGGCGGAGCAATGAGTGCAACATGATCAACGGGACTGCGGGGCAGATGTGGCCGCCGTTCATGTCCCCAACGTCGCTGGAGTTCTACAGCCCCGATGCCTGCAGGTGAGGCTTCAGCAGGCCAGGCACTGCTGTCCCTGTGCTGGTGGCAGGGGATGCAGTGCTCTTGTGCAAGCAGAGCACTGTGCAGTGATGCAGAGGGCTTAGAACTAGAATCTATAGTTAAAGATTCTGCTACAGCTTGATGCTGTAGTGTTGGAACAGAGTGTAGATCTTGTGATCTAGAAGGTGTTTCTCTCACTGGGGAAGCCTAACTTACCCATGTTGAAAACCACTCCAGATCAGATGTGGGAAGAGGAAGGTTAAAAATAAGGGTTATCATAACGAAGTGCTGTTTGGCCACCGAGCTGTTGCAGCTGGCTAAGTGCTGGCAGAAGTAATGCTGGAGGGCTGTGCCACTGCTCCCAGGCTGCTTCATTTGTGGTGTGTGCAAGCCTTCTGCTTCACACACAGCTGTGCGTGTCTGTGTGACACCCTGGCCTTAGCTGATTGTGCAGAGGTTAAAGTACCCTCCAGGGTCTGCCCTGCTCCTGTGGAAACTCACTGGGGCTGGAAGGAGGGGAGTGAGGAGGCCAGCCTGGCACACAGCCTTGTCTCCAGCTTCGGAGAGATAACGGTAATTTCGGCTTTGCAGCTGCTGCAAAACAAGCAAAGTACTCATGGTGAATAGAGAACAATGACCTCTTCAGCCAACAAACAGTCAGCTGAGCCGAGCATTAGTGCAGGAATTCCTCTATGTAAGAGGCATCAGCAAATACAAGATGACTCAGAGCCAAGGACTTGCAGAGAAGTTTACCACAAATCAAAGTTTAAATACACATACCTGTTTTGTAGAGCTACAGAGATCTTGTAGGGAACAGAGTATGTTTTTGGCAAAGCATAAAATGGAGTGGGAAGCTTGGTTTCTTGTGAGCACAGGAGATTCCTGCAGGACAGTGCTGTGGCAGTGGGCAGTGTGGAGGAGGTGGCTCTGTCCCTTCACAGGACAGTGCTCTTTGTCCCCAGATGTGGCACAGCTGCTGCTGGCCTGGCTGGTTGGGAAGGAGTCACAACCATCAGCTGTAGACTGAGCATGTATCTGCAGCTGTATGCAGGGAATGGCATGAAGGTGATTGATCTGCTGTGTTTGCACATTAAGGACAGCTGATGCTGAGATACAGCTACATGGATGTCCCTGAAAGGCTGGGCAAGGCTTTATCCTGCTGATGTGCTGCAGCACATCTGCTGCTTTGCTGGAGAATGAGCACAGCCCAGAAGCGTGCACATAACTGCTGTGCATCCTCCTCAGTCCTGCTGTCAGAAGGCAGCTGTAGCAACAAGCACTCCCCTTAGTCTGCCTGGGCTGTCTGGATTCCTGCAAGTCTTGCTTGAGTGTGAAGGAGCAAGCTTCCCTCCTGGAAACATGCATCTACTGATGCATGCAGCATAAAGTCTCTGGTCTTTTGTACCCAGATCAAAATCTTACTGCAAAACGTAGTTCATAAGGTAAAATTTTCCACTCCTCTGATGGCCTGTGTGCTGGAGCTGTGCTGCAAAACAGATTTAGCCGATGTCCATCCGCTGTGACAGAGCACTTCTATCCCAGAGCCAATGCCTGCACAAAGAAGGTATTATCTCTGGGAGAGCAGCCATGGGGATTACTCCATGCCCTTAAACATATCTCATCTGGATTCTGCAAACAGATTTATAAGCTTGTGTCGTTCTCTCCATGACTAGTCCTGACCAGCCCTTTATTTGTGCTTAAAACATGGAAAACAAATGGCTTAGACACTCATTCCCAATCCAAAGCACTGCTCAGAGCATTTATCTTGATCTCAAAGTCTAAGTTACATTGCAACTGCATCTTATCCAGCGAAGATAAGAGCTTGGTTCTGTGCTAGGAACCTGTTGGCTAGTCCTGATCCTTCTTCACTGAAACCCTTCCAGATCCATGACACTGGTGTACGAGCAGTCGGGGGACTTCAAGGGTGTGCCCACCTACCGCTTCGTGGCACCGAAAACGCTCTTTGCCAATGGCACGGATTATCCCCCCAACGAAGGCTTCTGCCCCTGCAGGCAGTCCGGCATCCTGAACGTCAGCACCTGCAGGCTGAGTGAGTCCTCTCCTCCCGCAGTTCCCCCTTGCTATATTAAAGTCTAGGGACATGTGGGACAAGCTTGCCTATCCAAAAAATTGCTTTGCTACCTTGTGGAGTGCTGAAGATGTCTCTGGTGTCTGTGTGCTCTCTCTGAGCAAGGAGGGAGGGGGGGAAAGCCCTTGTTCCCAGAGCCCTCTGCCTTGTTTGTGGGATGGTTGAGAGCAGGGCGGAAGCATCACCTCCCCCAGGCTGGGAGCAGGAAGGCTGTGTAACTGCCAAACTAAACTTTAACTTTGGACAGTGAGTACAGGTCGTGCAGGAGTGAGAATTCAGGCTTCCTAACCCACGTCTGGGGATGACAAGGTACTGCTGCGTTGGGTGGTGTATGGGGCAGAAAGTGGCTTAGACATGGGATCTGAACCTTCCCAGTGGAAAAGACTGCCAGGAGGGATGGGAGGAGAAGGATATAAAAGCACGTTCAGAAGAAGTGCTGTGATGTCTTCAAAATGTCAACACGCTCCCAGGTGGACAAGCTTACGGTGTCTTTGTTCTCCTCCAGATGCACCGATGTTCCTCTCCCACCCTCACTTCTACAACGCTGACCCAAGCCTGGTGGACGCCGTTGAAGGCATGCACCCCACCAGGGAGGACCACGCGCTCTTCCTCGATGTGCACCCGGTGAGGGGCCGGGGGGGGTCTTGCTCCCTCAGGCTCCTGCCCCGTGTGCAGGCCGGGCCTAGGCCGGGGCATGTTGCTGCTATCATGGTGCTGACTTGAGCAGGTTCCAGAGTGCAAAGTGGCGAGGACGTATGCAGATAAAAATGCCAAAGTCATAAACTAATTGAGTAATTAGCTTAGCTTCTAGGAAATTGCAGGAATAATTGTAATCATAATTGTTTTGATAAGCGCAGTCATCTCCTTTCCACTGACTCAGGAAGGCCCATGACACCAGGAGGTGTATCTGGCAGCAGCCCAGTTACATCCCACATCTGTAAACATGCACTGCCATGAGGGCTGACTGGCGAAGTCTGAAGACCACTTTGTAGCTGGAGCTGGTGCCACCAGTTTTGGGCTGGCTTTTCCCACCATCTCAGCTTGGCCATCTGGCTGCTCCTGCGCTGGACAGCCTCAGTGTTATGCTTCTATCTCACCCAAACATAAGGGTGAAGTCAGTGCTCCAGTGGTGTCCAAAGTCATCTTTGTCCCACCTGCTGATGAGGAGAAGACTTTGGGCTCTTGCATCTGTGGCCCGCTCTACATGTGGTCATGAGTGACACATTTCCAAACATTGAGTGATGTTAGCTTGAGCAAAAACCAATCCCCCCCTTGAAGTAAGTCAAGATAAGCTTCTTACCTAGGCATTGGGTTCTCTGCTTTTCTTATCACATTTACGGAAATCTAATTAAGTTTATTACAGTATCGAGCCTCTTCTGATAGCAGTACAATTAACTTATCTAGCGCAGCCTGCTGAGTACAAACATGGGCAATCCAACAAAAATACTCTGCCCTTAATCTGTTGCAAAACTGCAGTGTCATGAGAAACCAATGCCAAAAGATCCAACTTTGAAGTGTGGTGTTCTCATGGTGTTTGTGTTGCTGGACAGTAATAGCTGTAGACATATAGTCCTGGTTATGATAAATGCTCTGTCTTTTGTGTGCATGAATTTGTGTATTCTCATTCTCAGAAGTAGTGCAGGTGGAGCGAACAACAGAATAGTCCCATCAGACTTAGGAAAACCTAAAGCTTCTGTTAAAACACTTGTAGGTTGCAAGTGCTGCTTGGTAACTTGAACTTGCTTGGGTTTGGTCCCACAAGCTTTGTGTCACAAAAAGCACCTCCCCACTTTCATGCTGTCTAACTGTTGGATGTGTGCTATTAAATGTGTGAGCAGTCATCCCCAGAGCCTGGGGAGCAGTACTGGGTTGACCAGTACTGGTATCCTGGTGGAAATCCCCAGTCTTGTTCCTGGCCACATGCAGGGGATCTCTGGATGATCCAATCCATTGCTTTGGGTGGTGGTACCTAGAACAACTGGGATGGAAAGCGAAGGGCTGATTTTCTGCAGAGCTCTCATGATAAATATGAGCTGTACTGATGAACTGGTTGGTCTCTTCCTATGCAGATGACTGGCATCCCCATGAATTGCTCCATCAAGCTCCAGCTGAATCAGTACATGAAGCAGGTGTCTGGTATAATGTAAGTGATTCACTTTTGTAAGTGGCCATCTCCCCCTCATGCAGGGAGTGCTGCTGGCTCTGGGGTCACTGCAGACTTCACTCTCCCCAGAGACGAGGCAGCTTTGACATTACCAGTTGTCACCACTGCAGCAGCCGGCTGGCTGATGTGGTGAAGTGTCAGCTGTTCCAGCAACCTCAAAATGCCATCATCTGGCAGTGCTGCATGTATCAGCCTGTTTGCTCAGCTCTTGCAGTGCTTCATGCACCTCACCAAGCTGTTGATGAAATCCAAGTGCTGGCTCTGTTGCACATGCCAGAAGACAACCTCAGTGCTGGAACCTTGGCTGCACTGCCCTGCGGTGCCGTGTGGGTGACAGAGGCGTCTTGGAGCTGCACAAGTTCAGCATTTCAGTTCACTGAGTTAATGTACCTGGAGCCCAGATGTGGGATGATGACACTTACTGCTGTCATTGGGCCATTAAGCTCAAATGGAAGTGTTGGCTCTGCTTTTGCATGGAAGGCCCTAGATGAACCTGGTCCCTGGAGGGGAAGGTGCTCCCTGAAGCAGCAGGTGTTGCTGCATCGGTGTCCTGGCCACTGCTGGTCTGCCAGACTCTTCCCATTAGGAAGAATTACAACAGCAGCCATGGCCTGATGAACCAGGAATCTAAACTTCTATTTCTTTTTCCCACCCTTGCAGTCAAACAGGGAGGATTCAGCCAGTGGTGATGCCGCTGCTGTGGTTTGCAGAGGTGAGCTGCCTTCCCTGACCTGATTCTGGAGGGTCTTGTGCAGGAAGGGGGAAACTCCACGTTGAATAAAGCTTTAAGCCAGCCAGACTAAGCAGCGAACAGAAGGCTTTGCAATACTTGGCTGTGTGATTAATCCCTCTGAGCTGAACAAACCCTGCACCATACTTGGCAAACCTCTGGCTATGTCCTAGATGGGGGGGTTAAACAGAACCCAGAACGATGCTGCCAGCATCTGCATGCTAGTGTGTGCCAGAGAGTGCAGTCCTACAGCTGTGAGCATGCCTAGCTTCTTGGTAGAAGCTTCTGGCCTGACTCTTACCTAAATTCCGTGATCTGTGGTGGGAGAAGAGTTGCACGAATGATTTATCTCAGCACTGGATGAAAGGCCTATCACGACTTTGCTTTCTTGGGCAGAGTGGATACATTGATGGCTCAGTCCTAACGCAGTTTTACACCAACCTGGTGCTGATCCCATCCCTCCTAGACTACCTGCAGTACATCTTCCTCGGGCTGAGCGTCCCACTCATCATCTCAGCAACTGTACTCATGATGATGAGTCAGGTAAGAACTTGCAGATGTCAAATGGGAAATGCTGTTAGTCAAATCGGATTTAATCAGATGATGTAGCTGACAATCTAACACTCCTGATGAAACATTGGCTGATACTGTGATTCTTTCACAACCTAAAGCAGAACCATGTCCTAATCATGCCAGTACATAAAAGCAGGGCTTCCTCAGCTATCAAGAAATTGGTCTGCGAATCAATTACATAAAAGGAATTCTGATCATCTCAGTGCACAGCAGTGACTGAAGTGGGCTCTCGTGGGGAGAAGCATTTCTCAGCTCATCCAGCTAATGAACATCCCTAGCTCCTCGGTCGCATTGCCATGTAAAGCATCAGGTCCATGCCATCACCCATATCTGTATGTCTGTGCAGTGTCCCAAGTATTTTCTAATCTGAAGGGAGCCTTCTGGAGGGGGTGTAGCTACTTAAGTTTGGTTCATCCACAGATGAAATGCAGTAGCTGTGTTCTTGTAGGAGAGACACGTAACATGGCTGCTTCTCAACCCAGGCTGGACCCTGTCCTTTCTCTGAAACTCACTTATTTCTCAGCAAGAGAAGCTGTTCCAAATAGCTCTGGAAGTTAGGTTTTCAGATCTCTGGGGATCTGGGCGGCCAAGACCTGGATGCTGTGGGGAGCTGGAGGCTGGGTGGGAGCAGCATGGGGGCCTGGCTGCCACACGAGTCCCACTCATCTGAGCATAGGGCTGCAGGGACAGAACATAAACGAGCTCAAACACTTGATGGTGATCTGTCTCCAGCTGCAAAACACTCATCTGATAAGAGCTAAAGCTTTTACAGAGCTTAGCACTGAAGTAGAGATCTAGCTCCCTACCCTAACCTATATCAAAGCAAGCTTATTTAGCCTGGCATTACAGTCAAACGGCTTGAGCTGGCTCTAAAGCTGCAGATAAGAAGAGGCTACTTGTGGGGATGAAAAGGTGATGATTAGAATGAGTGGGCTGAGGTGAGAGCATCTGTGAGAGGCTGCTTCTGCTCAACCTGTAACTGCCCTCACTGCAACGCTAATACGCGCACACTTTAAATAGCTCTAGGTTTCTCCAAGTATCACGTAATTGGATTTTGACCAAGCCTACAACTGCTTAATTGACTTAAACACATGATCCCAAATCCCCTTGTTCCTCCACGTACTCCCCTGCAATGGGAGAGCGATGCTAGGAGCTGGGGCTCAGTGCTAAACCCTTATTGTGTTCCTGAAATGGTCAGGCTGCAAATGTGTGGAACCTTGCTGCTCCAGCAAGTGCCAGTGGTTGCAGATTTCACTGTGCTGTGTGGCACCAGCACATCTGAAATCACGTCAGTGTTTCCTGGGCAGCTGTTTCTGAGGCCCAGTGCAACCCTGAGCTGGCATTTCCTCACCCTGCTCTGTGCAAGTTTCAATTCCTGTTATCAAAGAGCCTTAGCCATGCCAGCAGGGGTCAGGAAAAAAGCTGGTTTTCACGTTCTCTCAAATCAGCTCAACAGCTGCTTTTGAAATGTCCCAAACCCAGGCATAAGGCAACTGTATTCGAGTGCTCAGCCGAAGTGTCATGAAGCACTGGAACTAAAAATAAACTGCAGGAAGTGTCTGACTATCTGAAAAGTAAATAAAAAGCCCTAATGACTTTATAAATCTCAAAGGAAGCTATGCAACAACACATTAAATTCTCTGCCTAATGAACAGATAAGGGCTTGTAAACTGGAAGAACCCAATTTGCAGCCAAGGTGTGTTCCTTGATTGAAGTGTTGCTGATCCAGTGATGATTGCTTAATCACGCCCAGTTCTCCCTCTGGAGGCCACAGGCGATGCCAGAGGGGCATTGTCCACACCTTCACGTGTCCTCCAGCGTGAGGGTCTTGCTTAACCCTGCTCCTTCCTAGTGAATCTCTCTGGCTTCCAGAGGGAGCAGTCTGCTGTAAAACCAGTGCAGATGAGCTACTGTGAAACACTTAAATCTTAGTCTAGTTTATATTGGAGCCAGTTTAAAATGCATCTGTTGGACCTGCAGATCCAAAAATGTGTACGCCTCCTGTACAGGCGTAACACACCCAAATGCAGTGTTATAGCTCTCCTCTGCTAATGTGACCCAAAGCCTGTGTAACGAGATGCTTAAAAGGCAAACAGACTGTTTTAAAACTGGCTTGATGCTGATCCAAATCTTAAATAGGGCTTAGTTTAACCAAGATTTTGAAATCTTCATTAATAACTAGATTGTAGTTCAAAAGTGATTCTTAAAAATCTCCTCCTAAAATTGGACCCTCCGTGGAAGTCGTGTCAAAGTGCACCGTAAACGAGCCTGATTGTCTTCTAGGAAAAATGCTCTTTGTTTTGGAGTAGCAATAAAAAGAACTCAAACAGTAATAAGGCCAACCAGGCCACCTCTGCCAGAAAGCTGCCTCCAGTTAAGATGTTGCGGGAAGCCAGACTGTAGGTGGGTACCCAGCCAAGGTAACACACTCTTCTCTCCTCCTGATTTGATTGAACTTGGCTTAAAACCAATCAAATGGAAATGTTTGCTGCCCACATGTACCAGACCTGTCCTCTTGGCAGTCACATAGCGATGTTGTCTCCTGGCTTTACTCAGGAGAAATTAGATGTGCTAATACTAACACTTAACCAGGCTGCAAGGACATGCTCTTAATGCTTCTCCCTGTGTACCTGATCTAACAGCATTAACGAAGATCAGGGTAAATAGTAGGTTTGGTCTGAGGAAATGCTTTTCTCGTCTTTCACCCCTGCAAGTGTTTGAGATCTGGAGGTAAGTTTTGAAGAGGGCAATGCTATGGGGGTAACAGAGGCACCCAGCTGGTGGGTTTCACTTCCCTGGAAAGGCTTTCAAGAGGGAATTTGATTTCTCAAATATCTGGGTTTGTATTACAGAAACACAAAATCACAGAATCATTGGAGTTGGAAGGGAACTGTGGAGGTCTTCTCCTGCAACCTCCCTGCTCAGGCAAGGCCACCTAGGCCTGCTTGCCCAGGTCCATGTCCAGATGTCTCCTGACTATCTCCAGGGATGGAGATTCCTCCGTTTGTATGTGCAACCTGACCCAGTGTTGGTTGCAGTTTAAAAAAAAAAAAAAAATTAAAAAAAAAAGCATTTTCTTATGTTCAGATCAAACCTTTTGTGTTTTAGTTTGTGCCCATCACCTCGTCCTCTCCCTGGACGCCACTGAGAAGAGCCTAGCTCTAGTTTTGCACACTCTTCAGACTGTTAAGTACATTAGTAAGATTCCCCCGAGCCTTCTCTTCTCCAGGCTGAACAGTTTCAGAACAGTCTCAGCTTTCTTGGCCTCTCCTTGTATGAGACGCTGCAGTCCCTTAATCACCTTAATAGTCCTGCTTTGGACTCTCCAGTAGCTCCATATCTCTCTGGTGCCAGGAAGCCCAGATCTGGACATGGTACTTCAGATCTACGTGAGTGCTGAACAGAGGGGAAGGATCACCTTGAGGTGCTGGCAGTACTTCACCTAGTGCAGCTCATGATGAATGTGGTGTCCACCAGGGCCCTCAGGTCCTTTTCTGCAGGGCTGCTTTGCAGCCAGCTGCCTGAGGCTGTTCCTCCCCTGGTGCAGGACTTTGCACTTCCCCTTGCTGAGGCTCATGAGGCTCCTATCTGCCCATTTCTGTAGCCTGTTGAGGTCCCACTGGATGGCAGCGTGACCCTCTGGCATATCAGCTGCTCCTCCCAGCTTTGTGTCACCTGCAAGTTGCTGAGGTTGCACTCTGTCCCCATCATCTAGAAGGTTAATAAAGGTGTCGAGCAGGGCTGGACCCAGGACTGACACCTAGGGTGCACCACTAGTTTCTGCCCTCCAGTAGCTTTGTGCCGTTGGTCAGCACCCTCTATGAGAATCTTATGGCAGATGGTGTCAAAAGTGTTATGGAAGTCAGAGTAGGCGATACCTGCTGCTCTGCCCTCACCTACCAGGGCAGTCACTTCATTGTACAAAGTGATCAGATTGGTCAAAGGTGATTTTTCTTTGGTGAATCCGCACTGACTGCTCTTGATGTCTTTGTGTGCCTCGAGATGGTTCCTGGTGCTTCCTAGGGATCGAGGTGAGGCTGACTGGCCTGTAGTTCCCTTCTCTTGAAGATCCGTGCTTCTTTTTTGTGTTTCTGCTTGGCCAGGAGCAACCAGACCTCCTGGTTTTGCTTGTGTCCGTGAGAAGACCCTGTCCATCTCCCCCTTATCTTCTCCGGGCCCGTGCAGCCTGCTGACCTACCCATAGCCCCTCCACCTTGTGCCACTGCTCTACAGGCCGTGTGTTTGGGATGTTTGGTGGGCAGGACTGGAGACACCGTTCTGTTAGGGCAGGAGATGTAAAAACCTTCAATTTGAGATGCCTTCAGGAAAGGGTTGTTGGCCGTGCAGAAGTCCAAGGGGCTTGGGAAACGAGTGTTGCTGATGGGGACGTGGCATGACACGTGTGCTGCAGGGTTGTAACCTGTGCCCTCTCCTCTCCAGAGGCCCGCCAAGGAGAAGCCCCCGCGCGACCCCGATGCGCAGAGCCCACCGCCCCCGCCCTCCGAGACCACGCCGCTGCTCCAGGACGCCAGCGCGCTGAGCCAGGACACCGCCGAGGCCTGAGCTGGGTGTGGGAACTGCTTTGGATCCCCAGAGCTCTCCGGAAGGGAACAGTGCCCTGGGCAGCTCCACGGAGGCCCTGCACCGCATGGCAAAGCCTCAGCCAGAAGAACCGCCGCGTTGGCACTCCCACAGCGGGCGCGGGCGGGAAGGCCTCGTGCAGACACCCACAGTGTGCTGTGCGTGAGGCCTCGGCCGGGGGGGCTTGCCACAGCCCCTTCCCTGTGCGCAGGACTGAGGACAGCTGCTGGCTCCTCTGCTGTTTTGCGATTTAAAACTGCCTATTGCCAGGAATAAAAGGCACTTTAATGGGAGCCTTTAGAACAAATAAGGTTTGTGTCTGTAGCGCTGGTGGGATTTAGTGGTCTTTTTTAAAGCCACTGCTCATCTCGCACGACTGGGGCTTGCTATCCCGAAGCCACTTAAGGGTTTTATTGCCACTTGACGTGACCAGACTACACCGCAAATCAATTCTGAGTGCTGTTGTGGCAGTGATGTCTCTCCTAGAGACTCTCCAGGGCACCTGGAGCCTGCCCAGCATCACTCCTGCATGTGTTGGAGAGCACGCTGGCTTTCCTTTAGGTGGCTGACACATGAACCTTGCCAGAAAACTTTGGCATATCCAGCCTTCCACACAGATCCTGCCGGAGCAGCCTGCCACCTGCTCTGTCCTGACACCAGCACACACCTGGGGAGCAGCAGGGGCTGACCCCGTCCTGGGCTGTTAATGACGATATTTGTGATTTGAGATGGAGGAGGCTGTGTGCAGCAATGATGGTTATGACGGCTTAGTGGGATTTGGCAAATCTATTCCAGATTTCTGAAATGGAATATGGGAAATGTGAATGAAATGTGGGATCTGAGCTGGGGTTAAGCTTAGTTGGGGTGGGTGGGCTGGGGTTGCTCTGCAGCAGGAAGGAATCTCACAGCCCAGAGCTTCACTGGGTTACCTGTCAGCCAGTGGCTGTCTGCCTTCACCACTTCCAGCCAGAAGCAGAGGAAGCCAAATGGGCCAACGCTGGCACCTCTGCAAAGGACAAAACATGGAGGGGGCATCCCCGGTCTCTCCTGTACCAGAGGACTTGCACACACGTGGCATGGGCACTGCAGTGAATGGAAACCATTGCACTTCTCTAGGAGCCTGTGACCGTTCAGTGAGGTAAAAACACTTTTCCACCTCCATCCCTCTTATTGGGCAGGAAGAGAACAGGAGGTGAAACCAACACCGCGTGCTCCGTGCTGCTGCATTCCCCACCGGCCGTGTCCCCAACGGCAGTGTCCCCAGCCCTGCAGCGGGGCTGAGGCCGATGTACCACGGGCACAGCTGTGGTGCAGCCCCGGGGACGGGCTCGGCGGCCCGTAGTGGGGACAGTGCTGGGGGGCTGCTGCGGCGCGGCGCGGCCGCCGGGGGGCGCTGTGGTGCCGCGGAGGCTGCGCGGCCTGAGGAGCCCTGGGCTCCCCCACCCCTGCTCGCTGCCATTTACGCTCTCCCAAGGGTTTTTACGGACCTCAGCCAGCTCAGTGATCATCGCAAGCACCTCTTCTCGCTGCACACAGCTCTGCGAGCCTCCTCACGCAGCTCTGAGGGCTGTTTAGAGAGGGGACGTTGCTTCATGACCCACACAAGGCTGCACCAGGAGAGCCGTTCCACAGCTCTGAGCATCATCCCCGGGGCACCCAGAGGAGCATAGGGCCTGCAGGGAGCCCGGGGTGCCTGCTGGTCTCAGCAGTAATTGGGCTGTGAGGATCTGTGGTGCTGAGGGCATGGAGGGCTCCTAGGGCTCAGTGTCAATGTTTTCCCCCAGAGCCCTCACCAGCTCCTCTGGAGGGCAGATGAGCGATACCAGCCCTCCTGCTTGTACCTACAGCATGGTGCTTTTGTAAACATGGGATAAACGCAGCACAGGAACCATCCCCCTGGCACTGCAGGGCTGGAGGGCTCAGATCCAGGTGCAGCCTCTGCCTGCACCCAGCCCTGGTGCTGCCAGGTGCTTGCCAGGCCCACCTGGTCCTGCGGGGTTAAAGCACAGCAGGCGTAGGGCCTTGGGCCTTGGTTTGAGAGCAAGTGTTTGTGGTGCTCTGCTAGGATGTGTGGCTGCTCTGCTTCTCGTCCTCGCATCCAGGTTTGCTCTTGAGCAGGTTGTGGCTCTGATTCTGTGTGAAGGATGTGCAGCACTGACAAGCTCCTCCAGCAATGCAGGAAGGTGAGTGGTGGAAACAGCCCTGGGGCTGTCTCTGTACCTGTGGAGGGGTGCTTGTGCTTTTTGCCCTCCTGAGGGAGTAGCTGTGCCCTAGGTAGCTGGTAGGGTTTGTTTTAAGCTTCTGTAAAGCTCCTCTATGTGTATGTATGGTGTGTTTCTCCTGGGGCAGTGTGGTGGCACAGGTGACCAAGCACAGCTGCTGTCTGCCCAGGATCCTGCTGAGCTGCTGAACCAGGAGCTGGGTGCTTCCTTGGGCCCAGGCTCCTTGGTATGTTCATGTCTTCAGGGTGCAGTTATAGCCTGGGTGTTGCTTTCCCATCTGTGTTTCTCATTGCTTAATGATATATATAACTTTTAAAAAGCAGCGTGTAGCTGATACACTTGCAGTTATAAGGGAGGCATTGTGTTGAGGTGGGTTCCCCATAGCAGCTGTAGGGAACTGAGCTTTATGTGTATGCAGCTGCTTGTGTGAAACTGCGGTGTGGGGCTGCAGATCCCAAAGCCCAGGCAATAGGCTCTAGGAAGGAATTGAGTGATTTGTGGAACGTGGTTTGTCTTGTGTTTGGCCACGATGAACCTGTCTGTCCAGGTGGGAAGTAGCTGGAGGGAGGACAACCTGTTCACGGGGTTTTGGAAGAGAGCCCGAATTATTTCTCCTTGCCTGGGCACTGCAGGGTTTGCCTGTGCTCCCATGCTGGTTGATTTTAATCCTGTTCTGAGCAGGGATCTCTGCTGTGTCATACTGGTGCAAGCCTTGGGTCCTGGCCAGGTGAGTGCAGCTTACACCAGCATCCCTCCTGCAAGCAAACTGGGGGTCCTGCCTGGACCCCCTCCTCTAGGCTATGTGTGGGATCTGCCCTGCTTTGAGCCCTTTCTCAGTCTGACACAGAGCAAAAAGCATCTTTCAGCTCAGTGCTGCAGTGCTGGCACGCGGTGCCCGGCAGCCCTGGCCCTCAGCTGCCCTCTGTGCCGTGCCAGCACCGCGCTCTGCAGCCACCTGCCATCCTGGAGCTCTGTTCCCACCCCTTCCTGCAGCACCAGCGTGAGCTGTGCCATGGGTACATCCTCTGTGCCCACAAGCATGCTGAGACCAGCTTTGAGCGTGTTACCATTGCAGGAAGCAAATAGAGGCTGCTGGGCTTTGGCAAAGAAGTCTGCTCCCAAGTGTGTGTTGGATGGCAGTGTTAGACTGCAGTGTTTGATGCCTCATTTGAACAGTGTGACTAAACTTCCCTCTGCCTGCTGGCCATAGGAACACAAGAGCTTAATTCTGCTGCCTTGCTGGTCACCAGGGTCAGGGCTGGACCATTTCTGGGGAAAAAACGCGTATGCATGAGCTCCTCCACCCATAGCTGTCAGAAATTCTGCTCTTCAAAATGGGAAGGAAAAAACAGAGCATCCTCCCTGCTTTGAGCAGTTCCTTTTCCAAGGTGCTGTCATGCCTTGGCAGCAGGGTGCTCTGTTTGGGATACCCCATCCCTGCTGCCATGGGGCTCCCCGAGTCACCCTGCTGCCAGCTTCCCGTGGCAGTTCACATGCAGAACCCCAGCCTTGGGGTGAGCTGGTGCACGGACCTCTCAGTCCTGTCTTCCTCTTCCCATCTTGGTGTGCACCCATGTGGGGTGCTACCCACGGGGAGGTTCCCTGGGGCTTGGGGCAGTGACGTGTGCCTGGTGTGGAGCCAGCACTCCCATGCTCGATGTCTCCCTGGGAGTGCTCGTTTTCTGGAGCAAGAGAAACAATTCCTAAAAAGGAGCAGTCGGATGGAAGACTGATACCAAATGGTGATATCAGTCCCCTGAGAAAGAAGAACTCATCCTATGGTTCAGGACAGAAGCACACAATGCTATTTTGGAGGGATTAAAAAAAAAAAAAGTTTTATTTTCTCCTTTTTGAAGTTCATCATTTTCCCAGACGTGAGCTGGCTTCAGACATGATGCTGATGGCACAGGCTGTGCTTTGGGTGTGTGCAGATTCCATGGGATGAGGGGGATCTGCAGGGCTGTGCCTGGCCACGCTGCTGCCACTTTGCAGGGCCTGTCCCCAGCTGCTGACACCGGTTCTGGGCTCACAATCCTTCGTGTCTCTGCTGTGGGGCCCTGTGGCTGCTGCTGAGAGCCATTTCTGGGGGTGCCAGGCTGTGTATCGAGCTGAATTTGTGTTTAATTGTGGTGCTTGTGGCTGCCCTGCTCTGTTTAAAAACAAAACACCTACGTGAGCCCGCTGCTTTCTGCCTTTTCCATCCAAACCAATTTCTGGGCCAGTTCTTGTAGGAAAAAGCCTGCTGATCCACTGGTGCTTCACCTTGTGCCCACAGGCGTTGGGGCTGTGGGTCGCAGTGTCCTGCTGCTGGCAGCACTGAGCACGAGGCATTGCACAGGGCTCCTGGTGGTGGGGAGCTGAGCTTTGCAGCTGAGTTTCCAGGGAAGGAATTTCCAGCAACTGCATCTCCCTTCCCCAAAGACAGCATTTCAAGGAATTACCCTCTCCCCCGTTGCTGGAGACTTCCTCTGCTTTTCCAAGTAAGGCTTTGGCTTGGGGCCACATATGTGGAAACGGCAGTGGAGCAGATCATGGGAACGCGGGGCTGGAGGCTGGTGCTGGCCAGGTTTGCAGTGCAGGGCTCCTGTCAGTACCCAGCGCCGAGCTGCTCTGTCGCTGGTGAGCGCTGTGTTTGCAGTGTGCTGAACGTCACGAGGAGCAGCAGAGCCACCTTTGGTGCCAACAAAAATAACAGATTAGGATTTTTTCTTTTTTTTTTTTTTTTGGAGCGCTGTTCTAGCAAATAGCAGTTCCCAGTGTTGTTGCAAACTCAATCCCCTGGCTTTGTCCTTCCAAACCGGGGCTGCTCTGGGGTCTGCCTCCCCGCAGACATACCTTCTGCATTTTCCTTGCCTCATAAATATCTTCCTGCCCTCCTCAGTGCCCCTGGCAAATAAATTATCAGAAAGTACGTCTTCCCCATTTCAAAGCCTTGTGAAAGAAACCAGAGGGGTTAGCAGCCGTGGCAGGCTGGGGTTGTTCGCATACCATCCACCCATTTGCATTTGATCTACTTCATCCTGTGTTAAGTAATCCCTGAAAGCCGCGGTCGGCGCAGCCCCTCTGCGTGCCTGTAAATCACTGGGGCACGGTATGGGAGCGGGTCTGGCCCCTTCCCCTGGCCTGAGACGTCCCCTGCCCCAGAAAGGAACATTCCTGGTAAGTCAGAGATGTGGCTCCGTGGCACCCACATGCACCCAGACCATGGGCTCTCTCCCTTGTAATAAATCAAAGATTTTTCCTCTCTGCCCCATTGCCTCCCCTAAAAGGTGGCTATTGCTCACCGGTGGCCTGGCTTTGATTATGGACTAGGAGCAGCCAGAGTGGGCACTAGGGGCCGTTAATTGGCTTTCCAGGAACGCTTTGAGCATTTCACGTGGCACTGATTGCTTCTCCCAGTGCCTCCCATGTGTCCCCTTCTCCTGCCTCGCTGGGGCCCTGCGAGCTGCCCTGCCTGCACGGGATGGGCTTCAGCTGCTGAGAACGCGTTCCCAGGGGCAGCGCTGAGATGAAGCAGACGGATGGCTGCGGAGGTTGGAGCAAGGGGATGGCTGCCCTGCCAGGTGTCGTGGGATGCAGACACATGTGCTGCTCCAGCAGCTGTCAGCAGCCCCAACGACCGAGGCGAGGTGCCCAAGCAGTGTGCAGGGATCTCATTTACCTGGTAATTAATGGTAATTGCGAAACAAATCGACACATGCTCCCCATGGACAGCTTTGTGCCTCTGGTTTCGAAGGGCTGATGGAGAACTGGGGAGGGACTGAGGACAGGAGCGGGGTGTGGTCCCCATCGGTGATGGAGTTATCTGAGGGATGTGCTCACTGTCCCTGGGCTGGGGGGTGCCGGGCCCTGCCAGCCCCTTATGAAGACATGAGGATGAGCCCTGCTGTCCCCTGGCCCCGCTGGGCTGAGCGCTGGCAGCTGGCTCCCTCCGCACTGCCCCGTGCCTTTGTCTTCCGCTTTGAGAGAGCGTGTCCCAGTACGTGGTGCTGTGCCATTTTTTCTTGCAAGTTAATTAAGTTGGCACAGTTTAAATATTAAAAATGCTGTTCTCTGATGTTTTCTTCCTTCCAGGGCAGCAGCTCTGGAGGTGCTGCCCTGCAGAGCTCTCTGAAGGGAGCAGGAGCACTTCCTCTGGTTCAGGGGTTCGAGCATGAGAGTGCTGTGCTTCCCCTCTTGTTGTTTACTCACTGTGTGCTGAACGGTGTTGCAAAGCCAGGCTTTGCAGACAGTGCCAATGGGAGCTGCTGACAGCTGGGCTCTGTGGCTTGGCTGGGCTCTGCTCCTCTGGGGGAATGAACCCCAGCAATAAAGGTGAGTGCACAGCTCACCTCCCCTGCGGGCAGCGGGTGACTGGCAGAATCCCTGGAGCACGAGGTTCAGGATCCCTTGCAAAAACTTCACCCAAATGTTAACTGTATTCTGAGGTGCACTAAATGCCAAATCCCTTTCAAATCTTGCAAAAACCTTGCTTAGAGATATACAAAAAAACCCCACCTGTCTTTCTAAAAAACTCTTTGCTTCTGCAAATTTCAAAACACAAAACCCTTTGCTGCTGCATGAAGTGCTGCAGCCCCTGGGGGGGTTCCCTGGGCAGGATGGGCTGCAGCAGCTCGGCCTGAGGGAGCGGTGGGCTCTCACTCTTTGATATCACTCACGTTATAATTAAGAGATAATGTCAATAGAATAAAACATTGTCTCAGGATAATGGTCTCCTGCTGCTACAGAAGTGTCAAGGCGAAGTCAAATCATTTATCAGAAATGAACGTCGAGGCAAGCCTGGGCCGTTTGTTTTCGCAGCAAGAGGCATTAATCCTGGCGCAGCGCTGTCCCAGAGCTTTTATTTCTCTGCCCGGTGATTGATGCCGAACCATCACCGCCCGAGGGCCGCGGAGCCGGAGCCATCGGCTCTCATTGCAGCGTTATTGACTGGGTGCATTTGGACTTGTCAGCGCCCAGGGCAGGAAATCGAGGGGCAGGGCTGATGCGATGCGTGGCAGTGAGTGCCATTTTTATTTCAAAGCCCATCAGTGCTGTGTGTGCTCTGACTCTGGGCTGCGTTTTGGTGCTGCACCCTCCCTTCTGCTGGGGGGCTGATTTTTTATTTCTTTATTCGTTCCCTTGGGTTTGTTAGTGGAGAGAATTACACATCTAGCAAGCATTTGGGCTGCAGAGGAACACAATGCTTCGTGCTGTCTCCAAATGGCACGTGTTTATCCGGAGCAGCCACTGGTACCTCGTGCATGGGAGCTGCCTGCTTGCATGGGCAGGCTGGGTTCTGCTGAACCCTGGGGTCAGCCCCCTCCTGCACTGTGCCCCGTGGGGGAATGAGGCTGGAGCACGACTCACTTTGTTTTATGCATTGAGAACTAATTTGAGAGGGGTTGACATCGTTGCGTAGCGTTAAATGGTTCCCTAGCACTGCTCTGGCCACCAACATGGATGCATTTGGTGCATGGCTGGCTTGAAAAGTAAGAATTAAAAATTAGATTCCCAGATCTAGACACTCAAATGCGTGGATTTGGCACCTTTGCAAGTGGATAGTGGAGGCAGTGAACTGGTCCTCCAACTGGGGTTGGGGGCCAGGAGCTGGTGAGTGCAGTTAGCCTGCCCGATGCTGCATGGAAGTGTAACTGGAAGTGGGCAGGGGAGGAGCTGTGTCTCTGGGGCTGCTGTTTGCCTCGGGCCAGAGAGCTTGTTTGGAAAGGGATGTGTTCCATTGCCACCTGCCCGCTGACCTCAAAGTGGGTACTCAAAGTGCTCAGATACGAGGCAGGCTCTCAGGAGAATGCACAGCACAACGCCCTGCTGTGTGAGCCCAGCCAGCTGCTGCACACCGTGCTGCTGGCAGCCACGCAGCGAATCAGCCAGGAAATGATGCAGCCGAGCAAGGGGTGCTCAAGGGCGTCCCGAGCCCCTGGAGCACCCTGTGCTGGGCATGGCAGAAACGTGGCTGCTCATCTCCGGCACCGCCGTCTGCTCCTGCTGCAAACTCCAATAAAGATGTCAAGCCAGCGTGTGTGGGGAAATAAATCACGCTGCTCTCTCCTGCCCAGAGCACTGCGATGTCTCCTGGTGCGGCGTCGGGGACGTGACCGCCTGTCACCGTGGCCTTGGGGCAGGTGCGGGTGGGAGCCCTTGGCCCAGAGGCTGTGTCCCTGCTGCAGGAGGTTGCTGTTACCTGATAGTGGTCAAAGGGAAAGGAAAAAAGTGGTAAACAATCTGATGGAGTGCTTGGAGCCAGCCCTTTGCTGTCGCTGTGGAACAGCGAGCCCTGATTTAAACAGCCCCTCCAGTGTCTGACCTACACCGAACAAATCCATTTACAGCGTCTCGTTTCTCCTCACTGTTTAACTACCAGAGTTCAGAGATGATTCCTTAAATGTTAATGGTGCAGGAATTTGGAAGCTTTCCCAGAGTTGCTAAGGGAGCCATGTAGGACTCTGCCTGCCTTGCTTATGCAGTTCAATTTCCTGCTGAACATCAGACACCCTGTTCTCGCCCGCCGCGCTGTAATTAAAGCGCTGAAGGACCATCACTCTTCAGGGCTGCTCGTGCCCGGGTTCACCCCAGGTGAGCTCTGGCTCTGTGCAGTGCAGCCTGTCCCATCCCGGGGGTTTAGGAGGAACAGGGCTGGCTCAGCATCTCCTCTCTCTGCCTCCAGGCTTGGGGCTGGCTCCCTCGCCGTCTCATTGAGAACAAGTGCTTGGCCCCAGCTGTGTGGCAAACTTTGACATTTTGAGAATGGATGCCTTTTTTTTTTTTCTGCTCATAACTTAAGCTGTCTGCTTTATCAGAGACATATGGAAAGCTTATTG
This sequence comes from Penelope pileata, assembly GCA_013396635.1. NCBI lineage: Eukaryota > Metazoa > Chordata > Aves > Galliformes > Cracidae > Penelope > Penelope pileata. The sequence continues at coordinate 1,321,646 of WBMW01002207.1, forward strand.
CATTCTTCTTGTGGACCCAGCCAACAGAGCTGACTAATGAATGCGATTTTATTTATTATTTTAGCTAGGACTTGGCGTGAGAGACCTCCTCCTAAAGGGATGGCTTTGGCCTGAGAAATAAATCACGAGGGCTNCTGACCCCACAGGGTGGCTGCTGGGACAAGTGGCACAAACCCTTGGGAAACCATTGCTTTGTTCTGAAGCACTGGGGATGGTTGGTTTGGTGGTGGCTAGGTCTGGGGTGGGGGCACACAAATTGCGTGGCTTTTGGTGGCCAAGGGAAGTGTTCAGCTCCTCCCAGGCTGCTCTGGGAGGGCTCAGCCTGGTGCCAGGTATGAGAGTGGAAACACAGCCTCACGCTGGCTGTCTGCCCGAGCTCTGCCTGGGGACACGCTGGGGCTCTGCAGGGCTTCATGGCTCAGGCATGGCACAGCACGGCCCCAAGCAGCCCCTGCCCATCAGCTGGGCACTCACCTGTGCTCATCTCCAAAGGTGTTCACCATTCCCACTGAACGTTACCTTCTTGCTCCAGCACTTCCAGTGGCACTGGCACTCCAGATGGTTCCCCAGCCCTTCCAGGTCCCCATAGCCCTACATCTCAGGTTTGGTTTTCCCTTAGCAGAAACTGCATTTGGGGTTTAGGATCATTTGGCTCATGAACTCGGTTGATTTTAGCTGGAATTATCGCTGGTTTTCTACTACCCAAAGAATCTGCCTGTACCTTTTCTCTGCTATTCTGCAGTTTATGGTGCCCGCTGGGATTATGACAGCAGCACTGCACAAGGGCAGCTTTTCCCTTGGCTCTTGTGGCTCTCCTGCCTCGCCTTGCATACAGCAGAGCTCTGCGGCACGCTCCCCTGCTTGTGCTGCTGCACGGCTGCGTGTCTGCGTGCCACCTCATCTGGTGCTGTCCCCACCTGCCCTTACATCCCACACACTCTGTGTTGCATTTCTACCATCTATAGGCAAAATCTCCTCCTCTGACTCACTGCGTGCTGCTTCTTCCCCCCCTTTGGTCTTCTGACTTTGGCACAATGTCATCTCGCTGTAAGCACTGCGGGATGCTGCATACATGGCATGTCTCAGGGATGGGTTTCTCCCTGCAGCACCTGGGGGATGAGCCTCTCTGCTCCATTGCTTCTCCTTTGCTGCTCCTTCTCCTTTGCCCACATTCTGCTCTGGTGTGACCCCAGAGGAGCATCTTCTGCTGGGGTCACATAAATCCTCTCTCCTCTCAGCTCTGCTTCTTCCCCAGGTTCCTTTGCAGACCACACTCTTTGAACAGCTCTGTAGGTCTCAGCAGAGCTGGGGAGGAGCTTTACACCAGGTCAGTTCCTTCCTCCTTGCAGCTCTGCACCCCGAGCCCTGGCTGAGTGCAAGGTTGCTCTGCTCCGGTCCTTATCCCCATTCCTCACCGGCAGCAGATTAGTGCATCTCTTAAAGTTGGATCATCCCAGCGTTGGCCATCTGGTGTGCTTTAACAGCACAAAGCCCCATTGTTTGCTCGGGAATCCTAGTTTTGGCAAGATGCCTCTGGAATACTCTGAGGGGTTTGCTGGGGTCCTTCTGCTCTGCTGGTGAGTGCAGGTGCCTTCGAAGCAGCCCTGGCCCCTGGTGAAGGCACCACTTGGGCTTTGCCTCCTCTAATTGCAGTCCTGGTTCCCCACAGTGACCCTACACTGAGAAGTGTCCCTGCCCTTCAGCAGCATCATTTTTGTGGGAGCAATATTCCAAGATTTGGACTTTTAGTCTTTATTTTAGTCTTTATCTGTCCAGCAGCAAATATCTCAGCATCCTTTGGCACCAAACCCTCCCTCAGAGTGGGGGTCTCATCCAGAATGCAATGCCCCCATGCAGGAAAGTGAGGGGCTACAAGCAGGGGACAGCTGCCAGATGGGACATGGTGCGTGACAAACATGGCTTTTGCATTTGGCTCTGCAGAGAGCCTGAAGTCCCAGGTGAGCTGTGCTGACCCGTGGGCTCAGCGGGACCGCGCGGGTGCAGGGCAGCTGCCTGCAGGTCTCATTGGTGGGCACTGACACACGGAGCTTCCTCAGTGCCTCACTGGGAGAGCAGCATGGCTGTTGGCACTTCCATTTGTCACTGTCACGCCGGCCCCGTCTCCTGCTCGGCTCTGCGATGCCTTCTGCGAGTTACTGGCAGGTGATTTATCTGTTAATATCACCAGAAGGGCTTCCTCCACAAACAGCCCCCGAATGATTACCCAGGTTACGTTGAGTTGTTCTTCCCTTCACCCACACGCATCTCTTGTGCTCAGTGCCCTGCCTGCTCCCCTCTGTGCAGGAGGGGTTGTGCAGGTGCCTGCGTGCCCCTGGGTGCATGGTAGAGCTGTGTGGCACCCGGGGGGAGCAGACCTGCCCCCAGCAGCTGGTACAGGGCAGGGCATCCTCAGGAAGCAGGGTGTCCCCATGCAGCAGGGTGCAGGAGGGACCGGGGCTCCTGTCCCAGTTCCTCCAGAGCAGAGGAAGGGGCTGCTCCCGATGCTTGGGGCTGGGGATGCTGCAGGAGCAAGGTGAGGGCTGTGCCGGGTGTGCAGGGAGGCAGCAGCCTGCATGTGGCTGTTCCTGACCTGCAGTGAAGAGGGGGATGTGGCAGCTGCTTTTGGGGCCCAAATGCAATATTTCTCAAAGGGAGCATCCCAAAAATGTCTGTGGGGTTGTGCCAGGACTGGAGTCAGTGCTGCCAATCCCCATGACTGTGCCATGTCCCACTGCCCCGTGGTGCCAGTGCTGCGCTCTGCAGCTCCTGACCCAGCACAGGGCCCTGGCTCACGCAGGGTGCTCTTCCTGGAAGCTCGCTCGTGGCTGTATAGCTCTGCTTTGTTACAGATATTAAAGCCATTTGGTTGCTGTTGCTGTTTTACAAGCCAGGCTTCAAAGGACGTGGTTCCGCAGGCTGGGCAAAGATCTGCTCGTACCTGAGGGAGGTGTGGAAATCCCCACAGCCGGGGGCAGCTGGTGGCAGTGCGGTCCCTGCAGGACTCCTGCCCCCGTGGAGCACACCCTCAGCACTGCAGGGCACCTGCCCGACCCCTGGGCTCTGGGTGCCTACATCCTCCCATTGCCAAAGCTCCAGGCACAGGGCAGGAGGCCCCAGCTCTGCCCCAGCTCTACCCCAGCTCCTCCACAGCAGGAAATTCTGTAAGTTTCTGGGAAGACCCCGAGGCTGCATAAAGTTCAGCTTGTGATTCATTTCCTTCCTCTTCAGGGATGGGCTAATTTGAGTGTGCACTGAGCATTGATTACTGTCCTTGCTGTGGTTTCCTATCCAGGCATCCTTTCCCAGATGAGTTTCTGCTCGCCCAGGTCCAAGGCCATAAAAGCTCCCCTATTAGGAAAGGAAATATTTTACATCAGGTTTATACTGTATGCCTGAGGTCATCAGAAGTACGGATCGAGCAGCAGCAATGCACGCTGCGCTCTCTCCTTCCAGCATGAAAAATGAATCAATAAGTCATTGATTTAAATTAAAATGTCTTCCTTGCAAAATGCCTCTGAGCACGGGTATTTGCAAGCCCCATGTGTTGTGATGGTGGCTGGAAAGCTGCTGCCTCAGGTATGGATCCATCCCCAGTGAGATGCTCAGAAACGTGTCCCTTCCCCTGGAAGGATGCGACAAGGGGAGCTCCTGGAAATCACCTCTCCCGGTGATGTCAGACTTCTTGGTGAAGTAATTAAGGATAAACATGGGAATTGGGGCACAACCACAGCCTGGCGTGGGAGGTGGTTCCAGGGCCCCGTGGTGCTCCACTGGGGACGCCACTGGCCATGATGGGGACACCGGGTCCCTCCCTTTGCGCTGTGCCACGTCCCTGCATGGCACCTCGTGACTCACACCCCTGAGCTCCCAGCCTCCCTGAGCTGCTCCCGTGAGCTAATTAAAAAGTGGCTGTATTAGCGAACACATTTAGGGTCATTAGCAAACAGTCAACTCGCTGATTTTAAAGATTTATGGTGCTGGCATCAGGTAAATTATAGTCTTTGGAGAGTTTTCTTGCAAATGAGCTGAAAGCAAGGTTTGCTCTAGCCTCGGGGAAACATAAAGGAAATGCATTTAATGACTGCCAAGCGTGCGTGCCGATGGCCCCAGCGAGGCAGCCAGTGCCTACCTGGAGAGCTAGGAGAACCCTCTGCCCTCGGTGGCTGTGCTCAGGGACCCACCTGCGAGCAGCCCCTTAGGGGGGTTTCCTCCTCTTCCCTGCAGGAAGGAGTGTGCAGAGAAACGCTGTGATGTAGTAGGAATAAGCGTGCGGCTGTTGTTTCCCAGATTAGGTTATAAAAACCTGCTGGCCTCCAACTGTGACACATATTATGGTCTCGGTTTCGCAGTTAGAATAATGTTTAGCTTGGCAACGAAAGCTCCGAGCGTGCTGATGGAGGAAAGCACTCGCCACGCTGCTGGAAATTGCTCTCAGTGCTCTGCTCTGTGTTTCTGCCCCTTCCACCTGCTCCGATGGTCCCTGCAGCTCTGCCCCATCTTTTGCTGGTGCCGTTTTGGGATGTGCGTTGTGCATGCGTGTGGTAGTTCTGCAGCCTCCATCCAAGAGGTACCATCACTGCGTGCTGGCTGTTAATTAGACGATGCATTTCTATCATTAAGATCTGTCAGCTGTCCTTTCCCAAAAAGAGATCACAAAAATTGTTTTGGGGTTGGGGGATGTGGGGGTCCCTGAGCTGGGATTGGGGTGCTGGGAGCTGTGGGTTCGCTGCCCACTGCGCTGTTATGTGGTGCATTTATCCTGGGCTGCAAACAGGGCTTCCCTGGGTTTAGGTACCTTGCCTGTGCCTCCCTGCTTCCTTCCCTTTCCGTAAATGCTGACAGCGGATTTCTGCCATGCCTCAAACCCTGCTCGAATAGAAACATTAAAGGAGCAAATTATTTAAGAGCTGGGAGCACGGGTGGGAGGGGCAGCGGAAGGGCAGAGCTGTGCTTTGTGGCCATTAAGCTGCGTATCATGCTCAGTGCAGCGGGCGAGAGCTTCAGCCTCCCCTTGGTTCGGAGCAAGAGCCAAGAAACAGAGGAACTGGTTCTTGTCAGCAGTGACTCACTCGCTGGGAAGCCAGTGCAGGAAAAGGGCAGTCACATCCCAATGGAAGGGATGGCTGCCAGGTGGGTGCTGCTCCTCAAACATCTCAGCAGGCTTTGCTGGAGTTCCAGGTGTGTTTGGAGGGCGGTGTGCCCTCCCTGCAAGGGGCTCAGTGTGGCAGAGCAGTGGGAAGGAATGGGGCACAGCAACAGCAAGTTGCCCAATCCTGCCTCTCTGTCTTCAGTCCTGTTCACGCTTTTACTGCTAAAGCAATCACAAAAACACCACCACAAGAATGCTTACGGATGGGATACGGATGGGCTTTTTCCTGCAAACAGTTGTAGGGCATCAGTGTTCTGCCACTGGGGTGTGCTGGGAGCGTCCCATGCCATCGTCTCAGCACAGTTCCTACAGCTGTAATGGTGTCTGACTGCACCAAGCTGCCAAGGGCTCTTAAAACATTCCTGCCTGGCACAAGGATGTTGCAGCTCCAAAACTGGGAACATAAAGATGATGGAGATCCAACAGAAAGCACCGCTCTGTGCAGTGCTCCCGAGTGGGCATCCCCTGTTCCCAGCCATTTGCCATTGGCTTTTCCCATTCCCTCTGCCTTCCCTTGATCTCATCAGCCATTTTTTGCCAGAGCTTTATCTTCATTTTCATCCTTGGTGGAGCTGTAATTGCTCCAGTGCTGTGTCTGGAACATTGCCTGCTGCTCCAGCACTCCTTGGGGACGTCCTGGCCCCATCCACTCCACCAGTGGGCCAACGCGGTGTGGGTGCATTGGGCATAGAGCTGCTTCGTGATGCCCCAGCCCCGTGTCAGTGCTTAACCCCCACCCAAGAGAAACAGCCAGCTTCTCCCCAAAATGATGCTCCCTAACAGAGCTTTATCTCCTTGCTCTGTGGGACCGACTCCTTGGGGCAAGGCGTGCCCACGGAGATGCTGAGCAGCTTGGGGAGGTGTTCAGCCACCCTGGTGTCACCTCTGGTTTCCCAGCATTTTAGTTCTTTAACAGCAGCATCCCCATATATTAGCTTAATACGTTGCTCGTGTAATACCTGATTACATTGGGAAATGCTGATCAAATTAAAGAACGGTTTCTGCTAAAGCCGAGCGGTGATTCCAAGCATTAATCCCTTTTTCCCACCATGAAGATGTCACAGAAGAACTCTCCCATGGCGAAGGGCTTTGCTCTGTGGGATTAAGGCAGAGACATGGATGGGGTGAGCCAGGGAGAAGGAGCGCTTCCTCCTGAGATGGGAAAATCCCACTTCATACTTGTCTCTGCCTCCAACCTAACAAGATTTTGCTCATTTATCTCTTTAAAATAAGTGATCCTCTTGGAAATGTTTGCACTCTCATCATGATGTGCTGCCTCAGACAAAGGTCAGCTCTGAATTGCAGCCCCCGAGTCCTTCCCCAGGCTCATTTTAAACCTCAGGTCTGGTCCATGATGCTGCCTTCGGGCATGGCCCAAACTCATGCTGAGGGGCACCATGCAGCATCATGGACCATGCTCTGGGGCACCCTGAGAGCTCCTGCCCCAAGGTGCTGTTGGAATGACAACTGGTATTTTCTCCACCTGGCTCCATTCATCTCTGTTAGGCAGAGAGCTATGGGAAAATCCTCTTGGCCTCAGGAGAATTTTTTTCCAAATTTCGGGGGTGTTTTTGCTCCCTGGGGAGATGTAGCAGAGGGTTCTCATGGAAAAAATAGTTTAATGCTAACATAGCACAGGGTTTATTAAAAGGAAATATTTTGCACTTCAAAGAATCTATCTAAGGCATGAATTTAGAAACAAAAATGGACTTTATCTGACCATAAAATCTTGTCAATGCATTATCTATTTGCAGTGGGTAACGAAACTGGGTTCTCACCAGGGTGGCTGTTTCCAGCCCTGGCCAGGGAATGAGATAAGGAGCTTAAAAAAAAAAACTGATAAAAAGTCAATATTTAGTTTGGCTTAGAGAATTGAAACCTTTCTTCTGTGAAACCGCTGCTGACCTCAGGGGGATTATTTTTTTTATCTGATGGTGGGCTCCCTCCCACCGGACAGGGACGGGGCAGGGAAATAGGATCTGTCCCCAGGACGTCATTGGGTGCATGGAGCGGGGTCCAACATGGGGAGCAGCCATCCCCTTGCTGGGTGCTCTGGGGCCATTCTGCAGCCCCGCTCCCATCGGTTCTTGGGGCTTTAACTTTCTGTGTGAGGGATTTGGAGCATTTCTCTTTAATTTATGAAGTTTGTGCAAAAGGGCATTGAATTAAAGCGGGGATTTGCCAAATCGGCGCGCCTTGCTGGAAGCTCAGAATGAATTCTTGCCTTTGCCTACCTATTAGGAAGAAATATTATTGTTTTCTGCAGAAAAGGGGGGAAAAAATCTATACATTTCTGGTTTTAATCTGAAATGAGAAAATAAAATATTCCTCTTTGCTGCTGGTGGGAGCTGTCCGCTGAAGTCCCCTCTGCTGTTGCTTCTCCGGCTGTGTGGGGACGTGGGGACAGCCCTGGGGCCACCACTGTGCAGCAGAGGGAGGGTGGAGATCCTGGTGGAGAAACTGCCTCCATGCCCAGGGACGCTGGCATGCCCCAGCACCCTGTGTTCTACCTCAGAGCCCGCTCAGGCTCAGTGAGAGCCACCTATAGGGACTGGGAAAAGTTAAACGTGTTGGCTGGTTTACAAGTAGCCATAAAGTACTTCTGCTGGGTCCCAGCCCATCTCCATCCTGCTGGTGGGGACACAGGGACAGTGACAATCCCTGGGGGTCTCTGCAGCCCTCGCCGGGTGCCCTGGCTGTCCCCCTGTCCCTCTGTCCCCCTGTCCCTCTGGGTGCCCACACCCCATCCTGGCGCTGGGTCCGGCCCCGTTCCTGCCTCCCCGCTCTGCCCAGCGCCGCCTGATAAAGCAATAACTCAGCTTTATTGATTATGTCAAAGGCAGTAATTCAAGAAAGCTATTTAAATGCACAAGAGGAAGCTGTCGCAATTATAAGTGTCTGCAGCAGATTATTAATCATTCTTGCTGTGGCTATCAAGCCACGAGACAGACATTTTCTGGAAGGCTTACGTGGGAGCGTGCTTTTCAGTAATGACCTGGGTTTTGCTTGCTTATTGCTTCTTAATATGGAATAAAAAATAAGCAAAGTGCCCTTTCTATAAATCAGTATGCATGAAGCTCTATAGGACGTTGCTATAGGAGCGTATAAACTTACAGGAGTATAAATCCATATTCCATTTAATCCAGGCAAATCCCAGCCCTGGCTCTGTGCTTGATTTCTCAGCGTTATTCCCACGATAACACTGCGGTCTGTGGCGTAGAGGGTTTGCCTGTGCCTAAGCACTAAAGAAAGATTAAACCCTGAGTGCTCGGTGGGGATGGTGCTCTCGGAGGGGCTCCCGAGTGGGGATTTTGCCAGGGGGATGCTGTGGGTCCGGGCTGGTTTTTGGGGATGGATGTATTTGTTCACATCTCCTGTGGGTGTCTGGCTATTCCTGTGGGCATCTGGTGATTCCAGCCAGGGAAACCAGGCTGTGACAGCCCTCCTTTCATTCCTGCTCCCCCCCTGGTTGCCAGTGAGCGCCCAGAGCTGGCGGCAGAACGGGGTGAGCGCTGGGAGCCTTGGCTGGCAGCCAGTCCCCATTTAGGCAGTGGGCAGTTTTTTTCCCCAGAAAGGCAGTTAAGCAGAACATTTCTCTATAAAAAGCTGCAAAAGAGATCAGAGCAGCTCTCCCTCTCCTCTTCCATCTCCTTTGCTTAGTGACCTAGAACTAAATGTTTTATTATTAGAAGGAAACGTGTGTGTATATATGTATATAAACACATTCATGGCAGGCCTTTGGTGCAGGTCTGGGGAGGGCTGCCTCTCCATCTTTGCGATGCTGCAGAGGAGGAGAAGGGACCTCAGCATCCCAGGAGGGTTCAGGATTGACCCCAGAGCCCCATGGGATGGGATCACCATGGGTACCTGTGTATGGGATGAGCCCTGTGAGAGCCCAGGGGCTGGCGAGGGGACGCTGGCCCCATAGGGTGGGATGGGGTGGTGCTGGGTGTCTCGAGCTGGGGAACCTGACCGAAATGCAGGGCCGCACCACGTCTGCGCAGCGCTTTTCCCCCCTTGAACTTGTGCTGGTTTTGATTAAAATCCTCATGAAACGTTTGTTTTGCCTGAAAGGAAGCTTTTGTTCTCATTTCGGGACCTTTCGGTTATCAAAACTTCAGCTGAAAGCACTTAATTAAAAATGCCATTTTGCTGCTCTGTACATCGGGAGGTTATCTCCAGGCACTGCAGCATGGAATGGGGCATCTGCAGGGACACCACAGCCCGGATGGTCCCCGTGGAGACCTCCCAGAACCTCTCTAGCAGCACTTCTTGGGGATCAGATTTTCTTGTGCAGGAACAAAACCATTCACAAAGTGGTCACGTTGGCTCCGGTCACCAATGGGTGCATGACTGCGATGAGCAGAGCCGAGGGTTTGATTGGAACAAGATCCCTCTCCCAGAGGGAGCCCCATACCAGGAGCATCTGCTGGCACGAGGTGTTCCTTGCCACGCAGAGCACGGGGCCTCTATTGTCGCCCATCAGCCAGAAGTGGCTGTTGGAGATCCTCCTGCAGGAGCCAACGTGTGGAGCGCTTCCCATCTGTCCCAGTTACAGAGCGGCAGAATGGAAAGAATTGATGTTGCAATAGCAAACGTAGGGCAAAGAGTTGTTTCCTAGGGAAACTGCCCTGGAAACCTTTGGGCCCGTTGCCTGAAGTTGCTGCTGGGTGTGGGGCATGCAGATGTTGCCTGGCACCAGCGGCTTTTGTGCCATGGATGGTTGTGCCCATGTTCTATCACTTCCTTCCTACCTCCATTGCCCAAGAGAGCTGCGTGTAAGTGTCTCTTAAATAAATGGCCTTCAGTGTGGCTTGTGTTCTGCTCATCTGGTACCTTTTTCTCTGTCCTTTTGCACCTTGTGGTGCAGAGATCTCCTGCAGCACAGATGGAGGAAAGCCAGGCGGGATGAGCGTGGCAATGTCCCCTTTCCTGTGTAACATTGGTAGAAGAAACAGCCTGAGCCTCTGCTCAGCACAGCACAGGCACCAAAACTGCAGAAATTTACCACGAATCACACAAGCACCTGGCCCTGTTGGCCCAGCCGGGTGTTTCCATGGCCCACCCAGCCCTGCCTGCACCGAGGGCTCGGGCCGCCGTCGGGAGCCCATTCGGGGCATTGTGCAGAGTGGCAGGCTCTGATTTATGGCCCAGGGAACAGCTTCTGGTTCAAAGTACACATCCGCCCTGTTCATGCCCCGTGATCTTTACCCCTTGAGGAAATGGCAGAGAAAGGGGAGATTGTTGCCACCAGGCCGGGCTCTGGGCATTTCCATGATAAAGCAGCACAGAGCAGCACTGCGTGGAGCAGTGCCCTGCGGAGCGGGGGCTCTCCCGTGGCTGGCGAGCGGGTGTCAGCCACACATATCCCGTGTCCCACTGCTCTCTGGGGCCATTCTTCATTTTTTTTCTCTCTTTTTTTCTTATTGGTCTATTCATTGTGCTGCTAAAAGTCGCTGTGGGAAGCGGGTGCGATGGGCAGGCTGGCGGCGGTGGGGAAAGCCTGACCCTACCTGGGCTGGAGGTCTCCAAATTCCTCAGATTGCTCCAAATTGCTCCAAATTCTTCTAAATTTGTCCTTTGCTCAGCCTGACCTTGAAGGAGCAGTGCAGTGCTCAGCTGTCCAAGATCCATCTAGATATGGTGCCAGGGGACATGGTTCAGTGGGCGATCTTGGTGGCAGGTGGGCGGTTGGACGAGATGACCATGGAGGTCTTTTCCAACCTCAATGATTCGACGGTTCTACAACGTGCGTTGGGTGCCGTGGGTTTGTAGCCTCCCGGGATAAATTCAGCACAATTTATTTTGGAAGCATTTGTTGTGACATTTCATGTAGGGGTGACTCGTGGCTGCTCTCTGGTCACTGGGGATGATTTCTTCTTTACCTGGGGGGCAGAACCTTGGGGCAGCGCTGCCCTGGGCCCGCAGCAGCACCTGGGGTCCCTGGGGGCCCGTGGGAGGGAGCAGCCCCCGCACCCTGCAGGGCTCTTGGGTGCTGTCCTAACACTGATAATTAATGCAGCGGTGCCTGTAATCCCACACAGGGAGAGCTGAAGCGTTCCCCAAAGCTCCTTTGCATCATAGAACTCCTAATCAAATACAGAATAGATCCCTGCCCTCTCCATAGCTTTAATCCCACTTCTCTTCCAGAACTAAACGGCTTTAAATTCCCCGGCCCCTGGTGTATTCAGCCGCAGAAGCACAAACTCTGCCGTTCCTAAATCCTCCCCCAGCGCCAGACCCAAATCTCTGTGCACACCACGGTGATCCCCGCTGATTTGTCAGAGGTGCTCGCGAATGCAAATCTTGGCGTGCAGCGCTCCTGGGTCAGAATTACGATGGATTGGCTATAAAATGCTAATTATACACTGGGAGCTCCGCGTTGTGTAAACACCTTAAATTGATTCCCCTGCTCTGCCAGTTGTGACATTCTTTCCGTTGCGTGCTGGCTCTATCTGAGATCGAAACGATTGTGCCTTGGGAGGACTTCTCTACCATGTATGGGTTTCTGGCTGGCAGCAGGCAGGGCTGCAGGGGCTGTGCAGCTGTGGGGGGATCCCAATCCCCCGGATTTGCTCCAGACCCGCCGTTTGCCCATGCATGGCACCACCTCGTGCTGAAGTATTGATTTCCCCTGCCAAAATGGGCTCTTGGCTTTAGGCATCTGGGGAAAGGCTCATCGTACAGCAGTGCTCTGCCTATAAGGAGAAGCCCATAACTGCAGTGGTGAAGGGGAAAAGCTGCCCTCTGGTTTCTGGGCACATCTGTATTTCCAATCTGTTGCTTGGAGCAGAAGGGAACATTGATGCAATCTGTTCCTGCACTTCAGTGTTGGTTCATGGTTCACATATCCCAGAGAGGGCTCTTTCCATGGAAGGCATAAATAGGTATCAACAGGTGGCCAAACCCCACGGAGAACCCATCCCACCCCCCCACCCGATGCTCAGTGAGTGCCCACTTGGGGCTGCACAGAGCCAGGAATATCCCAGGGAGAGGGAGAGCAGGGACAGCGGCTCCAGGGAACGCTCAGAGCTGGATTTTCCCTGAGAGCACCTCTTCATCATCTGAAATTTTTGGAAATCTGTTCTTTAGCTGCTCCTCTCAGTGGTTGTTGGATGTCTTTCTTTTATTTTCCTAAAGCTCCTCCATCCAAATGCCTCGCTGTGCTGTTCCCCTCAGGACTGTGTTGAGTTTGGCATGCAGGGATCTGGCTCAATTCTTCGTGCACGAACCCAACCCAAGCACCCCCACACCCCGCTCATTTCCTGGGGCTCTGCTCCCTGGGGCTGAGTGTGCAGGAGCTGGGTGAGGGCTGGGGGCTGCACCTTGCACCGGGCTCCCACTGCCCCCTAGCTGCTGCTGGAGCAGGAACCCCTTTGCTCATTTGTGTTCGGCCATGGTGGGATATCTGGGGAGCAATGTGGGCTGGGGCTGCAGCATTTGGGGCTTTAATGCTGCATGGAGGAGGTGGGTACCTGTGTGTGTGCAACCTTGTGCCAGGAACCACTGTGCCATGAGCATCCTCCTGAGCACCTCCAGCATCCCTGAGCACCTCCAGCATCCTCCTGAGAGCCGTGAGCATCCTCCTGCCCCAGGGCTCCTTTGGCCCAGTGGTGCCTCTAGCAGACAAACAGTGATCCTATATCCAGATATGAGATGGTTGAGGGCAATAAGGTATATAGAAATCCCTTCCAACCCCTACAGTTCTGTGATTCTGTGATTTCTGAAGCTGTTGTCTAAGTCTACCAGAACTGTCCTGCTCCCAGCCTGTGTTGGTGCATCCAAACCCCTCTGTCCTGCACGGGGAGGGCACAGCCATGGGGTATGTATGGCCCCCCCATCCCAGCGCTGGATGCTGTTCCCATCCAGGGCAGGGATGGATTGCCCAGGGGAGGGGTTTGGCCCAGGGATTCCTGTTCAGCTGCGCTGAGTTACGGCCATCTGGCTCTGCACTCCCTGCCTCTGCCGAGCCCATCTGGGGAAGCAGTGGTTTCTCACTGCGTGTTGCATTTCCCAGAATGTATGGCCCATCCATTTGCAGTATTTCCCTCCTCCAGCAGCAGAGCGCGGAGCAGCCCCGCATCCCGCAGCCCACCCCAGCCCTGCCCAGCTGCTCCGGGGCGGCTGTTGTGCAGGAGACATTGCAGAGCGCTGCGAGCATCGTTCCCTGAAATGTGACAGCTCCAGACAGGGCTCCAGCAAACACTGAGCATTAAAATTACGTCCACGGCACAATTTTATACCCAAATACATGGTGGGTGCGGCGTGCAGCTTCAGTGAACGATTTCGTACTGCTTTGAATATAAGGACAGTTTAGCTTATGAAACGTATAACTCACCTGGCGTATGGAAAACCAATGCATCTTCCATATGGGCAACAAGTCAGAGATTATTATCCTAGGGGAAAAAAGCGGCTGTGCTGTACTGAGCAGTTCGACTTGGAGTAGGCGCAGGTTTTCATTCCTGCTCCATGACTGCATTTCCTCAGCTGAGCAGCGCAATGAAGTGAGCTCAGCCTCTCCCCGGGCCCTGCTGCAGGTTTGCTGATGGCTCTGGCTGTGCTCGAGCCGCCCGCACGCCGGGAGAGCAGAGAGCATCGCTGTTGGCACCCCATGGTGGCAAAGTCCCGGTTGTCCCTGGGAGATAATGCAGTGACACAATGAGGACGATGGCCGTGGGCACAGCCATGGGGCTGCAGCCCCACAGATGCCATCCATGGCCGTGTGTCCCCGCACAGAGGGACGTGCCCCGGGGTGGTGGCACGGTGGCAGTGTGTCCCCATGGTCCACCTGGCGCCCGCCGGTGCATAGGGGAGATGATCTCGTTACGGGGAAGATTATGCTAATGAAATGTTTCCTGAGATCAAACTCATTTTGCGTTCAAAAGCATTAAAATAAATGGCTTCTAATTGAATCTTATAAACGGTCCCCTCCTGATAATGAGCCGCTATTAATTATAATTGAAGGAAGGCAGAACGTAAACACAGCGGCAGCGCAGGGGGGAGCGGGGGCACAACGGGGCGGCTGTGGCTCTGTGTCGGGACCCCAGGACCCTGTCCCCTGCCTCTACGTGGGGACCACAGCGCGGGCAGCACCTGGGGGCTGTGCTGGGGACAGCCCGGGGACCCTCTTAGGGGCCATGCTCCCTGGCAAGGAGGGGATGGGGACATGTGTGCAGCATTCACCTCCTGCAGCCCTTTGGGTCTCCATCCTCTATCGCTGCTATTATTGTTATTTTATTTTATTTTTAAGGCCCCAATCCCCCCCACCGCGGCGCGTGCTCTCCAGCGAGGGTGACCTCATCCGCTTCAGAGCCGAAAACGGGCATCTGAGCTCAACCGAAGAAAATTTACAGGAATCCATCTGTCAACAGGGACGTTTCCATTTAATAAGCGCTGGGTCTGAGCTCACATCAGCCCCTCCATTATTTATAAGCTGAGATCGTACAACTTCTCCGCTCGGCTCTAAAAAAAGGCAGAGAGCCTCTTTCATCCTCCCTCCGCCCGTGGCCGCCCCAGCGCGGGGCCGGGGCTGTGTGGGTGCTGCGAGGGGGGCAGGAAGGGGTGCTCAGCCCTCGGGTGCTCTTCTTGCTGGGGTGGGTTGGAACGGGCAGTGGGACACCCTCAGGGTCCCCTTCTTGCCACCCCCTTTGCTTTTTTCCCTTTGAGGTCTCTATTTAGGGCTCGGGGTGGGAGGACTGGGCACATCGCTCTGGAGCCACTAATGGCCCTGGCTTTGTGTCTCGTCTGCTTGAAGGGATTAAAAGGGAATAATTAAATAGCCAGCATCGCAGCGATCGATACAGCCGCACCGGTAACGATGGAAAAAGCACCCCAGGAGGATGCTGGGTGCTCCGGGCTGCGGGTCAATGGGAGCAGCACCGACGCTGTGTTTAAATGTGTGCTCATCTGGGTGGGTGAAGGGGGGAAGGAAAAATCCCCGGGGATGAGGGGTCACTGCCTCACCCAGGGGGGTCTGGGCTTTTTGGGCTGCCCCATGTTTGGAGCTCTCTGGGGAGATGGGTTGCTTTCTGGTGCCCTCTGTTTGGGGTGAAATGCAGCTTTCCAGGGCACAAGCAGCGGGGAAGCAGCCAAAGCACCGCGCCTTTGCCTCCAGCATTCCCCCCTGCGCTGAGGCTGGGAAAGCCAGCGCTAACGTGCTAATGAGCTGTAACACCCGGGCTCTGAAAGTGGCAAATTAACCCAAGCATCGCACTTAACCCCACAACGGGGTCCAATTTCTGCACCCCTGGACCCTCCGCATGGGATCCCGCTGAGCCGCCAGGATGGCTTCAGCATGATGCAAAGCACTGCTCCCTTCCCAGTGCCCCCAGTGCAAACCCAGCCTGCACGCAGGGACCCTCGGCGCTGCCGAGAGCTGTGGGTTTTGTCAGAGCAGCACACAAACCCCATCTCGCAGTGAATCAGCCACTGGATCCCACGCGATGTGGCAGGGACGGTAATTGTATGTTGAGTGCTCTCCGGTTGATTAAGAACATATTTATTGAAGTTTATCTACTGTAATATGCATGAGTCTCTTATTAGATAATTGCTAAACCTCAAACACCTGTTTAACAGATCATATATATAACCCATTACATAGCTGTTAAACCACACTGGTTTTAATTCATCAGACGCGAATGTGAAATCCATTCTAAATTAAACTCGTCTTGAGGCACTCTGTGGGGGGCTTCCCCTGCACAAAGGGACGGAGCACCGATGGTGGCAACGGTGACAGCTCTGTCCCCCGCAGGCAAACCGTGTGCCTGGGGGCACACAGCTCTCCAGAGGTGGGCAAAGGGCACTTGAGTGTTTTTATGGCCAACCATGGTTAAACTACGCAGATGTGGTGGGTACCACGCACAGGGAGAGCTTTGCTCTTTGTTTCCTCCCCTCGTTATTTAATTGTCCTGCAGGGGAATCACTGAGTGCCTTGGCCATGCCATGCGGCGCTGGTGCTGGCACGCTCGTTTGTTAATGAGGGAGAGCGAGGCCCATGGAGATGCTGCCTAAATATAGGGGATATCCTGCTCCTGGGGTAGGAATGAATGGGCAGTTGGGGATGTGGTTTGGTGAGCGGTGATGGGATGATGGTTGGACTTGGTGATCTTGGATGTCTCTTCCAACCTTAATGGTTCTAAGATTCTATATTGACCCGCTGTTGGACTTGGTGATCTTGGAGGTCTCTTCCAACCTTAATGGTTCTAAGATTCTATATTGACCCGCTGTTGGACTTGGTGATCTTGGAGGTCTCTTCCAACTTTAATGGTTCCATCTCGACCTCGAGGCAGGCTGGTAACCTGCTTATTCCCACTCTGGTTCTCCCAAAAACTTGCCGAAAGTGTTATCTGTGTGCTGCAGCAACGCACTGTGAAGACGCAGAGCCCCTGTTGCTCGAGGCAGACACCTCCATCCTCACCCTCCTGGGGACGGGCTCCCCGGCTGCACCCCGGGCGCTGGGTGGCCCCACTCGCTGCTGGCCGTGGTGCTTTATCGGGGCTGCAGGCAGCATAAATCACGCAGCTGGCAGGCTCGCTCTGTCTGCTATTTTCTGTTCATGATAAAACAATGTGGGAAGGAAGCATGAAAGCCAAGGGGAGGGCGAGGAGAAACACGATCCCTTATCTAATGCATGCCTGACCTGCTCAAATGTTCCCGTATCAGCAATTATTTTGCCTGGCTCTGGATTTTCGCAAAGCTCTTGAGCCTTGAGAATGTGATCTGAGATCACGCTGGAGAACTGCAGACCCGAATCCTTCTCCGTGCACGGTGCGGGTGTCTGTGCATGGCCGTGTGAGCTCTAAACTTCTTCCAAAGTGGAAAGGAAGGAGGAAAAAACCCTTACTATTAACAGGAAAGGAATAATATCTCTTTATCTATGTCTGCAGCCATGCCTGAAGCCATGTGTGCATGCTGTATTTCAGCTGGAGCGATACACAGCACTCAGAAAAGCAATATCCCCACGCTCCGCTCTCGTTCTCGTGTTGATTTTGATATTTTTAATATCGCATCCAGACGACGGAGTCTGTCAAACACCGTGCGGAGCATCCATTTAACTAAGCCAATTTAAAATGTGTAACAATTATAAAGAGATGGGTTCAGATGAGTCAATTTGTCTCGAGTGTTTTCTAGCTGAACTTAATAATATTGGAGATGTGAGAGAAATTGGAAAAAAAGTCACCCCCTGCTTTCAATCCCTTTGAGCAGCCGAAAAACCTAATTCTCTCTGGCAAATGATGAATGTTCCTCCCCTCTTCTAATTACATCTTGCCTTAGTCACAGTGGTGTCTAGTAAATCTCCTTTTGAGACCGCACACACACGCAGTGCCCTTCTTTGGAAAAGTGGAAGAAAGGAAAGGTTCTCGATTGGGATTTATTTCGGAGCAGTTCGTTCCACTCACACAGGAGCTGCCGTGGGCTTTGGCTGTGGACGTGGGGCACAGGGGCTTCTCCGTGCCATGTTTCTTTGCTCCGCTTTCATTTGGTAAATCTCAGGTTTTGCTAAAGAAAAGCGGAGTCATGGCCAATGGAAGATGCCAATGGAAGGCCGTAGGGTGAGCCGGGGGCTCCCGCGGCAGCGAGGGAGGTGCGAGCGGGTGTGTGCCCAGCTCCTGCAGTACCCATGGGGATTGAACCACTGGGACAAGGGAGGCAAAGGGTCCCCAACGCCAACCCAGAGCCCCCCCTGCCCCCAGTGTTCCCCTCTGTCATGGAGCCGCGGCTGCTGTTGGGGCTGTTTGTCTTGTTTGGTCTAATTACGCCAAGAAAGTCATTATAATTTTATGCTCTTTGGATTAACATTCTTGCCCAGGGCACTGTAATTAGCGTATGGTTTGTAGCTTAATGATTCTGAGCGCAGTCAGTGCAAACTTCCCCACTGTGGATCAGTGGACTGGGGATGCAGGCACGGCCCTGCACACATCTGGGCACGCAGCGGCACGGCGCTCCTGGGCTCTCGCTCCATCCTAACAGAACCATGGCACTGTGCAGGAATCACAACGAGCCACGACCCTCCTCCAAGTACCCGAGTTCAGAAAGCCCCTCCTGAGCATCGTCTGCCCCATGGGGCTCCGGGGTGACGCTGTGCTCCGGGACCCTGCACCCCGCTGGGGCTGCAGCAAAGCAAAGCAACCCTGGCACCGATGGAGCCGCAGACCCTCAGCTCATCCCAGGCACCTACAGCCGTCCCCGCTGGTTATTGACTGCTCAGAGCAGCGCGAGATGCCGGGCCAGGCGGCTGCCGTTGTTTGGTGACAGATTGCTTGGTTGGCTCTGGAGCTCCCGGGAGACTTTCACAATCTCTTTTCCACTGGAAAATTTCATTAATTCGTTACAAAATTGTTAACATAATCAGGGGCTCCGGTTTTAACCGGAGGATATTCTCATGACAAATGCCACGGCTTTCCTAGGGTACGAGTCCAGGAGAAGGTTAAAGAGCAGCGAGAAGGAGCCAAAGCCCATTGCCTGCAGCCCTGAGCATCCCTCACTGCTCGCGTTCGGTTCCCACCAACCGTTCCCACCGCAGAGGCCAGCGGCCGACCAACGAACGCTGGAGCAATCAAATTTTCATGACATTTCTGCAGGGTTCAATTAAAAACAAAGCACAAATTGGGGGGATGCAGGAGGGAGAGGTGGCTTGTGGGATGCTTGGGCTCCAGTTTTCCATTTCTCCTGATGGACAAGAGGGGCTTCCTGGCACCCTGCACTGGGGCAGCTGCTGCTGGTGGCCGTGGTGGCACTGGTGGCCCTGGTGGCACGAGCGCTTTGGAAGAGGGACAGACAGCTCACCCCGTGAGAAGCAGCCAGCCTGCACAAGTGCTGCAGGAGCCATTTTGCAGCATTCAATAACCAATGCATTTTTTTTTATTTTTTTCCCCCCAAAGCTGTTCTGCAACCTGGGGACGCCCAGGGCAGGGACCCCCCATTGTCCTGGCTGTCACGGGGCCATGGCACAGCATCTCCATGGGGCTCATTCCTCCCCCCACGGTCACCCATGGAGCAGTGTCCTCCTCTCCCTGCGTCCCGCTGAGCTCAGCACCGTGCCGAGCGCTGCAGGCACTGCCGTCTTTCATTCCAGTGGTGGCTGCATTTCAGGAAACTAATGAAGCGATGATTTGCCTTAATTGGCCCTCAGACCTGCCGATGGCTCTCAGGTTAAGCAGAGCTGCCGCCTGTTGTTGGCAGGGCAGAAGGGCTGCGCTCCGTGCCCAGGAGGGGTTTGGTGCAGGAGCAGCGCTGGTTCCATGGTGCAGACCCACTGCCACGGGGTGCCCCTGGGTGTCCCAGTGACAGATGTGCAGCGTGTCCCAGCCCCACGGCCTTCTCCATCTTCATCACAAGTCCTTAGGGAGAGACAGAGATCCAAATTCAGATTGTGGTTTCCCATCCTCCTTATCCATCACTACAGAGAACTTTCTGCGTGTTTCCCTCCCTAGCTGTAAGTACCTGCTGGCTCTAGATGGAGCTGGAACCTCCTGCTTTGCCCCACGTGGCACCATGTTCCTGCATGGGGATGGCATCCACAGCCACCTGCCCTGAGCCACCCATGGGCAGTAGAAGGAGGAGGGATGGCACCGTAGCGTCATGGAGTCATTAAGGCTGAAAAAGACCTCTAAGACCCCCAGGCCCAAGTCCAACTCATCCCCACCATGCCCACTAAACCATGTCCCCAAGTGCCACATCTCCTCATTTCTTGAACACCTCCAGGACGGTGACTCCACTGCTCCCTGGCAGCCTGTTCCAGTGCATCCCCACTCTTTCAGAGAAGGAATTTGTCCCAATACCCAACCTGACCCTCCCCAGATAAGACACAGTCTGCATCTTACTGGGGTTGTTTGGGCAGTGGCTGCCCCGGGGCAGGGCAGGCGGGGACTCAGCAGGACGGTGCAGGCAGCAGAGCGCTGGGCTGGGTTGCCTGCTCTTCTGGCGTTCTGTCCGCAGCCAGTGCTGTCATGGAAAGCAAATTTCAGGAGGAATCTGGGGCTGGTGGGAGAGTGGCGGAGCCCTGGCGGCAGGGGAGCAGCTGGAGCCCAGCCGAGGCTGCAGCTGTGAGGAGTTGAGTTACTCAGCTTCCAAATTCACATTTTTCTGTGGTTCCCTCATTTGAATGTGGAATAATGCAGGAATTGTGTGCAAGGCTGGGCGGGAGCACCCAGCCCGAAGCACCCAGCACATGGAGCTGCCTGGGGGCCCCCAGAACATCCCCTTGTGCCATGGGGAGCACCACAAAGTGCCACACGAGCTGCTGGTGTGCACAGCGTGCAGCCCCCAGGCACCCCCTCGGGCCATGCCCAGCTCTGACCCATGCAGTACCCGAGGTGCCCCAACCTGCACTGACGGTGCAAACCCAGACACCGGGAGCTCCAGCATTGCCGGCATTCCACGGATGCCTGCAAGGTTTCGGGCAGACCAAAAGGGAGCCCTGACAGGGAAGGCAGCACACACAAATACTTCTCATTCCAGTCCCTAACCCAGCCAGGCTTGTTCTAACCATCCCTCCTCCTCCCTGCCCAGAGCCCCGTGTTGGTTCTCGGTTGTGCTCGGTGACAGGGAGCAGTGGGACATCCCCATGGGAGAGCCCTCTGTGCCACCTGCAGCCGGACACAGGGCTCCACGGGGTTTCCTGCTGACTCCCAAAGTCCCAATCTCCTCTTGTTTCACAGCATTTTCGCTCCCCCAGGGTGTCTGTGGGTGCTACTCCCCAAGCCTGCATCCTACAGGGTGCATTTCCCACACATTTGTGCTTTGCTCTGGGCTGCAGCCAAAAAATGCGCTCACTAATTGGTGGGAAGTGAGAGTGAGATAAATAACTGAGCTCAACCCCACGGGGCTGGCACTGAGGGGGAGGCAACAGGGCTGTGTCTTTGGGAGAGCTGTGCCTTTTGGAAACGTGGCTTCGGCGTCCTTGTCAGCACAGAGACGTGGGGAGGCTCTGGTCCCACCACGGAGCGAGCGCCGCGGCTCCGAAATTAAATGCAGTTGCCATAGAAATATTAATTGGGAACAAAATCTTGGAGATGACACTTAAGCAGAAGACGGAGCGTTAGGGAGAGATGAGGACAGTGATGAAAATAGAACAGCTGAAAGGAAAAGCCTTCAAAGGAAGCGTCGTGTAGGTGAACGTGGAGCACACAGCAATGGGTTGAGGCGTTGGCGGAGTTGTAGGGCCATGGCCGGGAGGTGCGAGCTGCAGGATGGAGGGCACTCACCAATGGTGGAGGCCAGCTGGAGGGGGGGTCTGAGGATGGAACCTGCAGCAGCACCGGAGGGGTTAATATTGGATAGAAGAAAAAAGTTGTTTACAATAAGGGTGCCCAAAGAGGTGGTAGGTGGATGCCCCATCCCTGGAGGCACTCAAGGTCGGGATGGAGGGGCTCTGAGCACCCTGATGGAGCTGTGGGTGTCCCTGTGCATGGCAGGGCAGTTGGGCTGGAGGGCTTTTAAGGGTCCCTTCCAATTCAAATGATTCTGCTGCTGCGCACCAACGCACAACCCAAAAGCCAAAGAAATGTCCACTGGATGTCCTCGCATTCTGGATTTTCTGCCTTCAGGTAGCGGCTGGAAGATGGCTCCCAGTGCTGGGTCTGTGCCTCCACCCCGCAGGAACATTTGCATGGAGAGCAGGGAGAAGCACCCACCCCTGGCAGGCAATGTGGGGGAACCAGCTCTTTCAGGTCTCTCTTGCCCTCAAACCATTGCTCAGCCCAAGTTTTTTGGGAACAGGGCTGAGAAGCCCATACATGGCGAGGTTTTCTGAGGTGAGCAGGGGCTGATGCGTGGTGTCAGAGTGCCCCATGGTGCAGAAGTCCTGATGGGACTGGGATGGAGATGGAGATAGGGATGGAGATGAGGACTGGGATGGGAATGGGGGTGAGGATGGAGATAGGGATGGGGACTGAGATGGGAATGGGGGTGGGGATGAGGACGGAGATAGGGATGGGGATGAAGATGAGGGTGGGGATGGGGATGAGGAGGGGAACTGGGATAGGGACTGGGATGGGGACAAAGATGGGAATGACAATGAGAATGGGGATGGGGACTGAGATTGGAATGGGGATGAGGATGGAGATAGCAATGGGGGATAAGATGGGGGTGGGGATGAGGATTGAAATGGGGACAGGGATGGAGATGAGAATGATGATGGGAATCGGGACGGAGCCAGGGATGGGGATGGGCACGGGGCAGGCAGTTGGGGGGAGAGGGCAGCTGCGAGCTGGCAGAGCAGTGGCTGCCTGGCTCATCCATCTCCTGCGATCT
Organism: Penelope pileata; assembly: GCA_013396635.1. Classification (NCBI taxonomy): domain Eukaryota; kingdom Metazoa; phylum Chordata; class Aves; order Galliformes; family Cracidae; genus Penelope; species Penelope pileata. The sequence goes on from WBMW01002207.1 coordinate 1,344,048, forward strand.
TCCCACTTAAAAGGAGGGAGGATTACAATGAAGCTGTAGTTTTCCCATGAACCACCTCCCACTGTGTTACGTTCTGAAGTTAATTGCAAATGAGGAGATGGAAATAGCTTATTTTGACTTTCCTTAAACAGTGCTTCATTGATTTTTTTTTCTTTTTTTTGCCTTATTTTTTTTTCTGTCTCGAGAGGCAGGCCTGTATCTATTGGAAAATAGCAATTATTTCTGAATTCCCTAGAATTAGTGGAATTAGTCGAATGGGTAAAATCTGAAGCACAATGCTGATTAGAAATACACTGAGGTCGGAAGCACCACGTGTGCCGTGCTGCGGCCCCAGGTGTTCCCCATCCATCCCTGTGTCATTCCCCTGATACATCCTCCTGGGGCAGAAAAAAAAGAGGAAAAAAACCCCAAATTGCTTTTTCCTACATGCTTCCAGGCTGGAGAGGTCCATCCTGGGCACCTCCTGCTGCATGCAGGGCACTGTCCGGGCCTTCATGTTCCTGGCTCTGCCCAGGAGCTGGGGCTGGTGGTACTCCATCAAAACAACACAAAAAAATGGTCCTGTGGTATTTTCAATAACCTGTTGGTTTAACTCAATTATGAGAGCATAATTAACTTGCTGAGATGAAACACGAGATAAACCTTTGATTTCTTTTTTCTCGAAGGATGCTGCAGATAGATTTTGAACTTTGTATTCAATTACTTAAAAGAGAAAAAAATTAACAGGTTTCTGACGAGAAAAGCGTACTACCTCCTTCATAAAAAGAGATTTATTAAGGATAGTGAACGAGTGTACCTCAGGGCTCAATCATCTACTGTTTTTTTTCAAGGGGTGATTCAATTACTTTAAGATGTGTTGCCTCAAAGAACAGACAGGGCTCTGTTCCTTGGCAAATTAATCAAGTTCCTTCAGTGGTTTCTCCGGGTTAATAATTTCATTTAGGCGGCCTTCTGTTCTGTGGTTTCATCCCTACCAAGAAAACACTCAAATGAGAGGGAGGGGGGAAAAAAAAAAAGTGCTATTCATCTGCTGGCCCCAGCACAGAGCATCAGGCAGCGGGCGACCACGGTGGGAAAAGTTTCTCAAAAATCAGCTCGCTCCCTGTGCAAGCAGCAACTGGTTGGAAGGAATTAAAAAAAAAATGTGTTAAGGCTAATATTTTCACTGTGTAAAAAGGCCATTTGGATTTGTTGTCATCCGTGAAGGGCTGTGGATTTTGTTCATAATTACTGCGGATGATGTTCTCTGGATAGTGCAAGCGAATCCCGAAAATGTCACTAATTTTTAACACTTTTTTTTTTCTCTTGAATATTCATAGCTCTGTGGCATGGTGCCGATGGATGAGAGCAGCCGATGGATGAGAGCAGCACGGAGAGGGATGTGGGTGATGCTGGTCCATGGGATGGGCACGAGGGCGTGATGCTGGTCCATGGGATGGGCACGAGGGCATAAGGCTGAGGCCGGAGTGCAGCAAAAACTGACAGTCCCCTTCACATTGTGCTGAACACACACCTAATCCCCTTTGTCCCAATGACTAATGAGTTGCTTCATGTGCTGGAATGGCATGGTCAAGATGTGGATCTGCTCAGATCTGCAGTTGGGGATGTGGCTGCCGGGGGATTTGTCGCCGGAGCAGCGCAGTGCTTGTGCTGAGGAAAGTAGGGCATCCGCTTGGCAGCTCCAGAAATAATGGGAGATTGCTTTAATTATTCTACAGAAGCGCTCAGATTGTGCAGATGCCTCACGTAGGTTTAATATAATTAAGATAACTCATGTCTATAAACATGTCTGGGGCTGAGGGGCTGCCGTGGCAGCTCCCAGCCCACATTCCCTCCCATCCCTGGGCTGTGAGTGCAGGCTGTGCCATGCTGTCCCTGCACCCTGGCTGAACCCACAACTTCTCCCAGGGCTGATGTGCTCTGCAAGGTGAGTGCGTCCCAGCACAGCAGCACTGACGTTCCTCGGGCACTGAATACCCAAAATCCAGCCTTGCATTTCTTCACTCCCCCAGGCTCCCACCTGCTTGAACCCTTCCTGCTGCTCCTGCAGCCCCAACACCCCCAGCTGCTGCTCCCACCGTGCTGGTACCCATCCCATCCCATCCCGGCTCCAACCCGGGCAGCACCGCGGGAGCTGCGGAGCAATGGGAGCGGAGCCCACGCAGCAGTGCTGATTTCTGCATTAGCATGATAATGAATGTTCTCACTGGAAGCTTGTAATTATGTTTCCTCTTTTTTTCCCCTCCCCCTGAAAGTATAATTAATTATGAATAGAGCCAGAGTTTGATGCTAACGCTTTTTTTTTTTTTTTTTTAAATCCCTTTTGGCTCCATTTCTGCCCTATTAAAAATTTACGAAGGAACCAGAGGTAAAGTCATTTTCCCAGGCAGTTGCTCCTATAAATTCAGTGGGAATAATATTAAAAGTAATACTAACAGAGGAGGGCAGGAGGGCACTTTGCAGAGGGTTTCTCCCCTCTTCCCAGGGCCTTCCCCTGGGCAGGACACGGGGTTCTGCCAAAGAAAAAGAGAATCCAACCCAGGAGAGGGCAGCGGGCAAGGGGGGACCTCCAGGCACAGGGCAGGCTCCAAAGCCTGATGGTGTCATGGCTGCTGCGTGGGTTCACTGTGGGATGGGGCTGGGAGATGCTGGCCCTGCAGCTGCCACTCGGGCAGGTGACATCCCTGGAGGTGCCACCCCTGTAGGTGCCACCCTTGCAGGTGACATTCCTGGAGGTGCCACCCCTGCAGGTCCCCTCCCTGGAGCCGCTGAGGCTGCTGAGGTTGGAGAGATGCTCTGGGAGAGAACAGCCTCATTTCTTCAAAACAACAACAAAACCAAAGCAAATCCCACAAGCTCTTCCAACGCCTTGGGAAATTAATTTGGGACTATGAAACAAAAAACCAGAAACTTTTCAAAAAGTGCTTTTCTCTCTCTGTTGGCTCACAAAGCACAACACGAGCATCCCACGTTACGGCCCCGGGTTTGTCCCAAGGGCCGTTCCAGGTGGCACCGCTCGGTCCCTTGGGGACAGACAGAGGGGAGCGGCCGCAGCTCAGCGCTGTGGGGTGAGGGGGTGGAGGTGCCACGCGTGGGGCAGAGCCCCCCGTGCTGCAGCTCTTGTTTCTCCCACCCAGACAGCGACCTTCCCTTGCTGTCGGTGGGAACTGTTTTTCTTCCTAAATTGCATTTCTTCCAACAAATGTCTCATGCAAACACAATTGCAGGTTTGCTGGAGGGAGATGCTATTTGCAGGCAGCCCGGCGCGGAGGCACGTTTATTCTCCTTCCTTTCATTCATTTGAAGCTAAAGTAATAGCTCTAACTACATCTGACTCCTAAGAAGCGCTTTCCTGGGAACAGCCCTGCGCTCTGCATGCACCTCCCTCCCCGCCAGCTCGGTGCAGGCACTTTCTTTTTACAACAACAGAACGGAGCGGTGTCAGCTGGAGGTTTATATGCCCTATTCGTAGCGCTGCCAGCCCAGCACACGGTGCTCCTTCCCTCTGCCCGTGGGGCTGAGCCTGAGAACAGGGTGGGGGTCCACTGCTGCCCTCCCCACGCACATCTCTGCAGTCACACACATCTCTGGGTCCCCTGCAGCCGAGGGCACAGTGCTCAGAGCCACCCAGCAGAGCCCTTCCGTGCTGCAGGGAGAGCAGCCCGTGGGACCCACGGTTGGCAGGGGATCTCCTCCCGGCTGGGGGCGGCCCCGCTGCAGCCTCAGCCCCAGGCTTTGCTGTGGGAAGCCCTCATCATCTTCTGCTGCTTTTCTCATTGCCGAAATATGATGCAACCAGAATTGAATGTGTTTTTTTTTTTTCTGTCTCACTGCAACTAAATGATTCACCCATGAGACTTCACTGCGTTTCTGAGTCAGACGGGGCTTCCCTTTGCCTCTGGCTGCAGCACCTCGGGGCCAGCCCCGCTGCTGTCCCCTCCCCACCTCGGGGACATCACCGCCAGCACATGGTGTCCTCATGCTGCAAATCTCAGGGCAAGGCTGGGGACACGGGGTTGGGGACACAGGGTTGGTGCCATTCCTCCTCGTTGTCCCCAGGATGCAATACTTCTGGGGTCCCATCATCCCCAAAATCCCCTTTGCTTGGTGCCAGGCGCAGGCACTGGGGCTGAGAACGGAGAAACCAGACCTGAGCTCAGAGCTGCTGAGGTTCCTCAGCCTGCAGGCTGCTTCCTCACCTCTCTCCTCGCATCCCACCCCGGGGAGGGCTGCAGGAGGCTGGGGACAGCCGGGGGGGCCACAAACCCCCTGCGATGGGTTTTGGACTTTGGTGCCCAGACAAAAGCGTGAGGCACACAAATGGATTAGCGGCCACGGTTTATTAGCGCTCCTTAATTCACTTCACGGGGCCGAGGGAAAAGTTATTAGCAGCGGTATGGCCGGTAATAAGCTAATTATAGCCCTGTCAGATCATCGGAGATGGGAGGGGGTGGGGCTGTGTGTGCAGGAACCGCGGCTGTGCCGGGGCGGATGGATCCACATCGATCCCATGGAGCTGCGGCCGTTCCTCCCGGCTGCGGGGAGCCCAGCTCCTCGCCGTGCTGCCCACTCGCTGCTCCTCCCTCCTGGCCACCGCGTGTCCCACGTCCCCAAGCCCCCACATCCCCACGTCTGATGTCTCCAAATCTCAATGACTCCATGTCCCCAAGTCCTCAAGTTCCCACGTCCCCAAGTCCCCATGTCCCTATGTGTCCATGTTCGATGTCCCCATGTCTGATGTCCCTAAGTCCCCATATCCCACACTCCCATGTTCCCACGCCTTGAAGTCCCCATATCCCCATGTCCAATGTCCTCACGTCTGATGTCCCCAAGTCCCCAGGTCCCTGCAGACCCCACACCGCAGGTCTGCCTGCTGCACAGCCCCATGCACTTCTGCACGGAGGCAATGGAAGTGCTCTCTGCCTTTACCCGAGCGGAGCAGCCAGGCCCCGTGCAGGACTCCCGGTGGGCCCTCTGGGCTCTCTGCAGGGATCGGGTACCGCCGGGTGCTGCGCTCCCGGCCCCCCGGGGCAGCGTCCCCGCACACCGCGTGGCACCGCGCAGCTCTCCCGGAGGGGCTCGGGGGAACGCGGCTGAGCACGGCCGCAGGCCTCGCACGGCCGCAGGCCTCGCACGGCGGGGGCACGAACCCCGCTATCGCCGCCGCGTTCCGGGAGCGCCGCGGGACCGCGGAATGGGACGGGGCGGCCGCGAAACGCCGCGGAAACTCCGCGTGTGCCATAGCGCTGAGATCGCAGCTGAGCTCCGCTCCTCCCCGCGCTGCGTGCGGGCCCCGGGACCGGCCCCGAAGCGCGTGTTTTCATCAACACACTTCGTTACGAAATAACAACAACTCCGCGCGAAGCCCCGCGCACGCCGCACGCCACGCCGCACGCAGCCCCGCCGCGGCCCCTTTAAGGCGCGAGGGCGCCGCGNCGTTAATTGCACTCGGGAGGGAAAGGGGGGGGGAAAGGGGTTACGTAAAGTGGGAGCGGGGCACTGCGCCGTTGGGTTCCGTTTTGTTTTTTCATTTTTTTTGGAAGCTCTCGGCTCTGTTTACATCCCCAGCCCCGGGCCCGAGCCCCGCGCTGTCCCCGGGCGCAGGAGCGCGGCCGCTGCGCTGCGCCATGGCCGCGGGCTCGGCGCTGCCCGCAACAAGTGCTGCCCGCCCGCGGGGCACGGGGCTCGGCCCCCCGGTGACCCCTGGGGCTGTTCCCGTGGGCTCGGGGCTCGGGTCGGTGCCGTGGGGAGAGCTTGTGGCATTGGCCCCTAACGGGGAGGGGAGCGCGTTGGGTTGGGGCTTCCAGCTCCGCTGGCAGAGGTGACACGGCTCCGGCGGGTGTCCCGGATCGCTGCGTCTGGTGCTGACTCACGGGGTAACGGGGCAGGGGGGGATGCGGTGTGTGGGGATCGGTAACTCCAGTTGGGTGAGTTGTACTGTGAGAGAGGCTCGCAACATGCGTTGATTGAGAGCGAACGCGCTCAGACTCTGCTTTGTTGTTGCTAGAAGGGGGTAAAAAAAAAAAATAAAACAACCAACCAGCAGCTATTTTTGGTGTGAGCGAGGAGATGGGGCATGCATGTGTCTGGGGCAGGAGAACAGTGGCACTTTGTTCTCCTGCCATGGTGCTGTGGGCGGTGCTTGCTGCTCTGGAGCCGAGCGGCTGCCAGCTGCACATACCTGCCCGGCTCTGCTCCCTGCCAGCTCGCCGCCCGCGCTGTGCGGGGCCCTGCTGCTGCCCTCCGTGTTTGTTCCCAACGAGATCTGGACCAAAACCATCCACCTGCTCCCAGGCACCGGGCGGCTGCTGCTTGGCGGTGCCTTCCATTCACCAATGGCTCCAGTTGGGTTGGAACCACGTTGCCTTGAGTGCCCGTCCTGCACCAAACCCTGGGAGCGTTTGGTTCAGCTGCGCTCACGTAGTTGCATGCTGCAGCCAGGGGAGACAGTTCTGCTGGGCTGGTGGGGAGGGAGCGTGTGCGGTAACGATGGCCCAGAGCATCCCTGCAGACCTTCCCGCTGGAGCCCTCCGTTGGCGATCCCTCCATTGGCATGTGCCGTGTTCATGGTTTGTTTGGCTGTGGGTGAGCTGGGGGTGTCCCTCTGCTGACGTACAGCCCTGGTACAGCTGGGTCACCGTGGGTGGAGAACACTTCAAGGCATCGCAGGAGAAGGCTGCCCAAAGGCAACGTGTGCCCACAGCCAGCCGTGATTTGTGCTTGTGTCTGGGTGTCATCTCCCAGCTCCTGGAGAGGAGGAGGGTTGTGACCTCCCCAGTTCTAGGTGAGTAGGGAGGACAGGAGTTAATGGGTGAATGTTCAGGAGTGGGCATTGGGCAGCTGACTTCAGCAATGACCAAAGGTTTGGGAAGCCACAGCCATGTATGGGGTGCGGTGCTGCCGCTCCCCAACCCAATGCCCCACATCTCTGGGCACGTCTGAAGGTGGAGGCTGGGGATGATGTGGGGCTCAGAGTGTCAGAGCAAGGCTGCTGGAGAGCCAGGAAGGAAGAGCTGCTTCAGGTGTCCAGGTGTTGGATTGAGCCTGTGAGCGCTGGGAGTCTTGGCGTTGTAGGAGGGCACGGAAGGGTCTGTCGTGTAATGAGCATGACTTGAGCAGAGACACTTCCCAAAGATAAGACCCAAGAGGGGAGCAAGAGCTCTGGGGGAGAGGGGGTCACAGTGCCCTGGGAGCCCCCTCCAAGCAAGGGGGGGTCTGGGAGGAGGGGAGGGCAGAGCAGAAGGGAAGGAGCCATTGGCAGTGCTGGGAGGCAACCCCAGGCCTGTGCAGAGGGCAGTGCCAGGACAGCTCCGGGCACTGAGAGGTCTGGGGCTGTGGTTGGTGCTGGGGGGCACAGGGACACGGCGAGCAGCGGTCACCAGTGCTTTATGGCTCCGGAGCACTGAGCGAGCATGAACACACGTGAGGGATGGCAGCTCTGTCTGCTTACAGAGAGGGAAAGTTAACTCCACATTAACTTTATGATCCGTGAAACTGAAGGTTATTTAAAAAAATAATAACGCAAATGGAAACGCCGAAGTTCTGCAGAGCCGCTGAGCACGCTGCTGTTGTTCAGTGCCTTCCATTTCTTTTTTTCCGCTCCCAGTCTGTGTTTTTGGCCTGGGAACAAATTACGAGCAATATCAGCTTACGCCGGGATTTGAACCCGCATTGCTCTTAGTCAGCTGGAATATTCCCCCTTATCGCCGCTCCCACAGTGTTTGTTTTAGAGCGGACAGCATCGCCGCTCCGCTGCTGGGCCCGGGGAGGGAGCCAGTGTCCCGCAGGCGCGGGGAGAAACATCTCCGAGCCCTCAGCTCCCAGGGATGCTGCTCTGTTTTCCATGGAGCTGTTTGGAGGCTGAGCCCAGAGCCCGGGAGTACAGATTGCTGACAGGCTGGAAATCTTATGGCAGGCATCGGGCGTTGGGTTGCAGGGCTGAGGCTGGAGGGGGATGGAGAAGTTGGGGGAGTTGTGGTGGGGATGGTGCAGGCACACACAGCCCAGCAGGTTCGGCCTGCAGGGAAGGGCTGGGCCCGGCTTCAGGGGAAGGGATGTGGCGAGGATCCATCTGGGCAGCGAGCCCTGAGCCCTGGGAGGAGGAGGAAGGTCTGCATCCAGCTCACACAGGGCCAGTGCGAGCGGCAGTGCCGTGGGGCTGGAGCGGATCCATCCCGTGGGATGCTGCGGGGGTGGCTGCCAGCATCCAGAGGTGGATGCTGCGGGGGTGGCGTGGGCATGGCCCGGTGGCCCGGGGAGAGCTGGCAGGATTTCCTCCTGGTGCTGCTGGCTGCGGGTTAATAGCTAACCAGGCAGCCAGGTTCGCCCTCTCATTGTGGTCAGGGATTGTTTACATAACAGCGCTCGGCAGAGCCTTTATTTAGCATTGTTCCTGCGGTGTGACACCGGGCAGAGTGGGTGCCCAGAAAGGCTGTTTTGACCCGAAGATGTGGAATTTAACCCTTTACTGCCCAGACATGCTCCCCATGCATGCATGGGGTGCTGGCTGCACCCCAGAGAAGCACTTGGTGGTGTCCATCTGCCCTGCACTTCTGGGGACCTCCCTGATTCCCAGGCCCTGCAGGCTGGTGCTCTGCACTGCAGTGCCTTTCTGTGCCTTCTGAAGCAGGAGTGCTGGGGTTGGTTCTGTGCGTGTCCGGGCAAAGGAGCGGCCTTTCCTTCTGCTGCGTCCTTACATGAAAGAAGGCGAAATGAACAAACTGTGTCAGCCCGTGGGTGGAGGATGGCGGGGTTTGGGAATGCTCCTGGTGTGCATCATCCCATCGCCTGCCGTTGATCCCTGAGGGCTCGCTCACCCCTGGACTCTGTCCTCCTGGGGGAGCTCCTGGGAGGGCTGGGTGAGAAGCTGGGAGCAGGGCTCAGCACCGAGGTTATTGGTGGCAGCACCTGGCGCGTGGGGCAGGAGCTCTCTGCAGCCCTGGACGAGTGTTTGCTGCTGAGCTTGTTGGCTTGGTGCTGCGAGGAGCTGGGTTTGCTGGGGCTGTGGTTTATGTTGAGGGACGTGCACGGTCCGGGCATGGTCACAGAGCGATGCACAGCGTGGCAGCTCCGTGCTGGCGGTGCAGACCTGCTCCAGCCTGAAACTCGCTGGAACAGAGGTACCTTGTGAACGCCCTCCTGGAGCCAATCGTGGCAGGCAGTTTGTGTTGGAGCAGTGCTGTGTGGCTGCAGCATTCCTCAGCCACTGCTTGTAGCTCTGCAGCTTCGTCTCCCGACTCGTCCAGCCCTCGCTGTTACCGTCGTGTGCGTGATGATCTCATGTGGGATGTAAATGTGGGGTGTGTAGCAGTGCTGGTGTCTGCTCTCTGAGCTGCGTGCTCGGGAAGTTTCTGTAGTTGTTTGCTGGAGGAGTTTTTCCTGCACCGGGGCCTTAAATAACAGCATCCATCCCCTCTTTGGCACGGGGCTTTGTTCTGTGTGACGGGCTGATCTTCCTGCTGGAAGGAGCTCCTCCGTGAAGCCTTGCCCTTGTTTCGCACCATGCCCTGTAATCCCATTCGTAAGCTTTTCAAGCTCCATCTTGAAAGCAGCTATGCCTCTTCTTGCCTTTTGCTGCAGAGCTTCGGGCTCATGCCAAAGTCTCAGCTTTGTTTCTAGGTCACCCATCTGCCCTTTCGTTTCCCCACGCGCTGGAGTTGGCCGCCTCGTCGGGATTTGGCAATAGGCGAGGTGGTGTCCGCAGACACAGACAGGCAGGCCAGCAAAATCCCTGTTCCCTGCAGCCCTGTTCCTGTTGTTGTGTGCCTGAATAGTAATTTCCAAATGCCAGTCCGGTGGTGATTAAAAACCGTCAAAGAAATAAAGTGCAGCAAAGTCTGCGTTATGGGAATCTGCGTATCCAGTGTTTTGGGGAAACTCTCAAAACTGGCAGTGGAAGAAGACTTGGGTATTTTTTAAGGCTTTCTGATGTTAAATAGCCTGCCCTGGAAGGTGCTGGGGCCAGGCAGAGGCTGGGTGGTGGGGCTCTGCCTTTCAGCGCTTGCAGACGCTGTTGTGCAGCGATGGCTCTGGCCCTGAGCAGGGAGCAGTGGCTGTTCTCTCCCCGAGCTGTGAGGCTCAGAGGTTTCCCAGAGGTTTCTGTGGAGCGGCTGTGGGATGCATCCCACATCTCAGCACGTCTTCATTTTTGGAGTAGCTGACAGTGTGTACAGGAGGTGTCAGCCAGCCCTCATTTCTTCCTCTTTTTTTTTTTTTTCCTTCATTTGTAGGTTTTAGTCTTGGCTGTGTTTTGACAGGGTAGCAGCTAGAAATTTTTGTTGTGTTTTTTTTGACTTTTGATGTCTACGTGCCCAGAGGTGCTGCAGTGAGCGATGGGCCCAGCACCCATTCTGCAGCCTTACTGAGGGCTGCGTGCTGCAGGATTTGGGCTCCCTTCAACATCCTGGGACAAAAGCAGAGGGATGGAAGCGCGTCCCTCAAGGCTTGTGTTTTCACTGCTACTCTTGCTGTGCGAAGCAAACACTTGCATCTTGCACCGAGACTGGGGGTTGTGCAATCCAGAACTCTGCTGTGAGCATCCCGAAGCCCTGCCAGCAGCGGGGGAAGGCTGGGAGCTGCAGGAGCGGTGCGGTGTGAGCCCTCTCCTGCCCCACACGGAAGCACCCCGTGCCCGGCGGGGCTGCTGGGGAGCAGCGTGCCCGTGCCTGACGCAGCCATGGGACGTGCTGCTGCTGCAGGCACTGCCCTGCAGCCTGACAGGGCCTACACGCAGCTCTGCGTCCTGCAGGGCCAACCCCGGGGCGGAGGAGGCCGGCACCAGGAGTGAGCGAGTGCTCACCCTTACCTTCATGAACTTTTTGGGTGTTTCGCCAATTATTCATGAAACCAGGCCTGGAATGCCTGCTGTGAAGGAATGCTGCTCACCTGGGCCCTGACCCTTCCTTCAGTCCCTGCAGTTTGGTGTGGATTTGAAGGCGCCCGTGCTGCCATGGCCTGCGGGGCCGGGTCGCGGCCTGCTGCACGCAGCCTGTGGGGAGCTCTCCAGACACACACAGCAGCTCACAGCCTTGCCAGCCCCACGCTGTGTGCGCGTTGGGAAGTCACAGCAGCTGCTTATGGAGGCAGATGGGTCTGTGTGCTGTGCTCCAGCACCCGGCCTGCTCCGAGGGCCGCGATACAGCGGCGAAGTCTGTGTTAAGCAACCAATTGAGGCATCTGCAAAAAGGGGAAGAAAGGAGCAGCTTAATATTAAGTTACTAAGTGAGGTGGCACTGAGCTGTGCCTCCTGGTGAGTTTGGGGCTGGCTGGCACCCAGCGCTGATCCCTCCTGGCTTTGCCACTGCCTCAGGTGGGCCTGGGATGGCCGCTGGGCTGCAGCGTGGCTGGAGGAGCTCTCCTCTTCCAGAGGAGCTGTGCTGAATTGCAGATTGCTGCTTCCCTCCCACTTCTCTAAATCTGCTGTTCCTCTCCTCTGGGAGAAGTGGAAGCTGGCTTTGCTGGTGCTGCAGAACACGGTAACTGCTCGCTGTGCTGCGGGGGGGGCTGCCAGCGGCTGAAATGCAGATCCCAGGAGGGCAGAGTGCAGCCAGCGACACAGAGGGGTTTCCTTTTGGGGCAGCGCTGCATCTCAGAGCCTTTCTGCAGACGCTGGAGCAGGCAGCGGGGCTCAGCCGTGCTGGGCACGGTGCGTGGGGCTGCAGGCAGCTTCTGCAGGCTGAGTGTTTGACAGAACACAGAGCATCTTTGTTTCTTCCCTCACACACCCGGGGCTGGGGCAGATCTTGCTTTGTTCTGTTTGTTTCCATATGTAGGTGCATCCCCTGGCTGTGCTGTTAGCACCTTGCTCCCTGCCAGCAGCCTGTGACCTGTGGCTGGGAGCCCTGTCCCGAGCAGGGAGAGCTGTGTAACTGTTACTGCCACTGCTGTGGCCATGGTAACCAGCTTGCTTACATCAAACTCTGCTAATTAACCTAATGAAGAGCAGTTTCCAGGCTGTCTTTCCCCTGGGGTTTCAGGACAGAGCTGGTGCTGTCTGACCCAGTGCTGGGTGTCTGCAGGAACTGGGGGCAAGGGCTGGGCTGGGGCTGTGGCCACTTCTCTCGCTCTGAGTATCGTAATCTTTGAGTTTCCCAGGAATTAGAGGAGGAAGGTCCCAGGCTCAGATGGGAAAAACTTGATTTCTTCTCCTCAGGCTCGGTGAAGTGAGGGCAAATGTTAAGAATCCCTCTCCGTATCTCCTGTCTCTGTGCTGTGTTGCAAGGCTCCATCCACACCAATTTTACCATTAAAATGCCATCGAATCTGCAGGCTTGGGACAAAACAACCCATCCTAGAGGTGTCTGTGCACAGCTTCCTCATCTCACGTGCCAGTTCTTCCCTCATCTTCACTTACCAGTGAAGGGCCCTGCTGCTTCGGGCTGTTTCTCCCCATTTAATGATGGTCTCAGGGCTGGGAGCTGCAGGCTGCAGCAGGGAGCAGCCCCGGTTCCACCCTGTGCTCTGGGCTGGGGCTGGCACCGTGCAGTCCGTGCTGCTGAGAAACCTGAGCAGAGCAGTTCCTGGGATAAACCCTCTGAGTGCTGCTTAAAATAGCCTGATTTTGCTTGCCACAGCCACTGGAGCCTCGAGACTGGTCAGAATTTTCGGTGGGTTGCTAAATACCGCTCACCTTTTCAGAAATCACAAGATTTTTATTTTTATTTTTTTATGCTGCCTCTGGAGTGTTGGAACTTAAAGGATTTGCACGCTCTTCAGCTCTAATTGCCAGGGCTGGGAAGTTCCTTGCTTGCAGTTTCAGGGCTCGGTGTTTGTTTCAGCAGAGCCCAAGTTGCCCCGCAGCTGCTGACCCCTGTGCTCCTCGTGCCTGACCCTGGCAAGCAAATGTGCTGAGAGAGGAGCACGTGAGCCCTGCTGGTCACTCATTGACAGCAGCCTTCTGCTCCTGCTTTGGAAGGTCTGCATCGCTGCGAGGGCACCGGGGGGATGCGTGTGATAGCACGGGGGTGTCAGGGGGCTGTGATCAGGGGTTGCTGGGGAGGAGATTGCCATCGATACCCCTGGGGTCTGACGACTGTATCAATGCCCCGGCCGGGCTGTGTTCCAGCATGCGGGTTCACGTTGGTTCCTTTGCCTTGGAGCAGGACAGGGAGCATCCCTGGACTGTGCTCCTTCTGTGGGATCCCTGTCTGTAGGGTGAGAATGGGTGCTGGTGAGGGCAGAGCTCTGTGGGGTGGCAGCAGCTGGGTGGAGGCAGTGCTGCTGGGTGCCACGTGGGCCTGAGCTCCCGTCGTTCCCTTTTCCGTCCTTATTTCCCTTAATACCCCCGGGTGACCCCGAGTGCTCGGGAGGTGCTGCAGAGCTTTGTGCAGCTCAGCTCATACAGGAGAAATGACAATCTTCTTGTTGGCAAACATTTGAAATGAGATTTTTTTTTTTTTTTCCCCTCTCATCTTTCCAGCGTGTGATTTGGTAAATGAGAGGAAGTTGCTGGTGGGGACGGCGAGGCAAAGCCGTTTCCCCTCTCGTCCCCCTGCCCCAAAACAAAAGGGCAGATGAAAGGGTTCATTAGGAGCTGCTCCCTCAGCCCTGAGCCTGTCTGAGGGCTGGCTGCCTGCTTTCATCCCCAGCTCCGAGGGTCAGGGGGCACCCCCCGGGGAGGGTTTGCTGCTGGCTCTGTCATTATCCTCCTGGATAACGAATGCCGCCTCATTGGCACCGCTTCAGAAGCAGCACAGGGTCATCTGCACATGGCCTCGAGGTGAGGGGTGAAAACCTCGGGATGGGGACGTGGAAATCCCGTCCCATGGGGAAGGCACAGGATGGGGCCAGGTGGTTCATTGCAGGCTGCAGGAAGTGGGGGGCACTTCTTTAAGCAAAGGTCTGCAGGACAAAGCCCGTTCTGGTGGGGTGAAGCTCGTTGGGTTTGCTCCTCTTTGCCTGGGTGGAAAATGTGTCATGCTTGCGACACGTCTCGGAATCTTTTAATGAGATTTAAAGCAGTTTTTTTTTGTTTTGTTTTCAAATAGGCTTCCTGAAAGAAAAACCTAGAAATCCCCCCGAGCTAACTGCGATGTGATTTGAATTCAGCTGCTGTCTTGGAAGAGCTTTCCCGGCAGCTGGTTCGAAAGCTGCCTCTCCCACAGTGCCGGGGGTTGTTGGCCAGCGCGTGGGGATCCCCGAGGTGCTGGCAGGGAGGAGAGAGGCGGCTGGTTTGTGCCATGTCCTCAGGTTGTGTGACACAGCTCTCAAAATGGGGAGAGGTGCTTTTCCCTCCTGGTGTTGGAGGGTGGAAGGCTGGCTGGCTAGGAGTGGGTGAGGAGCAGCTGTGGGTGCCTGAACCCGTGGGGTTGGCTGAGGGAAGTAGATAGGCCTGAAAAAAGCTTTAATTTTAAGTCCTGATGCCATCTGATGCCGTGGTCTGTGCCTTGTTCTTGGGGCGGCGAGGGCATGAGGCTGTGCCCCTCCAGCCCATGGCCCAGTGGTGGCCAAACGCAACTCGGAGTGGTTGAGCTCCCACTGTGAGGCCAAGTGTTGAGCCCCAGGTGTTGGCATTGGTTGCCTTTAGGCTGCCTGGAAGGTGCCATGATCAAACTGCTGGCCCAGGTAATGCACATCCTGGCTGGGTACAGCAGGGAGGAGGACACGTTGGTGTGCTTCTGCCATCTCTCTTGCTGTCAGTGCTTTACAGAGTGGCCTTTTGGGTTACAGTGCAGCGTGCACGTGCCAGTTGAAGTGGTCAGATCACAACCTGGCAAATACAGGTGATGCTGGTTCATTTCTGCGTGTCCTGACAGTGCAGCGTGGCACAAGAGGATGGTCCTAGGGAGCTTTAAATCTTACACCTGAAGCAGGGTGATAATTGCTTGAAATCGCTGTAATTCTGCCACCAGCGCTAGATGAGCTAAAATTACCCCGTGCTGCAATAAAAAGATGAAATAAAATACAGCAGCCTGGAAGACTCTTGTTGGTGTAGTCCAGAACGAAGTGTGTGGGACTGGTCATGAATCACTGTAATTGCTCCTTGGGATCTGAGCCCCCAGATCCTCGCTGTTCCGTGGATCCCTGGCAGAGGGGCAGTTTGCTTTGGGCCGTGCTGAGCTGCACAGAGCGTGACCAAGCAGTGGCTCGTGGTGTTTATGAACTGGGGCTGAAGTGGATGCCTCTGTTCAGGCAGAGCCGTATAAGCCTTTCGTATTCTATCCCGGGCCCCAATTTGCCTACGTTATAAATAAGTATGTGTCTGCATGCTTGTGTGTGTTTCTTTTTTAAGCTGGAGGCAACCCCTTAAGCTCTTTTCTGCAGGTCTGTTCAAGCTGGGGCATGGGGAATTCCTAAGAGGATTATCATGGTTTACTTGATACAGAACTTGAACTTGAGCAATGGCTTATCTTATCAGTGATAAAAGACATGGAAATGAAGTTTACGTAACCGAGGAGGCCTTGAACATGGCTTGTTTTTTCCCCCCCCGGAATGATAGATCTGCAGAGCTCCTTCCCTGCTGGCAGCTGCCGTGCTCTCTGCTGCCTGGCACGTACGGCCCAGGTGCTGGGAGCAGTGCGTGACTCCGAGCGTCTGGAGAGCAGCAATGTGCAGAGTGGGTGCATTCTGGGTGGGCTTTGAGCATGGGGTGGGAAAATCTCCCAGACTCAACCCCGAGAACCAGAAATGGCCCAGGAATGGGTGAGGATGAGCACTGTGTTCCCAGAGAAGTGGCAAAAGCAAAGGGGTAGAGGGGGGGGGATAATCTCTTTGGTGGCAGCTCGTAAACAGACGCAGCCAAATGCTGCTGCTGTGCTTGAGCTCTGGTTTGGGGCGGGACAAAGCGCTGCTCCCTTCCCCTCTGCCCTGTCTGGGTGGGTTTGCTCACCTGGGTGTGCTGTACCTGCCTTGTCTGTGCTGTGTGGGAGGAATTTAACTTCGGAGCTCTCCCTGCTGCAGATGGTGATGGTGAGGCTGTGGTCCCGGCAGCACGGTGCTTCCCACGGGAGGACTCGGCAGTGTGATGCTGGCGGGCTGACAGCCCTCGTTAGAGGTAACCTTCAGGAAATGCCACCCGCAGCCCTCGCTGAGCTCCGGGCACATACAGTATTTACACCGCACTGCTTGAGTTTCCCCGGGGGCTGTCAGCCTCTGCTCTGCCTGCTGCCCACGTCCTCATGCTCCAGCACCCAGCACAGACCCGGCTCCTCCAGCAGCATCCCGCTGTGCTCCGTGCTCTGCTCATCTCCTTTGGCCCTTGTGCAGTCTTGGGTGAAGCTCTCTGTGCAGGCACAGGGAGGTTTGTGCTTCCCGTTCTGTGAGTTCAGCTCTGGGATCCTGGCCGAGGTGGTGGGTGAGGGCAGCTGCCTTTGTTCTCACTTCTGCTTCTGGCGGTGCCGATAAACAGAACGTGTCTTCCGAGCTGCTCCGCCGGTGTTTTCCCAGTGGCCAGGTTTACTTAACAAAAGAAAAATATTGATCTTCCTTCACTAGATTTCATAAAAACCGACCTTGGTAGGAAGCTTCCAACACGCTGCTCTCGCGCTTCAGTCTTTGCAGCGCTTAGGTCTTGTGCAGGCTGGGGAGCATCGGGGTACAGCAGCAGCCCCCCCCAGGCCCTGCCTCCCCTGCTGTGCAGTGGGGTAACCCCGCTGTCCCCCGGGGTGTTGGGCAGCACAAGTGGAAGGGGCCACTTGCTTTGGTGCTGGAGGTTGGCTATGCACTGCAGGTAGGGCTCAGGATCTGGGGCACCAGCTTGGCTCACTGTTGTGTCTGGGTGCATCCATGCTCTCCCTCTACGGGGCAAGGAGGGTGGCTGCTGTGGGTTTTGCAAAGGGGCCTGCAGTGACCTGAGGCTGGGGATGGAGCTGGGAGTGTGCTGCAGAGCTCCAGGCTTTCTGCCCAGACTGGGTGTGGGATGAGGACTGGTGTCTGTGGGGCTTTTCTCACCTCCATTTCCAGATGCCTTCCGGGATGGGGCCTGGATCCTGCAGTCAGGGCTGTTTGGGCAGGGATGCGGGCACGCTTTGTTTCTCGTTTGCAGTGCTGCGTGTAATTCTGTTGACACAGAGACCCGCTGTCTCCAGCGGGGTGGAAGGTCCCGGCAGGATGCTGTGAAGTCATCTGTCTGCCTGCGGGCAGGGTGGGAGACGCATGCAGCTGTTCCACCCCAGCCCTGGAGCCGGCTCACGGGAGGGCACGGCGGCTGCGGGAGCCATGGGCGGCAGCAGCAGTTCGGCTCCCGCCGGCGGACGCGCAGCCCAGTAATTGGGATATGGATATGTTAATTTATTCCTGCAATTTCTGGGCCTGTCTCCGAACGCTGAAGCGTGCCGATGATCTTTGCTCCCTGTCAGGCTCGGAGACGGAGCCTGAAGTGTACCAGTAACAGCTGTGCCCTTCGTGTTGGGTTATTATCCCTTCAGAATTTAATAACGTGACACCCCTCCTTGCTGGGCAGCTTGTCCTCCCCTCCGGGAACAGATCGATAGCAGACCTTGGATCTGCTGTCGGGGTGTAATTGCGGGTGTCAGCTGATGGCTGCTGCCTGGTCTCAGCCGGCCCTGGGAGCGGGCGGTGGGCAGGAGGGCTCCTTCCCTCCTCTGCACCCCCTGCACAAGCTGGGAGCATACAGATCGTATTGGAGGTGTTTCCTTGCTCCTTGCCCTTCCTGCCCGTGGGCACCGTGAGAGGGAGAGGAGGAAGGAGCCCTCCAATTGCACTGTGCATGAGTCACCCCGGGGAGATGAGGGCTGGGTGCTGGTGGTGCCATGGGGCTTATGGATTTGGGGAGGTGTTTGTTGGTATTTGTGCATGGATTTTGGGAGGCTGTGGGCAGGGGAAGGGTTATGGGCTCTGTGCAGGGAGCAGGCGAGAGGGCTCTCCGTTGCAATTATCCTGCCGGAGTCTTTAGGGTAATTGAAGAGAGTAATTGCTGTACTTCCATGCTTGTAATCCACAGGTTGCCTGGGGAGGAGGAGGAGGAAGCTGTTCAGTGTGTGTGTGCAGGCAATGAGGAGGGGAGGGCGGCTGCAGGGCTGCTGTGCACCCAGCTGCTCCTCTGCCCTTGGGTTCCCATCTCACTGCAGAGTGTCTGCAGGGCAGTGGGGACAGAGCTGCTGGGCTGGGGAGAGGGCGGGCTGTGCATTGAGGACTGGCTTTTGAGGGAGCAGAGCTTTTTTAATAAGTGGAGTTGAGGATTTTGTGCATGAAAATACAGAAATGTTGTATTGGAGGCACAGCGCTGGGTCACGGTGCAGCGAGCAGCGGAGCTCCGGGTGCTGGCATGGCTCTGTCTGAGGCTCAGCTCCCTGGATGGAGTCGGGCAGGCTCCTGCTGTTCCATGGCTCTGTCTCCAGAGAGCACAGAGCTGCTGGGAAGTGCAGGCCCCGTTCATTGGGAACACCCAGTGCCCCTCTTCCTCGCTGGAAGCCATGTGCCATCTTGGGCATGTTTTTGTTTGTGTGTGACACCTGCACTTACGGTGCTGCTGGAGGATGGGATGAGTTCCTAAAACCCAGGGTGGGGGGGATGAGGGCATACAGAACCCGCCCTGTGCAGCTGTGTGCTGCACCCTTTCCCCTTCTTGTGTTTTCATTATTTCCTCTATTTTTGTACCCAATTAAACCGGGAGGTGGAGGGGAGGGAGAGCAGAGCAAGACAGATGGATATAATGGGGCTAAATCCTGCCCAGCTGTTTTCTCAGCAGCCATCTCCCTTCCCATCCCGAGGAAATAAATGCTCCTCCAGAGGGTCCCCGTGGTTGGTGACGATATGAGGAGTGCACACAAACACCCCGTGCTGTACAGGGAGCCCTGGGACCCGCTCCCCCCGCAGCCAGCACGGTGATAAATCATTCATCGCCCCGGCAGATGTGGGGCTGCTCCTCGCGCTGCACCAACCTGGGGTTCGTGGTCCTCCGAGGGCAATGCAGGCACTGCGACAGCTGCGGGCCCTGAATCAGAGAGCAGTGCTGTGTGGTTCCCGTTTGTTTTGTGGCTGTCCCAGGGACGCCAAGGGAGGTGACAAATCCGAATGATCGCTTGTTTTGTGGAGTTCTGGTTGCAGATGTTGAGTGTGATGCTTCCTCTGCGACCCTCTGCCTTGGGGTGATGGGGAGGGGGTGATTGCTGGGGTGAAGGGCTGAGGGACCCTGATTCGTGCCCATCTATCAATGTTGGGGCCTGTGCAGGCCCGGCTGGGCCTCTGCTTGCCCCTAGAGCACCGCTGGCCCCAGGGCTGTTGCTTCGTTCCTCCTGTGCTCGGGCACTTCAGCTGCTGGTGTGCAGCTCTAACCCCCGCAGCCCAGGTGGGAGGGATGCCCTTTGTGAGGAGGAGCTGCCAAGCCTGGCACGTGGGAGAGGGGAGGGTCGCTGGGCTGGCAGGAGGCAGCCTCTCGCTGTTTCAAGCAGAAATGCAGCCCTTGGACTTCCCTCTGTGACCGAAGTAGTTTGGGTTTCTGGTTACGAGCGTCATGCGGTGAGGAGCCACGGGGAGAGGGGAGAGCACACACACACCTACACGTGCTCTGGAAATGTCTCAGAGCTGGGCTTGCTGTGAGGTTCAGGCCCAGGCCTGACCTACTTTCAGGCCCTGGCAATCTGCTGGGGAATGCCCTCTGGATCAGATCAGCCCATCCCATCAACGCGTGCCGTGGGCCCGAGGACGCAGTGACTGAGTGCTCCTCTTCCCCTTTTGCACATGGAGCGAGGGAAGGGGTTCTGTTCTGAGCTCTCAGAGCTGGGGGCAGAGGAGGGCTGCCTGGTGAGCATGGGTCCGTGCTGGGCTGTGCTGGCAGCAGGGCCTGGCTGTGCTGGGAGGGGCTCACGGGTGCCTGACAGAGCCTTGGCCCCTCTCCCCTGTTGGGCATGCCCTTGGAGATTCAGCTCTCTGCGTCTGTTTGTTTGGGTTTGTTTTGGTCTGATCTGCTGCAACCTGAGAGACACCTGAATAAGGTGTGAGACGTGATCCAACCCAGTCTTTCCCATCTTTGATAGCTTATGAAAATTATCTTTGTTTTCCCAGCTAACGAGTGACTTCCAGAGCTCGGCAGAGACACGTGTCTGCAGCAGTGGGAAATTAGCAGGGAGGCTGTGCTGGAAGGGGGAGCCCGGTGCTTGCCAAGGAAGGAGTTGTTGGAAGAGAGGTGCACCACGCTTCATTTTCCAGGAGACTTTCTGAAAATGATGGAATAAGGCCTGCTGTGGTGACAAGGAGTCGGCACCCATTGGCTTTGGTTACAGAGGTGTCTCTGGGGGCTTGCAGGGAGGCTCTTCTATCCGCACACCTGGGCCAGGAGAGGAGCAAGGGGTGCTGGGTCTGTGTGAATTGTTCTGCCAGGCTTCAAAGAGACGTGGAAATACCTCATCTGTCGCTTTCAAAGGGAGGAATAAAATATTCTGATAGATTCTAAACGGAATTGCGTCAGCGGTGCCTCTTCCACCGATGCCTTTGAGCTGCTCACTGATCTTTCTGATTGGGGTAATGCAGTGAGGAAGATACAGTATTCCCTGGAGGGGAGCAGCTTGTGAACATTACTGCTCAGTCAGCCTGAAAAGCTCTATTACAGGCAGATTTAGACCCGTCTTTGTGCGCTGAGAGGCACGGCAGGAGGCTTTGTCTGCAGGACAGGTGCATGCTGTTCAGCTGCTCTGTGCCCTGCGTGCACCCATTTCCTGCTGCCCCGAGGAGCATGCAGGGCTTGGGGCTGGGGGTGGCTGCTTGCTTTGCTCTCTTCTGTATTTCCACCCCCTAACCCTTGAGTTCCAGCCCTGAGAGCGTGATCCCGGTGCCGTGCAGCGGGTGCTGCGTGCAGGGAGCAGCCCCAGGAGGGCTTGGTGTGGCTGGGAGCTGCAGCCAGCAGTGAGGATGAGTCAGGTGGGTGAGCCATCAGCCCCACGCGCTGTGCTGGGAGAGCGTCTGCAGGGTTCTCTCTGCGTTTTCCAAGCTCTGCAGCGCGTGTGCTGATCGGGAGGGGATGTCGTGTAGGAGTTCTTTGGAACAGTATGAATATGGAAAAGAGGGAGGATTTCCTGCGAACACAGTACAGATTGTTCCTGCTGTCTCCCAGCCGCGCTGGCGCGTTTCAGAAGTGCAGCTTTTATCTCTTGGCTGTGTTGGAGGATGTCAGCGGCGGGGTGGGACCGCACCACCCTCGTGTAGGTCACCTCGCTCCCCTAGGGACGTGTCCCTGGTGCTGTGTGGGCATCGTGCCCCCAGGTGTCCTGGGGACACCACGGGCTCTGTGTCCCTGCAGGAGCAGCACCAGGAGCCGGTGGAGATGTCCAAGCCCTGCTGAGTTTGTCCTGGAGCACAGCACAGCTCCGGGCAGTGGCCCTCCAGAGCTCAGTGCTACCCGACTGCCAAGAGGATGGTGTGGGAGGGGAGGAGGAGGGAGAAGCACCCTTCGGAAGTGGCAGCAGCAGGAGAGCAGCGAGGGTGAGGGTATCAATTCCGTGCTGATCCCTCTTCCCTTTGTGCTGTGCTCAGAGGCACGCTGCGGGCAAAGGAGCCCTGTGCAGTTGCTGGGAGGGCAGAAAGCAGCAAAGTTGGGTTGGGCTTAACCAAACTTCCCCAGTGAGGGTTTATCCTGCATTTAAATAATCCCTGCAGCCCTGAAATGCTTCCCCCGGAGCCACTTGTGCCTTGTTTTTGTCTGAGTACATTCCCTTATGGCTCAGCTCTCTGCTTTCCCGGTGTGACATGGGTTGGATGCGGAGCACGAGGTGCGTGGACTCTGGCCATGGTGCGTGGGGCACGGAGGATGCTGCTGCTCCTCTCCCAGGTTCCCAGCGCAGTGCAGAGCTGTCTGCGTGTCGCTGACCGAGTGACACACTTGTTTTGTTGATTGGGAGTGGGAAAACATAGCGGGAGTGGGAGTGCACATGGCAGATGCCTGTTTTCTTTTCGGAAAGCCTGGGGATAGTAAAGACCTAATTAACATTCTTGTGAAGGCAAGTCACAGGGAGACTCCAGGATTTCGTTTTGCAAGGAGGGAGTTTGCATTGGTGAAAACAACAGATTGCTGGCAGTGTGCAGGCAGAGCACTTGATGCTCTGCTGGAGGAGGGAGGATGGCACGCGGGGTGCTGGGAACAGGTATGTGCTGCAAGGGCGTGGGTTTCCTTCCACCTCTAGGGAGCAGGGACCGCAGCCAGTGTCCTGGTAGTGCCTCGTGCTTCCATGGAGAGCCCTGTGCTGCTGCAGGGCTGGGAGGAGCTGCCCTGGGGTTTCTGCCTGTGGGGAAAGGTCTGGAGTGTCCCCAGCCCATGGAGCTGCCATGCTCTCCATCGTCGGCACAGCAGCTGAGGGCTGCTTGCTTCATCCCTGCGGTCCCATCTCATTTGCTTTTCTGGAAGGCTTTCCTTGGAGGTGATCCAGGGATAAATTCCTGTGTGAGGCAAATGATTTCCAAAAGTGCGTGTCTGTTTTTTCGTTTTTTTTTTTCCCTCCCCCTGTCCTTTTGTCTCTGGAAGGAGACTATACATCTGCTGATGTTGGCTGGGAGAAATGCTCTTGGAGAATACAAATTAATGTTTAAGACATTGAACCTCCGGTGTACATCTAATCACTGTATTTCTGCATTTGCAGTGTGTTCAGCGGGCGTCATTTATCATGATGAGGTTTAGCTGTGCACGGCTCTCTTGCTGGTCTTCCAGTCCTCTGCCTCAGGCACATATGCTTCCATTAATTTTCTGCTATTATCCACTCAGGTGTCCTGTGTGATCCAACATGCGTAATTTCATTCTGCTGAGCACCAGCTCTTCCGATCTGAAGTTAGCGGTGTGATTTGCAAGCCCCGTACGGAAATGAATCTTTCTTTTCTGGAGATAACTGCTTCCTGAATTTCTGTTCTATTTGTAATGCGCTAATAACCTCCATCCACCCAACCCTGCTCAACTGGAGATCCTGTCTGCGTCCCTTGGGCTTCTGTGGAACTGGAGCATTCCTCATAGCTGCATCCAGAGCCTACTGAGGGCTGACTGCACGCGGTGCTGCTTTGAGCAAGAGCTGCTCGGTGCCTTGGGTATGGTGTGGGCTCTTCAAGGCATGGTGTGCTGCCTGGCCCCAGCCAGTGGTGGGGAAATATGGGGGTATGAGGCCTTGGGAGCAGGGAGAATGGCTCCTTTGATGGGCTGAGCACGTGAACCCTGGGAGCCTGGTGCTGGGTGTGGTGTAAACCTCTCACGCAGAATAAAGATGATTATATGAAAGCTGACTTGAAACAGGCCAGGTTTCGGAGCTGGCCTCTCTACAAAGCATGACCAGGGGCAGAGTCTCCTTGGCTGATGAGAAAGCTCTGAGAGCTGGGCTGTGACTCTGCAGCTGTTGGCTGCTTCCACAACGTGCCTTCCACTACGTGCCTGGGCTCCATGCCTGGGTGCAGAGGTCGGGGTCCCTCTGGGCTCGCGTCCGCGGTGCTCTGCAGCATCCCCAATGGCTGTGCCCATCCTCGGGTACCAGCGCTGCAGGGACGGCCACGGTGTGATGAGTTCCCCAGGTGTGCTGGGGATGCTGGCAGCACATGGCTGGGGCGTTTGGAAATGCCCGGCTCTCAGGCCCTGGAGCTGGACAAAAAATGCAGAAAAGCTGTGGGCTGAGCACCTATCTCCTGTAGCAGATGGTTTGTGCAGGGAGTGGAGTTGAGAAGCAAAAGGCAGCATGCCCTGGCTAACGGAGAGGGCGAGGTGAGGGAAACGCTGAGACACACTTGTCTGTCTTGGGATCCATTTCTTTCTTGGCTGCTCCCAGGATTTAATGCTGATGCTCCAGGACGTGACCAGCAGTGTTGTGGTAGATGCCTGCTGGAGCCCTCAGCCAGCGCAGTGTGCCTGAGCCCAAGCACTTTGTGGTGGTTTCTGCCCGCACAGATGCTCAGCGGGATGCTGAGGTCCCTGCTGCCGGGAACAGGAAGGACCCCGCTTCTTGCCGTGCTCTGGGGACGCTGCTGTGGGCTCCTGGACTTTTTGTCCTTTGATGCAGCAGCAGGAGGGCTGTGTGAGGATGAACCCGAATATTTAATTAGCTAATGATGTTCTGTAATTTAATTAAAAGTGTCTTGGAATATGTAGGCAGCAGGAGGGATGTCTGCCTCCCCTCAAGCCCACTGCTGATCCATGCCTTCGTTGCATTTGTTCTGCACAGGCACGTTTCTATCAGGCCTTCAGGAAAGCCTGCTTCCTTTAAATGGAATGAAGATAACCAGGGACACTTCTGCCCTTCATGGCCCAATCCCTCATCCCCTGCACGAGGGAAGCTCTGTCTGAGGCTCTGCTCAGTGTTTCAGCGTTGCTGACTTCCCTCAGCCTGCTTTGCATGCGTGATTAATTTGTCCCCCACAGTAATTTCTCTGTAGTGATAACGCAGTGCTCTGAACACCACCCGTGGGTGAGTCACCGTAGAACAGGGAGCCGTGGTGTGAAGGAGCGAGGTGCTGACAGGGCAATGCTAGCAGCACAGACAGCTCCTGCTCTGAGCCCGACCCTGGTGATCGCAGAACAGCTTGGGTTGGAGGGGACCTGAAAGACCATCTAGCTCCAGGGTTGCTAAGTAAATCATTAAAAATAACGAGGAGCACAAAGAGTGCGTGTTGCACCTGGGAAATCTTTTTTACAGGTCTTTTCCATTTGGCCCTTGGCAGTGGTTAAGCTTTGTTCACTTTTTTCTTTTTCGTAGATGGAGAAATTGAGGTTTGGAGCCCGTAAGTGACGTGTTGCGGTGGGATCAGGGCCAGGCACGGGTGCCTGTGCCTTCCACTTGTGCTGCTCAGCATCCCTGCAGGGAGCTGTGTCCTGCGGGCAGGCAGCAGCACAGACACCAACACTCCTTCAAGGCACAGAAAATGCCCCTGGGAGAGCACGGCCGGGGCTGGAGGCTGCAGGAGCCCCTTCCTGGAAAGGGCACTGCGTGCAGCCAGGCTGAGCTGTGTCAGCTGTTTCCTGCCTGTGTGGCATTTGATCTGCAGCACAGATCAAGTCCCGGTGACGCAGCCCATTGATGCCTGCGCTGCTGCTGTTCCAGGGGAAGCCTGTGTTCCTTATTCATGTGGCTTTCAGAAGCCGTCCCTCTAGAATACAACCCAGGGTCCTTGTTTTTCTTCCCTACGTGCTTTCAGGCGTCCTCTCCAGGACCAAACATCCTTGGCATTCTTGGTAGTTTGTTTAAAGAAGAGTTGAAAACCAGCAGAAAGACGTCTGTTTTGCCTGTGTTGATTTCTTTGTGCGCAGGGTTTTCACTGCTCAGTTCTAAATGGTTGAATTATTAAACTTGAAAAGCATCTGCTCTTTAGAAAGCATTCACATGGACTGTAAACATGATGGATAACGAGGCAGAGCCTAATCAAATTGACACAGCTCTGTTGATGCTGTAATGTGGGCTTGTGTGAAGCCTGATTTCCGAGCCGTGGTACTTGGGGAGGTGCTGTGGGTGCCTGTCCCTGGAGGTCCCCAAGGCCATGGATGGGTGCTGGGCAGCTGAGCTGGGGCACCCAGCCCACAGCAGGGATGGGGCTGTGAGGTCCCTTCCAACCCAACAGTTCTGTGACCCTGTCATCTCCTGTCTGCAGGGCTGAGCCAGCTCTCCCCCCAGCTGACCCCCGCGGGAGCAGCCGAGCAGCGAGGCCTGCCGGGTGCTGAGAGCTTTCCCCCATGGAACGCAGCGGCGGTGCCAGCGGAGATGGGCACAGGAGGAGGTGGCTGCACCGTGCCAAAGCCCTCTTTCATCTCCTTTCAGCTCTCCCCATTAGGGGTCCTGGCTCGCAGCACATTAGATGCCTTGTGCAGATGTCTTGGCTGGGAGAGACGAAATGGCCCCTTCTCCCTCCCAGGCAGCGCAGAGATAGAAGCGAGCTATTGATTTGCTTGTAGTGAAAGTGAGCCAGGCTCCGCGGAGCTTTATTGCGTCTGGGATAAGGCTTTGTTGCTGGGGAGAGGAAAAAATCGGTGTGGAGAGGTTTTTGCCTGTGTTGGTGAGCAGGCTGCTGGCTGTTTAATTGGGAATGGCCAGCAGGTAGGTGAGAGCCTGGGATGCACCGAGCACAGACCCCACTTCTGCCCGTTGCTGGCAGCCGTGCTGTGTGGCAGTGCCCAGTGCTCCGTGGGCAGGGGCCTCCCCTGCTGCTGGGAACGGGGCTGCTGTCACGGGGCTGCCAGGCGTGCTGAGGGCCCTTCTGCAGCTCTGTGTGCCCCGTGCTCCCCGCAGCCGCTCCCATTCGCTCCTGCTGCAGGAGGAACAGAGGCAGCGGCCTCTGGGGCTCCTCGTCTGCTCTCGTTGCTGAGCAGTAAATCCAGCCTCGAAGGCTTTTCCCTCTGGCCAGCAGGTATTTATGAGAAAAATGAGTTGTGGGAGCGGTGTGATTTATTTGCCCGGTGCTCAGCTGGAGAAGTCCTTCAGCTCCGCGCTCCTGCAGCTGCAGTCACGGAGCTGTGCTGGGTGTACCCAGTGCTGCTGTCCCAGCCCCGTTTGTGGGGTCTCCTTCCCTGAAGATGCTCAGAACTCTCCTGGGTACACCACAGGGTTGGACTTGGTGGGGGGGGTCTCCAACCCCTGTGGTTCTGTGATTTAGTGCACGCGGTGCAGCTGGTTTTGGTTTACCTGGTGAAGGAGAGAGGTTGGCCAGAATCCACGTCTCCCTCCTGTCTGTAGCTCTGCCTAACTCACGCTGTTTTGTTTCACGTTGAGGAGCAGGTGGTGCTGCTGGAGCAGGAACCCCAGGAACCTTGCTGAGACGCTCTCTGCGTGGGGCCTGGCTGCTGTCACCGCATCCTCCCTCTGCTCCCGGTGGGGAAAAACTGCTCCCTGTGCTCGGGAGGAAGAGGGGCTTTGCTGAAGAGAGCTGTGGAGATCTTTAATCTCAAGGTGCAAATTGTCACAGCAGCATTTTCCTGGGGAAAAGGGGAAATGGAGCAGGGTGAGGCTGGGCAGCAGGCTGGGTGCTCAGAGGTGTGGTGGGTGCTCCCCCAGCCCGGCCCCGGCCCCAGGGCAGCACGGGGCTCAGCTCTGATGGATGGAAGCGAGTGCCGGTGCTGCTGCTCACCCACGGGCTTTGAAAACCCAACCTGGTAATTTTAGCAGCTGGCGCGGCTCTGCTCGGGAACCGATCGGCTTGTTAGAAGAAATAAATAAGCATCCAGGCCTACACTTCCCGTGTGTGTCAATATTGGAATAATTCTAAATGGTGTGTTTTCCCCTGGTCACTGACCTATAGTTTATTCCATTATTGACTGCTGGGTTACTGGCTCTTTGTGTGCCGTGGTTAAGTGAGCTGTGAGGCTGGAATCATTTGGCCGGGTGTTGCCGGGCAGGAACTCGTCTGGCTGACTCACATCGGGGTGAAAGTGTGCCCTCTGGCAAGGCGAGAGCTGCCTTATCTCCCTCCCCTGATAAACGGGTTAGGCAGCATCGTGGAGTATTGATCCTGCTCTCGTCTGGCTGCAGCAGCCACCTTTGTGCCGCATTCCT
The DNA here is from genome assembly GCA_013396635.1 of Penelope pileata. Classification (NCBI taxonomy): domain Eukaryota; kingdom Metazoa; phylum Chordata; class Aves; order Galliformes; family Cracidae; genus Penelope; species Penelope pileata. The sequence continues at coordinate 1,371,443 of WBMW01002207.1, forward strand.
GCTGCTTCCTGAGGACGAGGTACGTGCTGGGCTCTGGGCTGGGGAGCTGGGCCTGGGGCAGGTGGATGTGGGGCTCCTGGGAGGCTGCCCAGAGCATCTCCTGTCTGCGTTGGTGTTTGTGGTTGTGCTGTGCAGGCTCTGAGGTTGTGCCCTGATGTTCTTCACAGTCCTTGTGGCAGCCATGGGCTGCTGAGGGGCTGCAGCATCTGTGCTGAATTCCATATTTTGTTTTATTTACAGGGGAGGAGCGTGCCTGACTTTCCTTTCCCTTTAGCATGAGCACTTTCCCTGTCCTGCCTGCCACTGCCCTAGGCCCTTCTGGCTTCTGTAGCTGTGGAAAAGTAGCTTTAATACACAAATAGTCAAAAATGCTGTTCTGTATGACCCATTCATATTTCAGGTCTAATTAGGACGTGGTCTTTGTTAATGACCGGTTGGCTTTGAGATCCTTGTGGGCTGTGGGGTGTTCAGGGCATGTGCTGCTCCCATGCATCCGTCATCTCCGAAAGAAGAAAGGAGAAGGATGGTCTGTACATGTGTAGGGTTTGTTTGGAGCAACTGGTGTTTGGCATCCAGCTAAACAGGTGTCCTGGCAGGGGAGAAGAGGAATGCTTGTCTCAGAGCTCTTGTTTCTTATGGCAATGAGGATCTCCAGGGAGTTCTTATCAAAGAGCTGGGTTGGTCGTTATATAATTCATTTATTTCTGCCAAGGGATTGGCGTGTCTGTGGCAGGGCGGGTGGTACAGGAGGTGAATGCCTCTGGAACACAGCCCAAAAGTTTCCTTAGATAGAGTTGAACTCTGGAAGTAAATAGCCCAGCTGCTCCGAGAACCTCTGGGCTATACCATGCAGATGTCTGGGGCTCCGTCGGTGCCAGCAGTGCATGCCATGCCCACTGCTCTGGGCAGGATGCTGGGGTGGCCCCTGGGCCTCTGGGGCACCCAAGCTGGAAAAGATTTGGAGACTGGGAATTGTCCTGCTCCCAGTGCTTTGGCACGTGGGAAGATCTGCTGGCCAGAGAGCACGTTTGCCCACTCTTGTTGCATGTTGTGTGGAGGTCTCCCCAGAGCCCGATGTCTCAGCTTAGAGACCCAGCCCTGGAGCTGTGGTTGCTTGGCGTGGAGCAAGCTGGTGTGGATGGTATGGGAAAAGCCTTCCAGAGTCAGTCCTCCCACCTGAGCCCCATCAGGTGCGTGCAGGAGGTGGGCTAGTCCTCTGGGAGACCCAGACAGCAAGCCCTATGCTGGAAACCACTGGTTGCTCTGAACTCGGTGTCGTGGCTTCCAGGAGCGAGGCAGGCACTGCAGTGGCCTGATCGCAGGCCCACGTGTGCCTGTCCATTAACCTGGCTGGACTTTGGGTCAGGTTTCTTTGAGGCCTGGTGGCTGGGCAGGGACAAGGTCATCCGGGGGGAAGCAGAGGCACAGGGGTTCTGCGTGGCCCTCTGCCTCCAGCTGCTTGTGCAAACATCTCTTACAGAGCTGCCTTGGGCCTCTTAACGCTCATCTCCCTTTACAGGTTTGTTTACCTGCATGTCCCCGGGGCGCTTTGAAATTCTCTGGGGTGCCTCAAAGGCAGGAGGTCGTGCACAGGGTCATCCTGCAGCAGGGCACGCTTGGTTTGTGCTTAAATAACAGCAGCTCCTGAGCAGATGGAGACATCTGCATTAGAGAGCTGCGTGCCTTTGGGCTTTAATGCTGCCTCCTTGCAGCCAGGAAGAGGTGTTAGGGAGCTCTGGCTGTGAGAGCACTGTGCCAGCATCGGGGAGGGCTCATCCCCTCGGTGCTGTGTGCTTTGGGGCTGTCTGGGGAATTCACTGCAACTCCTGGATGTGGGAAAATGCAGAGGGGAGCTCAGATCTGTAAGTTGTGAGAGGCCAGGAAAGGATGCTGCTCGGCTCTAGAGCTCTGTATTGCAACGAAAGAATCAGAAGTAACGAACACTGGATTTAGTTAGGAGTAATGCCTTGCTTCATGTAGGAGCACATCTCCTGTGCTTGCTGCCTGCAGTGCTCAGGGGTGGACATTGCTCCTCAGAGCAGCTGTGCTCATCACATCCTCTGTGTTGTGCAGGCTGTCCCCAGTCCTTTCCTCCCCCGTGCATTCCTCAATGCATTCTGGCACTGAGGGGAAGGCAAAAAGTGTTTAAGACATGAAGGATCGCAGATGTGAACATGCTTTGGACACTGCTGGTGGGGGAGAAGTGCGTCATCCCCACAGGTGTTTACATTATGGCACGGCCACGATCTACGAGTAGATAAATACCTCCGAGATAAAGTTGCTTTTGTAGGTGAGTTTCCTCTCCTTTTTAAACTGTAGTTTGAAATCCACACCCTGGGGAGCACGCAACTCTATACCTGTTTGCTTCATTCCCTGCAGCGGCGTCAACGTGATGGTTGGGGCTTCACGTTCTTAAATGTCAGCGATGAGGTGCGAGCAGTTCCCCCCTTCCTGCCGGAGGAGGTTGGAAGAGGCCCCTGGGAACCGTTTGCTGTAGGAAATGAGAATTGCCAAGATCCTCTCTTCCTATGGAGCCTCCGTGATCCCCTCACCTTCTGGCAGATGGAGTAATGCTGGCACTGCCCCGGCAGCCCCTTCCCGGGCCGGGTGGCCAAGCCAGGTCCCTCTTCTGCCGCACCGCTGTGCAGATCACATCGTGGCTTCCCAGGGAGCAGCCAGGTGGTTCGTATTGCTCCTGGGGGAGGCTGCATGCTAATGAAAGCTGGATTTTCTTTTCCTTGGCCCGAGGTTTAGTTTGGAGCACCTTGAACGCAAAAACAGCGCGGGGTTGAGCTGCATCAAGTCTCATTTTTCTTGAGCTCAGTGGGAAACTCATGGCTGGTGCTGGTTCTTGCAGTCTGCATGCCTGCGGTCAGCGCTGCCGTTGGCTCTGTTGGCATCGTGGCAGCTGTCAGCCCGTGTGGCAGTGATTGCAGTCCTGCTTACCAGGAAACCTCAGAATAAAGGAGGCTTCCTGTGGATCTGTGTTCTGCTAACGTAGATCCCAGTGCCTGTGGTGGGGAACGGTCTGTTCACGAGGCTGCTCCTCTAAATCCTGTGCTTTGGGCCATCCAGCTCTTGGTTCTTGGTTTTGGTGGGTGCTCGGAGTGCTTGGAGCAGTTGAATTTAAAGAAGAAATGCTGAACTGAAAATGAAATAAAAAAAAAAAAATATCCTAGCAGAGGATTACTTAATTTCAAGCTGGTGTCTGTACCATTTCACGCTCTCTCCTGTCCGTCATGCCTCTTTCTGGGCATGAATTTGCTGAGACAGGCCTTGCTGTGGAAGCCGGAGCTATCCTGCTACCTCCTGCGGGCTATTCTAGGGCTGTGCTGGAGGTGCTGTTCCTCCTCTCCACTTCTCAGCTGTGGTGCTGCTTCCCTTCTGATGGGGCAGGAACCTCCAGGAGGCTGCTGGGGTGGGCTGGGCAACCCCTGCCCTGCTGAAGCACCGATAAATGATGAATCTGTTTGGGTTTTTTTTGTTGGTTTTTGTCTTTTTTTTTTTTTTCCCCTCCTGTAGAACAGCAAAGATAGAAAAGCTCAGGCCTGAGAAGTGGTGACTGCCTCTGTCCCAGGGGAGGTGAGCGTGTGGCTGGGGTGCAGCTCCCGACCGCGCCTGCCCGCGCTTCCCACCGAGGTGGGTTCCCGAGCGGTGAGCTGAGGCTGTAGGAACATAAATTGAATGAGCAGTCCGGTTAAATAAGTAATGAAGTTAGCAGGGTGCCTAATTAAATTAGATTCAAAATTATGTATGGATGATGCCTTTCTAATAATTGCTGTAGGTTTGTCATTGAGGTACTCCGCAGTGCCCTCTTGGAAGAAGTTCCCCTCTTCAGATAAGCACACATTGGTACCCCAGGGGGATGCGCTTCACGCTTCGCTTTGGTTTGGCTCCTTCTTCGTTCCCTTGTGAACACTGCAGTGTTCTGCTTTACTGAGACGTATGGAGGGGGTTTGTGTGGTTTCGGTGCTGCTTCAAGTTGCTTTTTCCCTTTCCACAAAGGCTCTCTGCTTTGCTCCTGCTCTCCCATTCCAGCTCTGGGGGCTGTCAGGATTCAGACAGCATCCTTAGAGGTGGCTGGGAAGAGCCAGGCTGTCCTGGTGCTTCACTTGGTCCCCGTCCTTCCAGCCCCTCTGCCCTAGGCTCACTCCTGTGTTCCTAAAGTGGTTGGGGGAGGGCTCGGCAGCTGTGCCAGTGGCTGTGGTCAGGCTCGGGGAGGTGGCTGGACAAGGTGACTTAACCCTTTGCTTTATTTGAAAGCAATCTCTTAATTTCCACGTTCAAGCTCCTTTCAAGCAGCAGCACTTTGAGGGCGCGTGTCAGCCTGTCTCGGCGCAAGCACAAAGCTGAGGCGGAAGGACTATTTTGAAGCGAGGGAAAGCCGCTGAAATTAAAGACACTTGAGAAGACACAGCCATCACAGCTGCCAAAGGAAATTCTCCTCTTGCCAGACAGCACATTAACAGCAGGCTCTCCTGCTAGCCCGGGCACAGCCGCGCGGTCAGGCTCTCAGCGCGTTGTGAAGATGGGCTGTCAAGGCCAGAGCTGTCTGTGGCTCGCAATTGCTGACCTTTGAGGTAATGCATCCTTAATAGAAGGATGTGAGTACATGAGGGAGAATTACCGTCCTCAGAGCCATCTTTTCACCTCTTTGGAGGAGGACAGTTCTGTTAAAGGCCCTGTGCTCCGGCTGAACTGGTTCCACTCCTCCAGGAAATGGAGGGGTGAGAGTAGATGTGGGGAGGAGAGGGAGCCCAAATGGCCACGGAGCCTTGTTGATAGCTTGTTAATATATTTTTCCCCCCACTCTGCTGTTAATTTTGCACTGGGGCTTGTGTATGAAGTCAGAAACATGGTCTGCAGTGTAGTGTTCAAGCTGGTCTGGACCTGGGGATCCCCAGCTGTCAGAACATCCTGGGGACGGGAAGGCTGTTGGGGTGATGCCTTATATGCATTTCAGAGAGGTGTCTGGGACTGCAGCCGCAGCGGTGAATAATGAGAGCTTGTCACATTTGGGCAGTCTGACCCTGATCGTCTCCTTGGGGAAAGAAACCTTCAGGTGATGAGCACGAGGCTCTTGCACGCAGTTGGTTTTTTCCAGGAAAGGCAAATGCTCTGCCATAAATTGCTCTGTGCTGCTTTATCAGAGGATCTGAAGGCCCTTTGCAAACCTTTAATTAGTCCTTGATTTGCCTTGGCACCTTGCTGTCTGCTGCCCTTGTGACGGAGCAGCAGGACTGGTGAGCCTTGTTACCCTGCTGCTCCCAGAGTGGGAACATGGGAGCAGAAGGATGTTGGCCAGAGCCCTCCTGAAGCCAGAGGAGTTCAGAAAGCCAGAAGGTGACTGATAGCACCGAGTGCCTTGCGTGGGTGCAGTGACCGGAGCAGGGCTCTGCACATTTCATGCACAGCTGCTTTAAAGCGATGCTGATCGCTTTCAGCATGACCTGCTAATTATTAGAGCAGATGAAAGACTTTTTTTTTTCTCTTTAAGTCCTCCTCCCACTGCATGTTCTCTTCTCCCTCCTCCTTTCCCAAGCCTTTATCTAAGTTAATCAACACGGTACAAACAGCCTAAAAGCAGTATTGTTGTAACAGCTATTAACTGGGAAGGAGACAGCAGGCATCTGGAGCCTCTCAGGAAGGACTTTCCCGGCGTAACACATTATTTTTAACAGCCAAAGAGAGCTGTAGAGTCAGAACAGAAAAGGTTTAACCTTTCTTTTGAGATTCTAATACTCATTGACCTGTATACTACAACGTGTGGTCTTTTTCAGTAGTGGTGAATCTTTCCAAATATCTGATAACCCATGATAAAGGTAAATAAATATCTATACTGGTATGTTCTACCAGTAAGTGTTCAAATACTCAAGATGGCAGGGTCCTTCAGGGAGAGACTTTCCATCCTAAATAACCATTTAATGTTGATACAGTGCCCCTAAACAGCAGCAGACAGAGCTTGGGAAATTGATGTTGATTTGGTGCCATCATAGTTTTGTGATTGGATCAAGCTGGAGGCATTTGTTTGTTTTCTCCCATATTTCAAGATTTTTTTCCCTAGAGCTGTGGGATGTGTTTTCCAGAGTCTTTTGCTCTGTTTTAAATGAATCCTTAAAAGTTGTGCTGCTGTGATAGTGGAGACAGGCTACGATAGAGGATGAAGTCACATTAGGAAACTCAGCTGTGGTGGTGTCTTGGAAGGAGGCTGAGCAAATGGACACGATGTTTAGATACTGTGTCCTGAATTGCTTTCATTTGGTTCTTATTTTGTAAGCCATTGGCTGGGGTTTCTGTCCTTTCAGAAATCAGCAGCTTCTTATGAAATATGGAGCTGTTTAAAAACAGACAGCAGCTGCTCCATCCTTGCGTCAGCGAGGACTCGGCAGAAGGAAGGGGAATGGTAGACGCTTGTTTAGCTGTGATATTCTTCCCTTCATTGCCGTTGTCATATTGTGTTAACAGAAGGTCTGATCAAATGTACACCGGGAAAGTAAGACTTAGTGTTTCTTTGTTCTCCTGGAACAGTGCTGGGAGGGAAGGGGGGAATGTTTGAATGAGACTTTTATTTACGTGGTTCAGAGAGCTTGGTGTTGCCTGTGTCGGTAGATATGTTTTTCTGCTCTTTTTTTCTTAGGCTATTCACGGTATTTTTAGCTGGGAAAAGACTTTATTTGTTGTTTGTGGAAAACCTCTGCTGTGTGATACAAAAACCTCTTGGGGGGTAAATATTTAGTGGAGAGAGTATGCTCTGTTCGTACTGACTTCCTAACTTGTTTTAAAATCTTCTTTAAAATCTCAGCCAGATTATTTAAAAAAAAAATTGAAAAAGAAAAATGAGGAACATTGTTGCACAAGAACTGGAAAGATCGCAAGCAGTTTGCTTACTGTTAAAATTGCGACATGACTGAAAACATTTGGTAAAGAAAAATTAATTGCTTGGTGTATTTGTGGTTTCCTGTTGAATCTCTATTTCTAGAGGAGGTTGAAAAACCCATGGATGTTTCCGCAGATTATTAGACAGCACTGTACCTTGTGTGCATGGGGAAAGGCCTCCAGCAAGATGTGCCAGGCAGCCATGGTTCGATGTCCAGGGCCTCTTCCATCTTGGATGTGTCTGCTTTCTCCTTTTTAGCTGGGGGAGCAGAGGTAGTGATGTTTAGCCTGGTCGTTGAATGAAGCCTGAACCTGGATGTTGTCTTTAGGACCATCCTGCCTGAACTTCAGTGGGTGCTGGGGGTGGGTTCTGAGCAGCTCCTTGTGCCTGCATCGTTCTGGTGATGACTTTTCCAATCTACAAGTCACCTGAAGAAGGATGCTCATGTGGTTGTTAGCCCTTAGATGTGCCTTTTAGGGGGCTTTAAAGCCATGGACAAGGGTCTTTTGGACCCAGGGGGCCTTGTGCGGCCTGGTCTGCCGGGGGGAGCCCGTGCGGCCTGGTCTGCCGGGGCCTGTTGGGTCCTGCAGGAGATGTTTGTGTACAACTTGTCACGTGGCTTAAGGTTGTGAAATCTTTGAGGCTCCTCTGGGTATTCCTGCGGGAAGGGAAGAGTTATTCCTCGCACAGCTTCTGTGTGGAGATGGTTCATCTCGTTACACACCAGGGCTGGTTTTCCAAAGCAGAAGCAGGGCTGTGGGGGGAGCGTGGTTAACCGTGCAGGCTGGAGACAGGCAAAAACTCATAAAGGAAAAACACATGTAGGAGTTTATAGCTGTGCATGAGCGTATTAAAGCTTTAATTGGAGATCGTTTACTGAGATCAAAATGAGCTTCCACGTAGCTATACCACTTTCAGGGAGCTGAAAGCAACTTTTGAGATGGATGCGAGCCCCACAACTGCTGGCACTCGGTGTTTGAGGACATGCACAGTTGCTTAATCTCTGCTGCTGGTGGCACTGGAAAACTGAAGTGGTTTTTTTGACGTCAATTTAAATAATGAAAAATGTATTTATACATTTATCCAATCCTCCAGCTTTCTGAAAGCTTCCCATCCGGTTTTCAGCATGTTTGCTCTTGAGACATTGGGAGTTAAATTTTCCTCTTGACTCAACAGTGGAAACTGGCTTCATTTATCACTTCCCAGTTTAGCTCCTGTATTAAAATTATAGCAAGGCTGGGGTTTATTTTTGTCTTGTGTACATTTATCTCCTGTGTATCCTTGTTCTATTATTAGAATCCTGCTCTATTGCTAAATGGATTGGCCGAGCTCTTGGGGACAAAATATTGAAGCGTATGACTAGTTTGGAATGTCCCTCAGCCGTCCTGCTTTTGCAATATTCATAGTGACCGAGTTTACCCTGCCTTTGTCATAGCTTTCTTATTTTTAAACACTGGGGGTTAAGTGGGCAGAGTGGGTAGATGGGAGACTGGGAATGGCACGTTGGTGTGTGAGTGGAAGGAGTCGGATGTAAACAGAAAGTAGTGGTGCACTTGGAAGGCACCCAAATGGCATGGCCAGGAGCGGCCCTTGGCCTTGGTTTGCTGTTTTGTTTGTTGCTGGTGGGATATTTCCATCTCAGACCGCAAAAAAGGGATGTAGAGTCCTCTGAAAGAGGACCGCTGGGGTGGCTGTAGGCTATGAGCTTGCCGTTTCCTGAATTAAGAAATCACTTGGAAAGTTTTCATGGATTTCAGCCTTGTTTCAAAATCCATGTGACTACCATGCCTGCTGGTTGGTGGCTGGACCCATGCCCTCAAATCTGTACCTAGCCTTATGGCTTGCACAAGAGCGATTTCCATACTTCCTCTGATCTCGCTTGCCTCCTGTTTCCACATCCAGCCTCAGCTAGGTTTTTTTTTTTTTTTCTTTTGGTTCTGGGACTCAATATGTTTTGTAACTGGCTATTGACAATCTTAACAGTGTTCTTGGTTTGCTTGCAGGGGCTGTTAGATCAGGTTTGTTCAGGTGGCCTCTTGCATCTTCTGCAACTTTGTCCCAACTCTTAGGAAGTACGTAAGGGTCTGTCGTGGTGTGCTGTTCAGGGAAGTAGTTCTCGATGTCTCTTAATGTTTTTAAATAGCCTGGGCAGTGCCTTTGGCAAGGGCACAACCCAGAGCTCACTGAAACAATTGAGAAGACTTAGTGTTGTAGCACAGCTTTGGATCATGTTCTCAATTGTGTTTTTCTTTTGATTTCCTTTTAATTCATTGCTCTAAAAGGCACGATGAAATGCTTCCCCTGCTCCCCTCTGTTTTTTCCTTCTCCTTTTAGGCTATCTTACTCATGTGGATTTTCTCCTGTGGCTCTTTGCCATGTGCCAGCTCTGGGTGTGTGTGAGCTTGGTTCTGCTCTGCTGACGTGGGCTCATTAAGGGTACGTTTTGCTGCAGTCTCCTGCTCCAGCCAGAGGAAGGCTGCCTGGGAGTGCCAGCTTTCACACAGATGCTTGAATGAGTCGTCTCTTTCCATCTCCTCCTCTCTTTGTGTTTCCCCATCCAGCATCCTTCAGTTCCTACGTACATGCCACGTGCTTCCTTGCTTTGCCCGCACAAGCAGCGCTTCCTGACGTCAGGACGGGTTCCTGGAGATGCAGCTGGGCCCATGCCGAGCTTTTTCCCTGCTAGCAGAGACAGGTCTGCCTGGCGTGCAGTTCCCCCTGGGCTGGGTGTGCTTTGAAGGCTTTGGCTCATGGAGGGAAGGCTGGCTGGCCCTTGCCACGCAGCGGTGCAGTGGGCTGCCGAGGGATTTGCTGCTGCACCGCAGAAGGACTTGGCAGGTGGGGAGAGGTGATCAAACCAAGCTGCTTCCACTAATTGTCAGGCTTTCGTATTTGTTTTTGTGATTATTTTCTTTTAATAATTTTACGAAGCATGCATGACTGAACGGTTTAATTGGCTGTGGGAGCTGCTTGAAGGAACTGGCTGAGGCTTTCTGCAGACCTCGCTGCCTTCCCGTGCTTTCAGCACAGCGGTCGCTGTGGGCATCCCCTGCTTCAGAATCTGCACTTCAGTGTGTTAATCTTTGGGTCTTCTCTTCCACCTGCCACCTCTTTGCAGTGTATGGCATTCAGGCCGACTTCTTTTCCAGGTCCCACATGAAAGTTGTCACATCGGGACCCCTTGCCATGGCCTCTCTGTGTGTTCTGCAGAGCCTGGGCTCTACTGGGCTCTGGGAGTGGGGCTGTAGGAGGCTCCTGGCCCAGAGGGAGCTGGAAAAACGAGGACCTACCTTGCCATGATGGTGCTTCTCGTAACCAGGTTCTGCCTTGTAGTTCCACAATGCTGTTAGCAGTGCCCAGAGTTGGCTGACGTGTTTTTTTGTGTGCTCATGGTGATTTTCTGTGATCAGATCTGCTACGGAGCCTGCTTCATCCTCACGCTCAGAGCTGGGTGCATCCCGGTCTTGCAAAATGTCCAGAAGCTGCACGTGATTGAGTGTTTGCAATTAGTTCTGAATTGCTATGGGTCATGGATATTATGGCAGAAGGTTCATCTGGAGGGGAAAAAATAAAAAAAAGAAACATACTGTAAAAGGTGCTGTTGGTTATTTTCCTTAGATTTGGAGTTTGAGAGGAAAAATCATTAAATGATGTCTTAAAGCTGAATAAAGAAGTCAGCATTGAATGTTTTAATGTCTTACAGATGCGGTGGGCTTGCAGGACTTTATTTTAAATTTAACAATGGGAGTTGGAGCAGCTCCAGCACTGTACAGAATGGCCTCTGTAACGAGGGGCCGGGCTGAGCGTGCGACGGGATGCCATCTTGGAGCTGAAGCAGGGTTTGCAGTCGTTATTCCCCAGTTTGGATCTCACATCCGAGTGCCTGGGGTCAGTGCGGGGATGCTCCCTGTCCCGAGGAGGAGGGCTGGGCTGTGGAGGGGCAGCAGGGCTTCTCCAGAGGTGTTAGCTCTCAGCTCTGACCTCGCTTTTTTCCCTTTCCTGTGGTCTGCTGCCTTCTGCAGGCACATGCGTGGGGTAGGGCAGAGCCGGGAGGAAATGTGTCTTTATTTTTCCCGAATCATTCGTGTTTCTGCACGCTGCTGGGGGAGTGTTTTGTAGCCACGTTGTCCGAGATGTCATCCTGGTGACAGCAAGCTTTGAAGCAGGTTTGGGATTGAACGAGATTGAATGTTGTCTGTTCAGGATGGTATCTTGAGAGCTGCGGAGGTTTCACCAGAGTTGGCTGAAGGTGAAACTTATCCCAGCGTCCGCGGGGTCGGGGCCGGGCTGGATCGCACCCCAACGCGTCTCTGGGTTTCAGTTCTCTGTGGTGTGCTTGCTGGTTACTTACTGGTATGGAACCCAGAAAATTGGCTATTAAAAAAAGAATAAAAGCAAAAAAGCAATTATTCTCCCCACAGAAATGTAAGAGTACACCATCCGACAGAGCAGCACGAGGGGATGTGGTGGGGAAGCTGCAGCCCGCGGCCGTGCTGGCTGCTCGCCGCGCCTGGCTTCCCCCTTATCGCAGCAGCAGCCGCTGCTCCTGGCCAGCCCGGGGTTTCGCTGCACGAACCAACGTCTGCCAGGGTTTGCCACATCCTGGTTCGTGCTGAGAGGTGGAAGACAATAGCTTGACTTTTTTTCCCCTCCTTCAGATAGTTTCTCTAAGAGCTGCTTGTTGGTGGCGTAGGGAGATGCAGCCTTGTAGCAAGGAGTGAGCTGTGAGCCTGCAAGGTGCCTTCGTGGTCTGCTTTCAGGGTGTTTATCTCCATAGCGTAATTAATTAACCAGAGCTCCAAGCAATATCACCGTCTTTGCACAACAAAAAATCACGATCGTGCTCTCCAGTTGAACGAGATTAACAGAAAGAAGTGTTTCATTTTGCTCATACTCTGCTCTCTGGGTGCTGGAGGCTCCCTGGGCCGTGCACTCAGTCCGTCCCTCCAAGCGCTGCCAGCTCTGGGCCTGCCCATGCTGTCCCAGCACCCAAAGGAGCCTTTGGGCTTCGCGGTGCCGCTGGAGCTGCTCGCTGGGCACCGCTGCTCTGCTCAGAGCCGAGCACATTTCTGTGGTGGCGTTGGCTCCGCTATTTTTTAATTTTCTCTTTAATTTCTATTGTTTCCCTTGCTTATTGGCTAACTTGCAAAATCCAGCCGACGGCCAAGGATCTCCCAGCCCTGGGGTGAGCGTTCCTGGGCCGCGCAGCGCTCTGCTCCCTTCCCAACGTGGGTCTGTGCGTGGGGCCCCCTCGTGCAGCCACCTCCAGGACTTGCACAGCTCCTGGGGGGCTCTGGGGGATATGGGGAGCACCGTGCTTCCCCGCAGCTGTGGAAATGGAGCCCCGTGCTCACTTGGAGCTGGGTGAACCCCAGCACGGACAGAGCTGCTGAGCAGCACGCTGAGCTCAGACAGGAGAAGCAAACCCTCACGCTCAGCCCGCGGCACCGACTGCGGGTGCTGTGCTGCAGTCCCTCCCGGCTGGGATTTCGGCGCGTGGTGAGAAGTCAACAAACCCATTAAATGGGAAGCGTTGGCCATGTGCGAGAGCAGCGCTGGCACCGGGGGGGGGGGGGGGGGGGNGCCGGGGAGGAAGCGGTTAAGGCGAGGTGGCGGGGCCGGGCTGGCCGGGGGCTACCCGGTGTGTTAGAGGGTTTCAGAGCGAAGCTATAAAAAGGCCTCGCAGTATTTCAGCTCCCCCCATTGTCTGCTGGAAGCCAGCCAGCGTCGCCATGGCTACGAGGAATTATTACCGGCTGCCAGAGCTGGAGGAAAAGCTCATACTTTTGGCTTCAAAACAGGAGGGGTGGACTTATGTAATCCACTGTGTTTATAGGCTGAGACTGGCAGGAGCATTGAGAAATAATTACAGGCTTTCCATTTCATTTCCAGCTCGGTTCTAAGGCTGTGTGGCCACCCTTATTTATTTATTTCGGAGCCGCCGAGGATGCGGGAGGTGGCGGAGGGGCCGCGGGGCTGCTGCCGGGTGAGTGCCCCGCGTCTCGGTGCCGGGCCGGCCGCGGGGCCTGAGGAGGCCGTGGCGGGAAGAAGTTCCTGAGAGGAGCCAGGGCTGGGCCCTGTGCCGCAGGAACGCGGCTCGGGGCCGGGGGCTGCGAGCGCTGCTGCAGTGCTGGAGGAGATGAGCTGCGAGCCCGCTGCCTTCCCCAGGGTCCTGCCCCTCGCTGCCTGCAGGAGGTGCTGCTGGGAGAGAGCAGGGAGGACGGAGGGCCAGGGGGGGAAAAGTTTGTGTGTTTGCTTTTTTTTTTT
>WBMW01002207.1:1384595-1488191 GCA_013396635.1 Penelope pileata
TGATGATTTTTTTTTTTTTTTTTTTTTTTTGTGGTGTTTTTCTGCTCTGCGCATCTCGGTCTCAGGCGCTGCGGACGGGTTTGTCAGCGCGATCAAAGCAGCCCCGCTGCTGTGTGGGGCTCTGCAGGGGTGGGTGGTGAGGTCAGCCTGTCACTGGCACGGCCGTGCTCGTCCCTGCGATGTCGGCAGACGACGCCGTGATTTGGGTTTGCCTCCAAGCAGCACGCGGTGTGTTGTGACTCAGGTCGGGCCAGTGGGAGTTTGCAGCTGCTGTTTTTGTGCTGGCTGGTGCATAGAGGCAATGATTGCCGGTGAGCTCAGCTCGCAGAGCTCCGAGGTCGGATGGCTGCGTTGGCCCTGAGGGTGGGGGCACCCAGGGGTGCTCCTGGTGCGGGGATGTCCCCTGCCTGCAGGCATCCTGCTGCTGGGGAGCCGTGGGCTGGCGGTGTGGGCTGCTCCTCGTGTCCTCCTGCTCGTTTCTCCTTCAGTCCATGGGAATAACGTTCCGGCTGTGGCTGAAGCCTCACTGACGCTGGGTGTAAAACGAAGGGCGGGTGCAGCCCGTGCGTGCTGGGATAGGAAGAGGAATGCTTTGATGTGCCACAAACTTGCTGCGGTGGCTGAAACGCGTACAGAGCTGCAGTGTGCTGTGATCCTGACATCTTCCCTGCTGCGGAGTTACGCGCTGGGCCGTGCTGCTGGGGATGGCTTTGCCCTCGTGGTGTGGGGTGTGAAGGTGAGATACAGCCCGGCCCAGGGGAGCCCCGTGTGTGTAATTTGGGGAAACCGCGCTGCTGGGGGGCAACTGCAGCCCCTGGTGATGTGCTTGGGCCCCAACATGAAACACAGACTCAAGACTGGTCTGTGTGGGGGGTTGTCCAATGCACTCTACAGAACTAAATGGATTTTTGCAGTGTTTCCCGTCCCTGCTGTATGTGTTTGGTACGGTCAGAAGCTTGGGGAGAGCTCCAGGCTGGAAGTGCCCCTTGGAGGAGCAAGCGGGACTCGTGGTGGTGGGACGTGCTGTGTGTTGTACAAAATAACTCCATAATTTAATAGGCCATAGCACTGCTTTAACTCCTCTCACAGATGCTGTTGGACTCAACTTGAGTTAGATTTGTTACTGCAAGGGTTTTTGTTTTTTTTCTTTTTCTTCCTCTGGGCTTCACGCCAAGATGAACTGTATGTTCTGTTCTTAACAGTTATGAGTAATGTATGTGCGAATCCATAACATCAGTAATACGAGGATATAAAACGTGTGAGCACGCAGGAGTCATGCGTCCCATGTCTGCAGAGTGCTGCACACACGCTGTGTGTGCGTCCGGGCTGTGATGCTCTGTGCTCTGATCATGCTCCTTGCAGCCCTCCGGGGTCCTGCCCCATGGATGCAGGCCCAAATCACAGCCACCAGCTGCAGTCAGTGCACGAGATTGACCTTTTGGGGTGGTTGCACGTTGGAGAGTTGAAGTCCCTCCTGCTTGCACAAGTCTGCAGCCCGACACCTCCGGAACTGTCCCAGAGCCACGGTGTCCCCAGACCGTGTGCCATGGGTTGGTGGCTGCAGGGCTGTGCTGGCTCTGCTCACACACTCCCAGGTGCTGCACCCCATGCCTTGTTCCAATGGGAATTTTCTTTTTTAGCCTAATCAAATGGGCTCTCTCTCATGAGTTATTATTATTTACATGAAAAACGAGGAGATGGCACGCCGCCAGCTCCCCTGCCTCCCTCCCCGCAGCTCCGATGAGGTCATTGCCTCCTCAAGTTTGTGCTGCACGGTGTGAGCCCTGGCTGGAGCGGCGGCCGTGTCCCCCCCCCCCGCAGCGCCTGGGGACACGGCGGGGCCGTGAGCAGCGCAGGAGCAGCTCTGTGGGCCGGGGACTCGTGGGGTGCAGATCTGGGCTGGGGGAGCATGGGTGCAAGGACCGCGTGCAGGGCTCGGCACGGTCTTAGGCAGCGGTTCCTCGGCTGAGCGCTTGCATCGTCCCTTTACTTTTCTTTGGGAATTTCCTCGGTGGTTTTTGAAGCAGGCTGCTCGGCAGGGTGCGGGAGTTCATGACCCGGCGGAGGATCTCTGAGACCTTTGTGTTCCCAGCAGAGCGGCTGCGGGGAGAAGTTGTTTATTTTCTCGAACACCATGCTTGTGGATTCCTGAGCTATTGTTTTCTCCTTGTCTGTCCCATCCCTCCCTTCCTCCCTTTGCTCAGTGCGGGGAGCGGTGCACCCAGCCCTGGAGATGCTCCCTGGGTGTAGGGTTAGGGACCCTGGGCTGCGCTCCGCCTGGGGGAGCGTTGGGGGTGAGTGGGAAGTGGAGAGCCACTTTTTGGAAAGTATCAGTGTGATGCCCAGCAAGCAGTGCCTTGCTGTGCCCCTGCAGGTCCATTCCTTGGGGTTACACCCGTGGGCTCCCTGCTCATCCCAGCACTGGGACGGGAGCGAAGAAGCGCGCTGGGACGTAGCGAGGGGAGGTCCAGCGTGCTGCTGTGCTTCCAGGCAGGGAGAAGTGCTGTTCCATCACAGCGTGGCTGTTCACTGGAAACCTTTCACACATCCCATTCGTGGCAGCTGCTCCATGCTGCTGCACCCCAGCACTGTCTCTGTTCACCTCTGTGTCTCCGTGCTCCTCCTTTGCAGCCTCACTCATCCTTCCCATCACCGCGACGCGGTCGCTCCTTGTTAGCCCATCGTGCTCTTTCCTCTTTCAAGGAAGGCAAGGAGCAGGGGAACCAGATCTGATAATTCCAGCGAGTAGAACTGTTCCCCTGAGCCCTTTATAAAGAAATAAAAGGCTCTCCTTCTCTCTGCTTCTCTTTGAGTACAAGCACTTTACCCTCTTGGATTCCCTGCAGGCTCCTCACACTGCTAAAATTGAAACATCAAGATGTCTGAGGCAGCAGGAATTACCATCAGTGTTTTGACACCTGGAGGTACAATTTCTATTAGCTTTTATATAAAAACAACACCAGTTTTGCCAACGGAGTTCTTGTTAAATAATGCATGAAGACCCCGCTTCTGACAGTAGGTATTTTTCTTTCACTTTCTTGGACTCTTGGATAATGGCTTAATTCTTGTGGCCATCAGGGAAAAATATACATAGGCTCGCAGACAGAAATGTGGTTGTGGACACACATGTGCTAACTCCCAGGCACAGAGTCAATTACCCTGTCCGCTAATTAACGTGGAGAGACGGGGGAAAGCAATTTAGGGTTGGTCTGTTGGATTCCTGTTCTGGGTTTTTATGGAAGCAGCAGAATGCCATCTTCCTGAGAGATCTGATGGTGATAAGAGTTCTGTGTGTAGCATGGGACAGAGCCATGGGCAGAGACGAGTGCTGGGTCACTGGGAACAGAAAATGGGCGATGGTTTCTGTGTGGATGGTGCTTGGCATCCAACATATGCTCCGTGCCCGCTTTTGGGGGAAATGAAGTGAAACAGAAGGGTGCAGCATGTGGATGTGACTGTTAATAGTTAGAATCAAAGTACAGTTTTGACATTTCTAACCTAATAAGTGGTGCTGCGTGTGAGCGCCTGCTTATTTTCCGTTTCACCATGAGATGCTTTGACAGAGGAGTAAAGTCCCATTTTGACGTTTCTGTCATTTTAACTAGAGGGAGATTACAGTAAATTGGATTAAGTGAAAATCTTCTTCAGATGTTTGTGGTTTGGGCTGGTTTATGGATAGATGTCATTTGAACGTCATTCTGCGTTTTTTAAGCATCTGCTTGATGGCTGCTCCAGTGCTGTTGCTGCAAATAGGCCCTGCAGAGGAGGCCTATTTCCCTCGGCCTGGGACAGAGCCGAGGCTGGCGGGTGGCATGGGGACAGCAAGACACTGTCCTGCTCACGTCCCTGGCCCCTCTGCGCCAGATTCCCATTTGGGTTCCTGTTACTAAACTTATGTTCTGCTATTTCCTTTCAAATGGGCTTTTCTGAGCGTTTTTCTCAGCCGTGCAGCTGGCTCAGCGCACTCATGCCTTATCTTATCTTATCTTGCCCACTCCTCTTCCACCATGGCGACGTTCTTGGTTACGCTTGTGCCAAATCTCGGTCTTGGCCACCCTGCTTGCAGGGTCCTGCAGTCACAGTAAGTGTGTATCTCTTTTCCTGGAAACAAAATACTCTCATCATCTGTGCTGGCTCGCTAATGCAGCCATGAGGTGTGTGAATACTTTGTGTATTGATATTTCCAAAGGACAGTGTTGGAAGTTCTTCCATTAAATTAATAGCTCGAGACTCCTTCTATATGGATGTCCTCCATGGCTCCATCTATCTACGCTCTTTAGAAGCTGCTGGTGGCTTTTGGAAGCTGTGTAATCTCTTGTGGGTGATGATGTCATTGGTGATGTAATCCAATCTGCCAGTGATGTCATTGGTGGAGGTGTACCTGGTGCTGCGACCAGGGGCGAGATGGAGTCTGTGTGTGAGTGGGGAAGGGGGGGCTGGGAGGTCTGCGTCTCTACGTTGTGTTATTTGCACATATAGCTTTTAATTTCCAGCATAGTTTTGGAAAATACTTCGGTTCCAACCTCAAAACCACAAGATTTGAGTCCAGACATAAAGGTTTATGGATTTCAGTTGTGGTCTCTGGAAGTTTATTTGCAAGTTTAATGTTGGTTTAAAGCTTCATACCTGCACCGTGAGCCCGTAGGGCCGTTTTCTGCTCTATTCCAAGTAAAGAAGAAGAATGTAAAAATTGTCTCTGCTTCTCTTATGG
The DNA here is from genome assembly GCA_013396635.1 of Penelope pileata. Taxonomy (NCBI): domain Eukaryota; kingdom Metazoa; phylum Chordata; class Aves; order Galliformes; family Cracidae; genus Penelope; species Penelope pileata. The sequence continues at coordinate 1,389,307 of WBMW01002207.1, forward strand.
GGCTGGATGCCTTGTCCTGTGGCAGGAAGGGGCTAGCAGCACCCAGAGCATGCCCCATCCTTGTGATGGGGCATTGCCCACCGTGCTGCCCCGCTTGCCTCCCGTGGTTTGGGAATGGCATGGTGCACGGCCCTGGCACTGCCCAGCTTTCCCTGGGCTTCCTGTTGATGCTGGGATTGTTAATGTCACTTTGAGCACCTGTGCTCCCCATGGTGTATCCAAGGGGGAGAGGTGCAGCAGCTCTGCCACGTGTTCAGAAGCTCCACGGCACGTGCTGCCCTTGCATCTAAAAGATCTGGGTTTTTCTTGTGTAGGTGTTCAGTGCTTTGCTAGGGATTCAAAGTGCAGTTCTTAAAAACACTTCCTGCGTTATTCTGCACGATATGATTATTTGCAGAAGATCACGCTGCTGGGGGAAGATAGCCGTGTAATCCTGCTTGCGGCCGATCCGATCCTCCCGGCCGGCTGCTGTTGCATAAGGCACGGTGACCTGAGCTCCCCTGGTTCACACCATGGACAGGGGATGCTGTTCCCTGCTCCCTGGTGCATCGCTCAGGCTTTGCAGTGCTTCAAGGGCTGCTGGTTAGACTCAGAGATGTACTGGGTGGAGGTGCTCCCCTCCCTGCTCGGCCGCCCCTTCTCCCCCTTCATCCCCAAGCACGAGGAGCTGCCATGCCCAGCATGGGCTGCCCTTAGGGTCAGCACAGCAGAATCCTGGGGTGTGGGGGTGCCCGAAATGCCCCCCACCAGGCAGCTCACACCATGGATGGATGCTTTCCCTCTCCTCTGCAGGTGGATAGGAGCTGTCTGTGATGGATCCTCGCTGCGACAGCCTCTAAGTGGGAGCTCTCGGGGGAAATTAGCCTGCAGCTTTTGACTTTATTAAATATTCTCCAGTGCCATCCCAAAGGACTGCTTTTTAGTGCTCAACAATGTTTCATCTGTATTTTTAACATCACCTGCAGGAAATGTGACCACGTACAGCCTACATTTACATTAAAGTCTGTGTACAAACGTGGAGAGCTGATAGCACGTTCTGTTCTTCGGGGCTGCATCGTGGGGATGTTGTATGGGCAGATGCAAGGGCCCCAGCTGCAGGTGTTGCAGGTTGTCCCAACGCCTGATAGCTCACTTAGATCCGCAGCTACAGTGATTGATTTTGCCTTTTATTAAAGCACCTATTCAGTGATAGATTGAGCATTTATCAACTATTTGCAATGTTAAAATGTGACCTGATGTATTGCATCTCCATTAGCATCTGGCTAATAGGACGCACCAAGGGCCTGAAATGCCCATTAAGTTGATGGAGATTGTATGGTAGCCCTTACCTGTGTTGCAGAGTACCCGAGGTGTTTCAGGCTGAAGCAGTCTGCTTGCTGAAGGCAGTGGGGATGGCTGTGCTTGCCTGCTGCCTCAAGGTGCTGCAGCAGGCTGCTGGCTTTGGCATTTGTCCTGTGAAACCTGTGCTAACCCGGTACCAACATCCAGGGCCTCGGTGCAAACAGCCTTGCTCAGTGCCAGCTGCTCTGTGCTCTCTTCACCAAGCTCTCTGCTGTGTGTGCTCACTGTCCTGCAGGGAGAGGGGGAGGCTGCCCTGCTCTGCTCCCTGCTCGTCCCCATGTGTGTTGTCTTCCCAGCTTTTGCCCTTATTTATCCACTTCCCAAACTCTGAAGGTAACTCCTGCCTGCAGAATTTCAGACTTTTCCCTAATCTGCCACCCTTCCCTTTGTAGAGAAGCATTTTTTCCATGAGCTGCTCAACTTTCCATCTGCTGGAGCAGTACAGAGCTGTGCAATGGGATATCTGAGCTGTAGGAGGAACCTGCTCTGGTGCAGGCTGTCCTGATTTCAAGGCAGATTCAGCCAAAGCAGTGCAGACTCATGCAAGGAGAAATAAAAATTGTCTCTGTGTCTGATGGATGCTGCTCTTGTATAAATGTACTGAAGATAGTTTGGGGGTTGAGGCTGCGATTTATATGTCCTTCCACGCTGTCAAACAGCTCAGTGTTTGTGTGTTTAATTCTAGAATGTCTGCAATATTTATCTGTTTGTTTCATCTGCAGTATCTCTCTGCTCCTGGGGATTTGCTCCTAATGGCACCCAGGCTTGCTGCAGGAGATGTGGGAGGGCATGTGCATGGCTCTGGTCCAGGGATATTGCTTACAGGAGGGCAGAGTCCTCCTGCATGCAGTGCTGCATGCAATATCTCACCTGCTCTTGGTGCATGGGGGTGGGAGGCGAAGGTGCCTGCTGGGTGCCCCCAGCACATGGGGATGGGGCTCTGGGGACCGTGTCTGGGACATGGGGATGTGATGAGGAAAGTAAAGGTTGGTTTTGCCTTTCCTGACTGCTTGAATATGATTTTCTTGACTTTTTGCCTGCAAAGCACATAACCCTGGCCTCAGAATTAAATTGTGGCAGATGCTGATTAATTGTGAGGGGGGAACAGCAGCGAATTCCCCATTGGGTAAGAGTTTACCAGCGGGGCCCTGACCTTGTTAAAACACGTTAACTCAATAACAGCCCGAGCATTTAAAGACAAGTGACTTCTTCCTACCTCGAGGGGCATAATTAAGCCATTCCACACCCCTTAGAGCAGAGCTGTGGGAGGACCAAGGAGCTCCCATCCTGGGTAGGTCAGACTGCAGCTTTGTGCTGGGGGCAGCTCCCACGGGAGCCCCGCTAGCAGGGCAGCACTGGATGCCACGGAATCCCGGTGCTTCCCAGCTGCTGGAGGATGACGCGCTGCTCTGCAGGGCGGGCAGTCCTTTGGAGTCGTGTTTCACTTGAAACTGTGGTCTGAATCTGAAATTGTGGTCTGTATCTCTGAATAAAGCAAAAACTTAGGAGGGCTGGATGCATTCATCCATAAAAAATCTCTGTGTGGTATAGAAATGGGGAGCGATCCCCTTTCTCGGGGCTCCCTTGTTTCAGCATTCCTCAGACGCTTATGAAGTGCATCTCAGTTCTGGTTTGTGTGCACAGAACAGACCCAGAGCACCTTCACCTCTCGGTCCACTTTTGGCATTTGAAAGGAAATGCACAGGTGTTAAATCCATGGCCTTCATCGGGGTGATGAGCTCACTGCACGCAGGGAAGCATCCTGCAGTACCCCTCGGATGCACTCTGCAAAGATGATCGTGCTGGCACTTGCTGCTGTAGCTCCATAACAGCACGATCTGACCTTGGGGCCAAGACTCTGCCATTACCTGTGCTGGCTTCCCTGCTGCCTTTGCCCACCAGTTCTGCCCAAGTGCAGTGACTCATTGCTGGCATGTGCTTGCATTGCTTTTGATCTTCAGATGTGCAGCATGGGTGGCTGAAGTTGTTGAAATGGATTTTCCTTTGTTTATTCTAACTTAAAACTATGTCTGCTGCAGCTCTTCAGGCTTAATGTCTCAGCCTTCCCCCTCACACAGGCTCCTCTCGTTAATTTTGTAATTGAAGCTGAAATTTTCACGAGTGTGGGATACCAGAACTTAAATATCTGGGGTAACATGTTGTCCTATGAGCTAGATTGCCTAAGAGTCTGAGTCTGGGGAAAGATGTCCATTGCCTAGACTCAGTTTCCTGGGCCTTTAAGCAGATTTCCAGTGTGGGGTGTTGTCAGTTGCTGGGATTTAAGAAGCTTAGCACAAGTCTCACAGTAGGTACTGATCAAAAAGATGTTTTGTTTTTCCCCCCCAAGTTTTACTTTGGCAATCTGTATGTTGTGCAGATCCCAGGAGATCTTAAGGTTTCTTAACCTTCCATGTCTTAAGGTTCTGCCCAGGGAAGAAAAGCTTCGAAATGTGACTCAGAGCAGAGATGTCAGCCTGGATGATGCGGGGAGGGCTGGGGTTAGCAGAGCAGACCCTGGGGGGAGGAGGAGGCCCCATCCTGCTGCCCCCCACCTCACTGCACGTTGCCTGATGTCCTGTGAGCTGCTACGCCTGGATGCGAACGTTCAAAGTGTTTTAGTGCCTCTGGAGAGGCTTTGACCTTCTGTCCAGAAGCTGTTAATTACCTGGAGAAGGGAAGCAGAACATGCCCAATTAACAGCTCCCACCTCAGGCCTGTCTGTGGTGAACTAATGAGCTGCTCCTTGGAGCCTGAGCTCCTTGGGCTTGCTGGGAGCCATGGAAGCAGACGTGTGCAGGAGCGAGTGGTGGCATTGGGTCCTTAACCCAGATGAAGACTGGCTTGTCAGCCAGCAGTTACCTGGGGGATGCTAGGAGGAACATAGGAAAAACCTCAAAGGTCATCTGGTCCAACCATCCACCTGTCACCAATATTGCCCACTAAACCACGTCCCTAAGTACCACATCCCCTGGCACAACTCAAGGCCATTCCCTCTCATCCTGTTGCTGTTGCCCTGGAGAAGAGGCCGACCCCCACCTTGCCACAGCCTCTGTTCAGGGAGCTATGGAGAGAATAAGGTCTCTGCAAGCCTTCCCTTCTCCAGCCTTGCCTGGAGGGGGTTTGGAGCTGGTGTGCAGCAGCTCTTGAGGAGCCATTGGGTTGGCACAGAGCTGCCATGCTGTGCCAGAGGGGAGGGCTGGGCTGGGACAGCCCTGGTCCCGACGGCTCTGTCATCTGCTGATGGCTTATGGCACGGCTGCACAGCATCTCATCTGGTTTGAATACCTCAGTTTGCAGGTCACTGACTTGCAGGCTTTGTTTCGGTTCCCCAGGGTAATTTTGCTCCTTTGCACATCTTCCTATGGAAGCATTAAATTGTGCAGTTTGTCACAATAGTTCAGCTTTCATGCTGGCAGGCAGCGCTCTTCAAAGATGCTCGTGTGAAGCTGAGACTCCTGAATCATTAGAGGATCATGAAAGGAAAAGAATAATTTAGAACACGGAGATGTTTTGTCATCTTTGAAATTGGGAACGTGCGAAAGGAGAAAATGTTTAGCGGCGCGATCCGCCTCAAAGAACTTATCTCAGGGAATCCAGAGAGTGAATTTCCCTTCTTTATGCAGGATGTAAATAATCAAAAGTGTCACTCCTGAGCCGAGTAATTTGTTCAACAAAAGGATGCGGAGGAGATGACTCCGAGCTTTCACGGCGCGCCCCAGACATCAGAGGACCGCCTCGGCAGCACTGCCAGCGAAGTGTTTGAAAACCAAATGAGCAGCATGTGCTGTGTGAAATAAACAGAGAGCCCTCGCAGGTGCTTGGTAATCCCCCTCGCATGCTAAGAGCCTGCGCTAGCCCGAGCCTGGGCTGCAGGCCGGCTCCTGGGAGCCGCCGGTGGCTGCGGTGATGATGTGTTGTTACAGCCAGGGCTGTTAATGTGCTGTTTAGTGTCCTTGGGAGCAGGGCTGAAGCAATCCTATGGTTACTGTACCATTATCACACGTTGGCAAGGAATTGAGTTGTTTTTCCCCTCTTGATGTTGTTTGTGTGTTTATCAAGCAGCGATTGGGGCCGTGCAGCAGCCGTGCTGCCAGCACACCCCGGGGCAGGGCCAGGGGATGCTGTATGGGACCTGGGCTCCCCTTGGAAGCGGGGGCTTTGCCATCCTTTTCTCCATCCCGGAGGTGTTATCCATCCCTGGGGCAGTGTGGCTGCTCCTGTGGGCTCCTCCTGCCCCACACCGGTTCGCTTCCCTCCTTTCTGGCTGTGCTCTGGCTCTCGGCCATCGCTCTTTGCCCTCCTTTCCTCTCCAGCCCCATTTCCCTTTGCAGTCCCAGTGCCTGAGTGGTTGTGTGTTTGTTTTGTTCTTTATTTTTTTTAATTTCCTCTCCAGGCATTTCCATTTGTCTTTGCACATCATCTCCAACAAAGGCCTCACATGGTCTAATTTGTTTTCTATTTCCAGCCGACGCTTAAAAATAACTCCTTTGTTTCATGAATGGCCCGTGCCTGGATCCAGATCCCTTGCTCTCTGTGGGTTCCTCTTGCTCTGCCGTTCCTTGTTGGTACCTTTATTCCACGTGTCCCTTCAGAGCAGCCCATGTGGGTTCCTGCCCTGTGGAACTCCAGCACGTCGCACACCGTGAGCCCACAGTGCAAGATCTGCTCACGGACACTGGCAGAGGTCATCTCAGGGCAGAGCTGGATGTGGTCCCAGCCCCAGAACAGCCTGGGACCGCGTGCTGTGGTGCTCCAAAGCCAGCAGAGTGCTTGCAGGTAAAGGCCCCGAGCCTGGGACGGGAGCACCATGCATCCCTGCTTTCCTGTTGACCCTGTGCTGCTATTTTAATTTTAAACCTCAGTCCCCTGCTGCGATTGAATGCTACTGTGGATTCCTGGGCTGCAGACACTGACATTGTTTGCTTTGTTCTTCTGAATAGAGCCCTAAATTTATGGCAGGCGGCCGGCTTGCCTACTGAAAGGGTTTAATGGATACAGTACACACAAATATTTGTGCATCGTGTCAGCCGTCTTCCAAGCAAATTTCATGCACATGTTGATTAGATAAACCCAGTACCATTACATTGTGGTGCATTTCTTGGGAACGTCCCTCCGCTCATTTTCATTACATCTCAATTATTTTTTTGCTTCCACTTGTTACTGAAAGAAAGTGTGGGTACACCTCTGGCTGCTGCTGGGGTCTGCTTGGGTTGGGCAGTGCGTGGCCAGGAACGCTGCCAGCTGATGGGAGGGGTGTGCCATCCCTTGGCATTAATTAAGGGCGTTAAATGGAGGTCTCCTTGACTCTTCTTTCAAAATGCCCAAGCTGTCTGGAGGACACATCTTTTGTATGTGGGTCTGCATCGCGTGGTGCTGCTGGTTGTTGCCTTCCAATGGGGCTTTTTGCTGTCGTTTCGTGGGCTGCCTTCTGACATCTTCTGCAGACCATCCCTGATCTGTTGACCACAAGTTGAGTAACGTTAATTTGGGCTTAAGAACAGAATGCTCTGTTAAGCTTATTTCAGCATGCCTTTGCTTATTTTTTTAATGTTTGTTTTAAACTCCAGCAGTCTGCTCTTGTTGGGATCTTTGCAATTTTTATAAGGACGGATAAAGGGGTACCTTCTGTGAGCTGGGAGTGCCTTGTCCTCACCTGGCAGACAACAGAATGGAGGCAGAGGGGAATCACAGCCACTCACCCACATTTTGTTGTGTCGGTGGCAAACGAAGGATCCAGCCCAGGCATCCTGCTTCACTTTGGAGCGGGTCCTTGCCTTGTTCCTTGCTGTGGGGTCGTGTCCCGCTGGCAGGGACGAGGCGCGGAGTGTCGGGGTCTGGATGCTGGGTGTCTCCCAGGTGGGAGGCAAGGGATGGATTTGGGAATCCCTGCATGTGCCCAAAGCTCTGCGTTGTTGTCCCAGGGCCAGGTTTGCCGGCAGCCTCCTGCTTTCTCCTGTTTCTAATCAGACCGTAGATCTGCTCGTACCTAGCACTGGAATGGCTAGCACAGGTCTGTGGATAAAGCATTCCCTGATCAACCCAACCCAACCGAGGGGGGAGAAATACTTTTCCTGTGAGACAACGTCTGTTCCTCATCAAAATCAGTTGAGAAAAGTAGTAACCAAACAGTCCAGGTTTAAAGAGCCTGGCTGTGCTATTTCTGGTTTATTTCCCATTAAGCTGCTCTATTGTTTGCATTCCTCTCCTACAAACAATCAATTAAACATGGCACCAAGGCACCATGTGCTCCCGGTGCAGCCGCACACCGAGGTCCCATCCACCCCAGAGCATTTTGTGCCCTGCAAAGCAGTGATGTGACAACGGGAGGAGTGTGGTGGCACCCATGGAGCTGTCCTGCTGCTGTGCTGGGCTCCAGCCCGGCCTCGCTGCAGCCTGTGGTCACCCAGGGCATAGGACGTGCACGTGGGTCTTGCTGCCACGTGTGCCCTTCCGTGCTTTCAGGTGGGGGAACGCACATGCGAGTGGTTTGCCTCTTTGCAAACACGTGGATTTTGGCTTTCCAGGGCATATGTCTTTTATTCTTGGCTTTCCAGGGCTGCTCGTTGAGGGGGACGTGCTGGGTGCTGCCCTGGGTGAGGAGCGTGTTGGTGTGGGGCTTGGTCACGGTGATCTCACACAGTGTTGTGTCCCTCTAGGAATGAGTTACCTTTTTTTTTTTTTTAAACAAAACACATATCAGAAAGTCCAAGTCCTTTCCACTGTGTTGACTCAATCTCTCCTTTCTCCTTAGTGGAAAAAGCCTCCAAATCATGAGATTTCACAGCTTCAGCACAAACTTGTGAATTCTCACTCCCCCCTCTCCGTGCTCGCTGCTCCCTGTTACTGGCGGCCCTTCACACTCCCCCGGTCTGGACCAGGCTCTCCCACATCTCCACGCCCTGGAGGCTGCAGCCCTCTCCCCCCGAGCTCAGTGCCCTCCCTGCAGTGCCCGCAGCTCTGCCCGCGCCTCACCCATTGCTGCTGTGCCGAGCTTAGGAGGCATCTCAGGGGCTTTGGTCCTGTTGGCTGCTTGCACAGAGGGAAGAAGAACGCTTTTAAACTAAAGCTGCCACAGCATCTTGGCAGTTGGCGTTGCGTCTTAAAGCCAAACTTCTGATCTGAAGAGTTTAGAAAATAATGAGAGAAGTGGGGTACTCGTGGTGGATGCATGCGAGGCAGTGCTGTGCTGCCCGGCGCAGATAGCGAGATAGCAGCACGGGCTGAGCTGTGGTCTTGCAGGGGGGGAAAATACCTTCCTCTTCTTCTCCTTTTTGGTTTTTGTGCATGCCAGCTGCTATTTCAGTTGAAGCTCTGTTGATTTGGGCTCGCAGGGACCAGCCCTGCAGAGCTGTGCAGGGGCCGTAGCTCTCCCTGTGCACGTGGTTGGGGCAGTGTCCCCCGAATGCAGGCTGCGGTGGCAGGGCGTGCTTTGTGACATTAACCACCAATCTGAGAGTAGAGGTTCATGCCTCTGAGATGGGCAGCAATGAAGGGCGGCACTCAGGCGGCTGTTCCTTTTTAGCTAATAAATCAGCAACTTGTAATTCTCCCCCAGGGCTGGGGGCCGTTCTCCCACTGCGTTGGTTTCCCAGCTGTGCTACAGCTACAGCAGGGATTGCGACACACCATAAACCACTGCACGTGTGGGCGACAAGTTTGTGAAAATACCCTCTGGGCCGTGCTGTCTTCTGTGGCACTTGATCCTAATCAGAAGGGCTGATTCAGTATCAGTGTGGCACTGGAGGCATGTGACACACTTCAGTCCTGAGTTACGGTGCAGCCCTGTGCAGGGGCTGCTGGGCAGCACAGTGCCCGATTACTGCGGGGCCACTGGGATCTGCCCCATGTGGGTGCAGAAATTGGCACAGGTGGGGAAGGACAGCACGGTGCCTGTGGGTGCAGGGAGGTGTGAGCAGGGCAGGGTGCTGGAGGAGGGACCTTGGGACGCAGCTCAGGGGGGAAAGTGTTGGAAGCAGGGCTGGTGGAGACCCATGAGAGTGGTCAGGTTTTGGGGACCATCCAAGCCTCAATGTTTGGTTGTCTTGTGGTTGGCTGAGTTTTAATCTGCTGCTTCCCTCTTTGCTTGCAGTTGTTGCGCGACGAGGAAAGCACGCTGATGATGAAGAGGAGCTCTCGGCTCTCCTAATCCTCTGTCGGTGATTTGGAAGCAGCCAGCGCCGCGTCTGCTCTTCTGACATGTCTGGATCTACTCAGCCCGTGACACAGAACTGGCGTGCTGCTGAGCCGCGCTACCCCCTGCATGCCATGCCCTACCCAGTGCAGATCACCCGGCCGCACACGGTAAGGCAAGAACCGTCCCTTCCCATGGTGCCCAATGGCATCCCATCACTTCCCATGGTGTCCCTTGTCTTCCCACGGTGTCCCTTGTCTTCCCACGGTGTCCAGTGGCATCCCATCCCTTCCCATGGTGTCCCTGGCACTGGGGCAGTGGTTCTACTGTGCCTGTCTCGGATGTGGCTGTTGCACAGAAATCAGACTCTTTCCGTGCCCGTGATATGAGATTGCTCTCTTCCTCTCTCATGCAATCCTCTTCCTTCTCTCTGCACGGTGCTGTTAGCTCTTCCCTTCCTAGCCCTTACCGTGGTGGTGCCCATGGGCTCTGGCACTTCTGGGTGCTGGGGACAGTTTGTCCTCCCAGAGAGCACGGCTGGCTCTGTGGAGAGTGGGGAACGGGGTTCAGCCTCTGCCAGGAGCTGGAGCACGTGGTAGTGATGTCCTCAGGTCAGGGGTGAACCTGCTGCTGCCTTGGGGTGAGGAGAGCAGCCCTGCTCCATGAGCCTGCTGGTAGTCCTGGGGAGCAAGGAGGAAATCCCCTGCTGATTTTTAATGTCTTTCCCCATATTTTTCCCCTCCCTCCTCTTTGACCTGTAGCCTTCTCTGCTGTTGGATCAAGCCCCAGGTTGAGATGAGGGCTGGCAGTGTGCTGCTGAATGCAGTGGGTTCACTCCCCTGGATCCGGCCTCTCCCTGTGCCCTGTCACTCTGCTAGCTCATCCTGGATATTTGAATGCTTTTGGTTTAAGCTCTTAACAGAAAAAACTCTCCTTAGTGGAACAGCTTTAGTCAGCTCAGGCTGCTTAAATGAATCTTATTAGGTGCTGGAGCATGGCTCTTCGGAGCCAGCTTCGTGGTGACTGCAGCTGGGATGGTGGCTGCAGTGCGAGTGAGCGGGGTGACCTTGTCTCGGGGTTACGTTTCTGATGGTGAAGGCTATTGAACTGTGAAACTCCTGCCGTGATGAATTTAGGGTTTGACTTGAAAGCCTGGAAATCCACAAAATGTCAATGAAGAGGTGAAATTTCCCCGTCTGCCCTCTTTGTTGGGCTTCAACAGAGCAGCATGTAGAGCAGAGCCAGAGTTTGGAAAGGCTTTGAAATAGGAACGTAAGGAGGATGCAGGACAAGCTTCTGGCTGTGCTAAATGGCTCGTCTAGGTTGCTTGGGGTCTGCATGCTTCTGCACAAAGAGCCTTTTCATCCCGGCTATGAGACAGACTGACCTGGTTTGATCTAGGGGAGTTTTGCTTCTACTGGTATGAGCGTGTTTATTTGGGAGGTGGGATGGAATGAGAGCGTTTGTCTCAACAAGAAAATCCCTGTTCTCTTTTTTATCAGAAATTTGAGCAGGAGGATGTGACCAGGTGAGCAAGACGTGCTGTTGCTGCGAAGCCTTGACTTTAAAAACAACCCACTAAGCCTCACAGCTCAGGGTGGAGGGGGATTTTGGAAGAGTGCAGATGGCTCCTGGCGTTGGGGTTGAGTCCTTGTCTTTTGCCAACCCTCACCGCTCCCTCAGTGTCACAACAGCAGAATGACCCGAACGGGGCAGTTCTTTGCAAGGCAGGCTGAGCTCTGGGTTCTCCAACCTGTCCTGCTCTCTGGCTGGAGTGAATACTGTTTTTATTCTATCCTGTTAATGTTGGAAGGAGTTGCTGGCGTTGGCTACTAGAAGCTATTTTTACAGCCCTGTGTAATCCTCTGAAGTTACACGATACCGTGTAGGTGTCTGGGTGCAGGAGAGGTTGAGGTTTTCAGCTGGAAGGCTGAGAGGATCCTCTGGCCTGCTGGGTGGAAGCGTGCCAGCCCCACGCAAACCAAGCACGCTTCGGCCCTGCTCGAGAGGGCAGCAGCGTGTCCCTGTGCCACCGTGTGCTGGGAGCTGGCCCCGGGCCATGGCTCTGGGGATGGGGCTGCTCTCTGGTGGGGTTATCTGGGAGAGCTCCATTGCTTTGAAGCTGCTGTGCTGCTTACCATTAGAAGGCAGTGGTATTTACTTGCATGTCTTGGCCAGGTCGGTTTTGTCATGGGGTGTGTTTGCACAGTGAGAGCTTGTTTGGAAGAAAGCAGGAGAGGCCAAAACCAACGCAGCGCTGGCGTGCCTCGCGTCTCCGTAGGTCTCGGTTCTGGTTTGCTGCATTCCACGACATCCTTTCATGAGAGCTGGGAATCTGTCGGCCCTGGGATCCTTCCCCGGTGGTGGAAGCGGCCGGGTCAGCTCCTCCCGGGCACGTGGGGGCTGCGCACAGCGGGGCTGCGCATGCCGTTACAACAGAAATAAATAATTACAGTCCAACTGTGACGGGCGCACCCAGGGAAATGCGGCGCGGCAGGAATACTGAGCTCAGAAATGAGCCGTGACATTATTTTAGGCTCGGAGACACTTTATGAAAAGTGATTTAGAGGATTGCAGCTGTTCGATTTCACAGATGAGGCAAGCGGGAGTGGGCGTTGGGAAGGGGCAGGAGGCAGGGGAAGCAGGCTGGGCGTTCTTATGCTCCCTGCTTATAAAGCCTGAGGGAATATCCAACAAAATGGGCAAAAAAATGCATATCAAATGAGCAAACAAATATACTTCGTACGTATGGGCACCAGCTCCCAGCAGTGAGACCCAGGAGCTGCTGCTGAGTTTGGAGCTGATGGAGAAGATCCAGCCCCGGTTGAGCAAGGGCTGTGGGCTGGTTTCACCCTCGGGTGCCAGCGCTGGGGAGGGCTCTGCCCATGGGTCTGATCCAGGCTGAGCTTTGGGCGATGCAGCAAACAGCTTTGGGCAGGGAGGTTGGTCCAGTGTGTACCAGGGCCTCCTCCTCCTCTTCCTCCTCCTCTTCCTCTTGGATCTGCTGCCAGCAGCTGCCCCGGCAGCAGGACGAGAAAGTGGTGTGGTATCTTACAATGACCTGACATTTAATTCCGTCTCATTAAAAAATTACTTACAAAAAACCTTTGCCAAATGTGCTCCCTTGTAAAGGGAGGAAGGAAGCTTGGTGGAAAAGTTCTGTTCTGTTTGACTTTCAGTTTTACTTGGAAAAAAAACCCAATAATCAACAGCTTTTTTTTTTTCTTAAGAGGATTACGTGGTTCTTGGCCAAACTGCAGGGGAAACATTTTTGTTTTCTGTATTAATTGGCTGTGATATTGGGGTGTTTGATTTCTGTCATGCTCAGCTCGGGAACAGAGGGGATTGTTTGAATGCTTCGTGACCTTTAGCTAAAGGTGAAAAAACACGTTCCTTACACTGCTAACCTTCTAATGTGTCCGAAGTTCATGCTCTCTCAAAGGAAACCTTGGCATGAAGGATATTCGTTTTCAGGCAACCTGCAGGTATTTTCTGCAAACAGATCAATGTCCCCGCATAGCACACATCTCCCCTTCCATCTCAATCCTCTCTGTGTTCCCTGGGGGCAGAAGGGTTCCCCTGTTTTCCCCCAGTATCCAGTTGCTGTGCCCTCCTGGTGCTGCTCTGCCCTGGCACCTCACTGCAGCGTGAGCTGGGAGTGGGGCTGTCCCTGTGCCCAGCAGCTTCTGTCCTGGGGATGCTTGTAGTATTTTATTACTGACTGGAGGTATTAATCAGGACTGGGGGACATTTGGGATGTGTGCACGTGCTCCATCGCCATTTGAATCGTGGCTGGGGAGCAGTGTCCCCTTCCCACAAGGCCTGCAGCTCCGCGTGCTTCGTGGCGTGGGATGGCAACAGGAGCTTTCCTCCTCCTTAACCCCTGAGCCCCAGCTTTCAGAGGCCTTCGTGCTTTCACCCCTCCTGTCTGGGAGCAGCTCCCTGTAAGCCTCTGGAGCCTCTTCATTAAAACTCTGCAAAGCGGGAGCGTTCCTAGCCGATTGCTCACTTTTTGGCCACCAACTTCATCTGCCTGAGCCAGAGACGAGAGGTTGGAGCAGACTGGTGTGCTGATGGGGTGTGCTGGTGCCCTGGGGGTTCCGTGTGCCTGCCCTGCCCGGGCTCCTCCCAGCAGCAGAGGTTGCAGGTTACCCCACGTCCTGCCCTGCAAGGAGCTGTGAGGCCCCGAGATGGCAGGAGCTGGCTCGTCCTCGCAGCGGGGCCATCGGTGGTATCGCCATGTCGGGTAAGCCCGGAGCGTGCCCTGCCTTACAAGCACAAGGTGCCTTTGCTGCTGCTTTTTTATTATTATTATTATTATTTTTGAATGGTTATTCATGCTTTTATCTACTGCAAGCAAAATGCCAGTGTGTGTCAGTGCTCCAGGAACTTGCAGAACGGAAGAGTTTACGGTGCCAAATGCTAAAATCCCCCAGGCTGCAAAGAGCCTCCTCCAACCACCTCCAAGAGCGAAGAAAAGCCGCCTGCCACCAGCTGCGCAGCCGGGCGGGGGGACTGCTGCCAGCTCCGCATCCTGCGCTCTGCCTGCCAGCCTCCAGCTGAAGGGATGGCTCCAGCAGCAAAACCCTGCCTTGGAGTTACCCACCGTGATCGCCTCTGTCGTGGGAACGTGGAATGAACTCTCCCTGAATTACCTGGAGATTCGCAGTGAAATATTGTGTGAGATCGGTGGAGCTGAGCAGTGGGTTTGGGAAAATTGGCTTTGTGCTTTGGGATCAGGAGAGATGGAAGCGAAGGAACAGAACACCTAATTCCCTGCCCCGGGGTCTCTCTCCGTGCCAGGAACAAGGAGCTGGCTTACAGTAGCTGGTGTGAGCAGGGCTCATTTTCCCTAGGATACAGCACTTATACAAAACAGCTCTTTTTCTTCAAGCTATCGCAAATTTTTATGGCTGCTCCCTAATCTACTTTTTTGGACGTGAGTTGATGCAGAGGGTACTCCTTCGCTTTTGGTTGATTTAAAGGCTGTAAATCCACAGGAGAAGAAAAAAATCTTTCTTGCATATGTGGTTTGGCAAAGGTAGAACCCCACTAATGCTGCTTTTGGAGATGTAAAGTGGCTGTCTGTGCTGCCAGCCTGACTCTGCGTTGCTCCACCAGCCCCTGCTGTGGAAGCGCCTTCTGCACAACTGGGGGTTCTGCTGGTTGTCACTGATAGCACATTTACCTAAAATAGTGAGGGAATCGGGTCCCTGGACTCAAATAATTGGCTGTGGAGGTATAAGGAAGTGTAGTTGAGAGCTGAATGGGGGATGTGGGAAGGCAGCAGGTAGGTAATGTATGGTGGGGAACTACTGCAGAAGTGATGTGATGATGAGCAAAGTGAGCTGGTGCTTTAAATGTGGATGTTTCGGGTTTATTGTGTTGCTCCCCCCACAGCAGGGCTCGTGACCAGGAACAGCTCCAGGAAGCAGAGCACATGGTGTGGGGAAGGGAGGAAGGGCTCGCTGCTGGCCCAGCGGTGCCTGGACGTGACTGGGACAAAAGAAGGAGCCAAAAGTCTTGTGATGGAAAGAAATTCAAACACAGCCCTGCAATAAATGTGCTGCTGTTCTGGGTGCTGCCCTGGCTGCTGGGGATGGGGCTGCTGGTCAGATGACAGTGGAGCCAGAGGAGCGGAGGGCTGCCCCCACCAACCCATCACTTTGTGTCTGTGAATGGCACATTCAGATGGGACAGCAACACATCTCTGACAGCCCTGGATTGTGCCCAGGGAAGGGGAGAAGGCGTCAGGAAGGATGCATTACTGTGCAGCTGCTACAGCCGCTGATGGTGCTGGCAGCAGCCGCAGCCTTCGTGCAGGGACAGCAGCAGCAATCGATGCCTTCCAAGAAGAGGCCACGCGCAGTGTGGTCACCTCCTGAAACAAAAGGCCAAGTCAGCAGCGTCTGCGAGATGGATGGCAAAGAGACTGTGTCAGAACAATGAGGGCATTTGTCTTTTCAGCACATGTTGCATCCCCGTAGGCAAGATAAAAATGCGTGCATTCAGCCAGGTTTTATTACTGACCTTATCTCCAACAGTATAGCTAATTGTGGAGCAGTTGGTGTTTGTTTTTGATTTTTTGAATCCACAATGAGCTCTTCCTGGAGTTTGGGGGAGGATGTGGGACAGACAGCAGAGTGCCTGGGGACAGCCTGCTTTGATCAATAACCACCTCTCTGCACTTTGGCGGTGATGCTCTGCGGAGGTTTTCTCTTGCTCCCTGAATCGACGCTGCTCCTCTGTGCTGGGGCTCTGCCACCACACAGCTTCCTCCCAAACCTTCCCCCTTCCTCCCACCTGAGTTGGCTTTGGGCAAAACTTTTCTCCAGGCAATGGCTCAAAAGTGCATTTCTTGGTCTGATGAGCAACTGCTGCCAGTGCCAAGGGGTATCCAGGCACCGGAGAGCTTTTCCTTTTATTGCTAAAATAGGTCACGCTCGCTGCTGGCGGACTGAGATTTAAAGCAACTTCTCTTTTTCAGTTTGGGGTGTACAGAGCAGGGGTGGGGACATCTGTCATCCCTTGGAGAGTGGTGGCTGTGCTGCTGTGGCTCTGTGAGGGTCCCCATTTGGGGCTGGAGAGCTGCTCTGCTTGCTGGCACTGCCCACTGGAGCTCAGCTCCTGCTGTGCCAGGGTTACGTAAAGCAGCCTGAGCAGCCGCCTGTTGCCTGAGTTAATTGCTGGGTGCTCCCAGGCCCCCGCAGCTTCCAGCTTGGGCACTGCTCTCGGTGCTGGCTCGGGACGCTCAGCTCAGCCCCTTTGCCCTGAGCACTAGGGGTCTGGCCGCTGCATTCAGCCACTCAGGCTTGCGTGTCACCTTTTGCTGTCCTTGCAGTCTGAGGAATTGCTCCGGGTGACAAAGAGCATTCTTGGATTTGGGGAAACAGCAGAAAAGCAGCAGGCGTTGTTTTCTTACTCAGCACTCAGACCGCACCATTATTATCGGCCTTGTGTGGGCCCAGCTGTTGGAATGCTTCAGCAGAAATGGCATGTTGTTAAGAAATGAAAATCAGTTGTGATATAACGCTGGGCAGGGTGGTACTGAGCAGCCCACGGCGCTCGGTGCAGGTGGCATGGAGCTCTGCACTGCCCCGGCCTGCTCGGGGGTGAGGGCCTGGCTTGGGGCGGGCATAGGCCTGACAGGGCTGGGGCAATGGGTCTGTGTGTGGGGAGCCCTGGGGTGACAGCCCCATGTGTGGAGAGCTCTGAGGTGATGGCACTGTGTGTGAGGAGCACCGCGGCCTGGCCCCGGGAGCTGCCACCACGCTGGAAGCCATGGGCAGAGGCGGCCGCTGCAGTGAGGGCCTCGTTGCTGAGGAGCCGGCCTGGCTGGCAGGTGTGATGGCGGTCCTGGGTGTCAGTGCAAAGCGAGAGTGGTGGTTTGAGCAGATCGGTCTTATTTTGCACTGAAACTCAGTGGGGAGCTCCTGGTAACTTTCTCAGCCGGAGCTGTGGTGAGCAGCAGGGGACGGGCCTGCTGCACCAGGCAGCTGAGCTGCAGGGCAGGTGCTCGCCCGGCTGTGCTGGGCGTCCCGTGGGCTCATTCCCGAGCTGTTTTCCAAGGCAGCCAGAAGGGTGTTTGTACTTGTTTTCCTGCTGGTGTAGGAGGAAGAGAGGAGCAGCAGCGTGCTTACTTTGCTGCAAGACGAGCTCTGGGCTTCCTTTCCTCCGGCCTCCTCTCTCTGGGGCCTCATCTTCAGGGCCCGATTCCGGCAGCGGTCGGATGGAGCAGGCAGCGGGTGCTGGGGAGCGCGGGTCGGGGCCGCAGCGCTGCCTGGCTCCTTGTGCTGTGGCTCAGAGCCCAGCTTCGCCCCCAGCCCTCCCTCTGCTCCCCCGGCTCAGGTCAGGCAGCTGCGAGCGGGGGGAAGCAAGCAGCGCGGCAGCGAGCGCACGCGTTCAAAACAGAAAGCGAGAGGCAGGCGGCCCGCGAGCAGCTATTGGCTCGGCGCGTGGGTTGTCCCCAGGTCAGAGGACGCATGGAGGATTTTGCTGGAGACGTTGCAGTAGGTAAGGCAGCAGACTGAAAGCTTTATAGCTTTCTTTTTTTTTTTTTTTNTTTTTGTGCCACTGGAAGCTTTTCTGTAGCTCTGCATTCAGTCTCCCGGCTTCAGACAGTTTGATTATTGTATCTTGACGGGCCTGATGGACTGGGGTTATTTAGGGTCAAAGGATCTACCAGGAAGGGGAGGGAATCGGCGCTCTGAGCGCTGCAGCATTGAGGAAGGACACAGAAGTCCCTGAGACAGCTGCCCTGCAGCACCCAGGCAGGGGAGGTGCGGGTGCATCCCGCTGCCCCGCTGGCAGGAGGACGGCGTGCTGGGAGCCTGGGGAGGAAAGGAGCCCCCTCCCAGCCTGCCGTGTGAAGGACTGTGTTTTAACGAGGCTGCTTTTGGCTTGTTAGCATTTTATTTATCTAAACGCTGGCCTCGCGCTGCATGGCTCTGTCGCAGTGATTGATGGTGCTGTAGGCACTCGGTGTCTGTCCGGTTTGGTCAGTGCTGCTGTTATTGCTGGCTCAGCCCAGCTGGCTGCTGCTTGTGGTATGGGGCCAGGAGCTTGCAGAGGGACCCACAGGAGTGATCCTACACTGGGGCAGGTTTCTGGGTACAAGGAAGTGAATCTGACCCCTCCACAGAGGCCAGGGGTTTGCAGCAGCCTCTTCTGACACCTCATGGGATGCTGGAGGCTGCCCGAGGCTGCTTGTGGCTCCAGCTGGATGCTCAGTTGCAGTGCAGACCACACTGCAGGCACCCAGGAACAGCTGTGAGGTGCTGCACTTCTGGGTGGTCCCAGCAGCTGTCCCTGTGCTCCCCGCCCCACAACCCCACACTGTTCCACGTCCTCCAGGAGGGGTGCTGCCCCATCTCTGCAGGTCACTTGGTGCCAGGGCAGTGCAAGGTGATGCTGAGCCCTGGAGAGCTTGCTCTTGGATTTCATCAAGGTGTTTTGTCCCGGTGCTGCTGCAGGTGCGTGGTTTGAAAGTGGATAATGTAGATTTTTCCCTGTCATTTTTCTAATTTCACCCTGAGCTTTGGAGATACGGCTTGCTGCTTTTCATGCGTCTGTTCCGTGCATGCAAGATGGATTGGCCCGGGCAGGGCAGCGATCCAGCATGGTGCTGTGCCAGGTGGCTTGTGAAGGACACAGAGTGATGTGTTTCTGGGCCTGGGAGACAGAGACTGCTCGGCCTTTCTGCTGCACTTGGACATGAAGCTGCTCCCAGCCGCAGGGATCTGACCTTCCTCTCCCAGCTGGTGACTCCTGTAGTTTTGCAAGCCTGCTCCCAGCCTGAGCTGCTGTGGGTGAGCCTGGGCTGGCCGGGCTTCAGGGCTGGAGCAGGAGGAGCGAGCACTGGTTGCCCAGAGGGGTTGTGCAGCCTCCAGCCTTGGAGATGTTTGGAAGCTGCTTGGACATGGACCTGGGAAACCTGGCTCTGTGCGGTGCAGTTGTGGTCGAGAGGAAACTCTGACCTGTTTGTTTGTGCTCTGCCGACACTGTTGGAGCTGACACAGTTCCCTTCACCCAGGGTTATGTTTTGGGAAGCTGCCATTTTATCAGGAGAACGATAAGGTCTTGAATTTGAAACGTCTGTAGTGATTTTGATTGCTTAGCTTTGGCTTTGTTTTGGAAACGTTTCCCCTTCTTTGGTTGAGTCAAGAAACTTAATTTGTTTCAACAGAATGGAACAGGTGCTCGATTCTATGGCATTGCATGGTCTTTCTGCTTCCTTAATTTCTATTTCATGGCATTTATGGAATTTATGAGGTTCTGCAAAACTTCCACGAGTATGGGAGCACCTGAACCAGAGGAGCCGCAGAGGGTTACTGGGAGGAGAACTGACTCCCACCAGGAGGCAGTGGGGGTGGGGGGGAGCTGAGGGCCTTGGAGAAAGTGCTCTGAGCCATCAGCAGGTTCGGGGTGGGAGGAGGCTTGGCAGAGGGCAGAAGGTGCAAAGAGGAGAGGAGGGAGGGGATGAGCTCTGGTGGGCGTGGAGGACGCAGTGCTCCAAAACACCACTGAGCAGCACCAAGGTCTCTTCTGGAGGCAGCTCGTAAACCTTTCTGGCATTTGTGTCTGAAAAACACGGCCGTAGCTCACAGCGCAATTTACTGCGGTAACTTTCTGAGCAATTAATCCACCTACGTGCTGCCAGGTCTCCCTCGGTTCCTTTGACAGTTCATCACGGGGCACAGAAACTTGTCAGTTCTAATTCCCCTCACTCATTTTTCAGGTTATGTTTTCTCCTGGTAAGACCGAGCGCTGATGGGGATGCCGTGGGGGCACAGCTGCAGTCCTGGCCCCGGGATCGAGCCTCACCCCACTGCCTGAGGCCATGTGAGGAGGCTCTGAGCTCCAGGAACCCTTCCCTGGAAGAGGGCAGAGGAGGAAACAGCAAAGCACAGCTGAGTGTGGGCAGGGGGAAAGGAAAAACAGACGGCTCTCGGGACATGCAGGAGCCCTATTTTTTCTTTTTTTCTCTCAAGGGCACAGCCTTTGAGCCTCCCAGACGGGTAATTCCTGTTTGTACGCCCACAGAGGGTGGCTGTCCTGGCTGCGGGCCTGCCCTGTGCCTTCCCAGACGTGTGGGGTGTTTGGTACACAGATGTCAGAAGCTGCGTTGCTTGGGTTTAGGTTTTGTTCTTAAAAAACCTGGGCAAGTGCGAACAGGAGAAGCGTGTAGCAGTGGTTCCCCTTTGGCTGGGGCCCTGAGATCTCACTGCTCCTGTGCTTTGGGTGTCTGAGCTCCTGTTGGTGGTTGGACCATGGTGTGCTCTGACCCGTGGTCCCACAGGGCCTCATGTGTGGGGGCCTTCCCCTCCCTCCTCCATTTCGTGTTTGACCTTCTCAGCCCCTGTGTGAGAGGGGCTGAACCTGGGGCAGGGGGTTTGCTCAGTTCCCCCAGACTGAACACATAGGATTTCTGTTTTTCTCCCTGGATTTCCAGAAAGGGAAAGTGCAGGTTGTTGTGGCATAAGCTCCAAAATCCTTCCTGTGCCTGCCCCTCACCTTGCTGGGGCTCTTCTCTGTGTGCTGGCGTTTATCAGCCCTCCTTACATCTGATCACATAACGTCTGTGCAGCTGGTGGGGCTGGGAGGTTTTCCCCTCCCAGCTGCAAGCACTTGGCATTTTATTCAGTGGGTGGTGGTTTGTTTCCTTTTGGTTTTTGTTGGTGGTTTTGACCCTGAAATTTCTTTTTCTTTGGAGCTTTTGTTTTGTGTTGCTCTGGGTGAGGACTGTTCCAAATAGGCTCCCAGGTGGGATGGGTTCTAATGTCAACGTGTGTCAGTGTTACCAGGGATGTTCTGTGGCAGGGCTTTCTGTGCCACGGCTGAAGGTCTCAGTTAATTAGATGATTAGTCTTCTTTTCTGGTCAAGCATCTATCTGCAAATAAAAAGCAGCAATTGAGATGTAGCTGCTGAAATGCTGTTGCTGGAATCAGTCTGTGGCACAGAGCAGGAGGGCTTCTTATTTAATTAAAATCGGGAACATACTGTACTGTACTCTCCGAGGGTCAAGGAACAAAAGGGACGTGCACATAATAAGTAGCAAACTATCCTTTGGAGCCCCTTCAGCTCGGCCCAGGGGAGCTGTGTTTAAAGGGACACTGTCAAGACAGCGTTTGTGATCCTTCCTCTCTTCTTTTTTTCTCTCTGCACACCGCTGTGGGGATTACTGAAGCTGAAAGCTTCCTGCGACGTTTGATTTTCCTCTTACCTGTTCTTATTCTCAGCTCTGAAGCCATCACCAGAAGTGCCTGGGTGCCAGCAGCCTCCGGTGCATGCTGGGCGCGGGGTCCTGTGCCCACGAGCCCCGGGGCTGGGGGGGCCGAGCTCCTGCAGGGCTGGGGGAGGCACCCCATGCTTCACAGGAAGAGCACTGACACGGTCCCACCCCAGCTGTCGGGGCTCGCTGCTTTCCTGAAAGCCACCATCAGCCTAACGAGCTCTCCTGTGTCTGTTTCCGCAGGACGTCGCGCTGCTAGAGTACCAGCACCATTCCAGGGACTACGCTTCGCACCTCCCGCCCGGGTCGATCATGCAGCCGCAGCGGAGGAGGCCGTCCCTGCTGTCCGAGTTCCAGCCAGGCAATGAGAGGTACCTCGGGCTGCTCCGGGGGCTGGGGGGCACCCGGCTCCGGCAGCAGGTGCTGGCACGGCGCTGGGATGCGGAGCGGGGCTCTGCAAGCCCAGGCTGGAGGGAGGGGTGCCAACAGCGCCCTGCCATTACTCATCCCCACTTCCTTCTCTGTTGCTCTTCCTCTCTCGTTGTTTTTGTTTCTCTTTCTGTGCTCCTCTCACAACTTTCTCCGGGGTGCTGTGTTCCCTGCCCTCTGCCCTTGCGGCTCTCCCTGCGTCCCCGATGGCTTTTGTCACCTCCTGCCTGAGGTCGCGGTGTTCGTGTGCCGTGGGGCTGCAGCTGCCTTAACCACAGGGGCTGCTCTGTTCTAAAGGCCATCGCTCTGGCTCCCTGTTTCATCACAAAACGCTGCTCTCTCAGTTTCTCTTCTGCATTTGATGCTTTAGTGGTTTCGCAAAAAAAAAAATTTGCCTGGAAGTGAAATAACCTTGCAGCAGTAGATGTATGCAAAGCATTTTTTTTTTTTTTTGATGCTTGTTCCTTAGGCTAAGAATAAAGGTAGTGCAGAGTCACTGAGCTGCTGCTCGTGGCCAGCCAGAAATGAGTCTGCTTCTCTGAAATCAGAATTGTTAGGGGGGAGGAGAAAGATCTCAGGTGCTGGATGCTGCAGGGCACGGAGCAACCAGAGCACCAGCTATTTTGCTAGACATGCAGCCAGGACCCTCTTCTTCTGGTTTCAAGGTCTGAGTATGCTATTAAAAGATGTATCTTGGTGTTCTGTATAACTGAAAAAACAGCTGCAAGCCCTGGTGTATGCAGCATCACCCACGGCATCCAGCGTGGCCATGCACGCATCTCAGTTCAGCTCACAAATGTTTCAAACTCCCCAGACTTGTTTCTGAGTTGGCAGTCAAGTGAATGTGGGTAAATGAGTTGAACTTCTGCAAAAATTACATTCAGAGCTAAAAATGCCAGTTATGTTTAGCTCTGTTGGCATCTAGTGCCAAAATGCTGAGATATAGGGTTGTTAAAAAAAATTGTTGGGCATTTGGGGATGCAGGTTGTGGGACCTGCAGAAGTTTTCAATGCAGTGTAATTAATTATCAAAGTCATTCAAACAAAGTAGAGTTGAGGTCAGGGAGGTGCTCATCCCTTTTGCAAAGCCAACTCCTGTTTCTCTGCATCTTTAAGCACTCCACGTTGGAAGTTCTCCCACAGGCTTTGCTTTTCCATCTTTGTGGCGTGAGGACTTGCCCTAAACCAGAGCTCGCTGTGCTGTAAATGCTGTGCTCACCTGAGAGCTCCACAGCTCCCAGAGCAGGTCGGGTTGGGTGTTGGCACTCACCCCCAAACCCAGCGCTGATCCTGCCTGGAAGGAGCGCAGCCTGGCCCAGGGAGGGCAGTGGGAAGCAGCTGAGTCCCCTTGGCAGGTTGATGCCAGGCGCATCTGTAAGCACTTTGGCTTTGTTCCTGTGCTGGGATTGCTGGGTTGGAGCAGAGGCAGCTGGCTCTCAGCATGAGGGCTGGGAGGAGGGAGCAGTAGCAAACAAATAGTGTCTGCAGAGCGGGCACGGGGGGAAGAATGGAAGGCAGCACGGGGCGTGCTGTGTGCAAGCAGGAGTCTCCCCCTGCTCCAACTGGTGGGCATCAGGCTGTGGGCTTCCAGGCTGCTCTTCCTGCCTTCCTCCTCCCCTTGAAGCTGGGGGTATCCCTTCCAGCCCCCTTTCCTTTGGGGCTCAAGGGCAAGCAGCATGTCTGGCTGTGCTGTCTGCTGCCCCTGGATCACTCACCCCCCTTTAAGATGAACGTTTGTGTGTGACACAGGTGGAGGGTGGTTACATGGTCTTTCTGTAGAGTTGCAGTTGGTCCTTCTCTCAGGGCTGCCATTTTGTGGTCACTAAGGCATAGCCCAGTGCAGAGGGGATCAGCAGTGCAGCACTTGGCCATGGGCACAGCTTTAGGTACGGCTCAGGCGTTGCTGGCAGAAGCTGTGGCTGTCCTGAGCAGTGCCTTGCTGGAAGGAACAGGGCTGAGGTGCTCCCAGATTGGGGTGAATCCCGAACGGATCATGCTTGGGTTGTCATCACCCTGCAGTGGATGGACAGGCTTGAACTCTGTGTAGCAATTCTGGCTGGAGGGAAGGAAGGAAAACTTGAACCATTCCGAGCATGTTGCTATAGGGGAAGCTGGCTCTGTGTTTCCCTGCAGGGATGTGCTGCTTTCCTTGGTGGCTGTTTTGGCAGCAGGCTGTTCCCTGGGAGGACCCGCAGCGTGTTGAGCCAGCGGTGCCAGCCGGGCTGCGGCAGCGAGGAGCACTGCAGGGCGTGCTGCTGGTACAGGCCCTACCAGGAGAGCTTGCAAGGGAACGTCCTGGCAAGATGACAAGGATCAGGGCTTTTCTCTCTGTGTTTTGATCTGCAAAAGAAAGAAGAACTGAGTTGGGTGTTAATAGCAGGTGCCAGTGGGGAGCGGGGTCTGAAAAACCAATGAACCGAACTTCTCTGGAGCAAGATTTCACATTAACACGAGATTGCTGGGGTGAATAATGGCTTCACCAGCAGAAAATGCAGCTGTAAATAAGTGGTATGCATGTTAACACAGTATACCCTGCCTTTATCCAGAATGAGATGAGTCACTATTTTCGTAGGAGATTATTTTACCAGTTCATGAGACCGTGCCCTTTTCCTGGAGCCTTGCTGCTTAGCAGCCGTAAGGAGTTCACAGTTTGCCCAGCGTTCCTCTGAAGTACGATATTGGGATACGCTGAGCAGCTGCTGTGCCTCTACAGCCACCCGAGAGAGCCATGTGCAGTGCAGCATGAGAGCAGGCCTAATTACCGCGCTCGTTGGACGTGATTAATCCTCTGGCTGTGGAGCCTGGGGAGCTGTGGGAGCCTGGAGCAGTGCGTGGGGCCACTGGAAGTAATGGGCACTCCTCAGCTGCATTGGGCCAAATGGCACCAAGCACTCCAGAGCAAGCTGTGTGGCTACTTGGCTTTTATCTATGGTTTTCATTAAAGTTTCCATCTCTAAAGGTGACCCTTTCCTCAGGAGCGGGCAGCGGTGTGGCTGAAATCCCCCGCAGTGTGCAGCTTCGTGTCTTTTCCCACTCAAAGTGATGCTCCAGGAGCTGGATTTTTTTTCTTCCTGAAATGAACGTGGGAAAATAAGGGCTGGAGAGAGTGGCTGTGGCACGTGGGGCTGGTGGCAGGGCAGGTCCGAGCACCTGCTGCACCCATGGGATGGGTGAGGAGATGTGGGGCAGCATGGGGTGGAACTGGCAGGGAGGTGGGGGGACCTGGGCTTTGCCTGGCTGTGATGAAAGGATAGCAGTTAATGAAGTGACTTTCCCACACCTAGTCTTGAACCGGGTTTACTTCTAGGGAAGGCAGGTGATGTTGTGAGGCATGGGGCAGGCATGTCCGTGGGCGTCCCTGGAGTCATTAGGGCGGGGGATGCTCCAGTGAGACTCCATAGAATCACAGAATGGTTGGGTTGGAAGGGACCTTAAAGGCCACCCAGTTCCAACCCCTGCCATGGGCTGGGTACCCTCCACCAGCTCAGCCTGCCCAGGGCCCCATCCACGGCCTTGGGCACCTCCAGGGATGGGGCATCTAGCTATGTGGCTTAAGGTGGGGACACCTCACCTTCCCCCCACACAAGCTGGGCTGTTTTTCCCCTCTCTCCAGCTGTGTGATGAGGGAATGCATGGGCATTCCTGTGTGTGTTTTTCTAGCTGCCTCATGGCAGCCTGTTCCCACAAACCCTCTGCTTTCTCCCTTTAACAGGTCTCGGTCTGCCCAGTGCGCTGCTCTGATAACACTGACCATCAAGAGGCTGCTGAAACCTCTCGCAAATCTTAGTGTCAGCTATAAATAATCCACCTTGGGCCCGGTGCTTTCCTGTAGCACTCTCTCCTTTTATTGTTTGTCTGTACCTGTGGGGGCTGGAGGTATTTTTTTCCAGTTTCTTTTTGGACACTGTTTCCCACCAAACCCATCTCAGCTGGAGTAGACCAACAGCTGCAGCGTGGCTGTCGCTTACCTTGGTCCTGCTTGCAGCAGGCAGCCCGCTCCCCCCCGCCTGCCTTGGTCCCCAGGGTGCAGGGAGCAGCGTTTGTGGGTGGGAGCAAAGCTCCGAACGTGGCCATGCTGGGAGGTGGGAGCCCCCGGTGCTGCAGTCAGTGCGTCCTCCTCCTGCTGCTCCTCCTGGGGGGGCAGAAGGGGAAGGTCGGAGGGGGTTGTGCTGCTCTGAAGTGCTGCTGGGGGTGGGTTAGGAGGTGGGAAGCTCCTCCTTGACCTCAGGAGAAGTTTGTACTTGCCCCTTTTGCTGTGATTTCGCTTCAGCAGAGTGAGGAAGATAGAGGTAAGATCCATTTAGATCTAATCAGGGCTGCTCCTGCAACTCCCTGAGGGCAGCGGGGGGGTTCTGCTTGGAGCCTCTCTCCCAGGAGAGATGCTCTCAGCTTCTTTCCTACCCAGCTACAGCCAGCCTCTTTTCAACCCATTCTGTGCTCAGTTGGTTCTGGTGTGGGTGTGATGTAGCAGCCGATGTTTTCCCAGAGCTCAGGACGTGCTGCAGCCTCCAGCCACGTGTGCCATGAGTCTGCTGGGGAAAGGGCTTCTGTGCGTCCATAACGCAGCTCTGCAGCTGGCAGCGTGCAATTAATCGTTAGCTCAGCAATAAACCAAAGGTCCAATCTGGGGTCATCTTCCCCTTCCGGCCTCGGCCCTGCCCGAAGCTGGGCTGTGTGCTGAGGGCTGGGCATGCAGCCTCAGCGCTGCTCCTGGCGAGGGGCTCCAGGGGAGGGCTGATAAGCCCCAGCTCCTAATTAACGCCAGCATTTATTTTATTTCGTGTAATCACGCCTAACCTCAGTGCAATTAAACTTCCCCTTCAGCAAAGTAGGAATCTCTGGCACAAAGCAGCCAGGTGGGAACTCTTAGGAAGAGGCAGCCCCCCAGCCCGGTGCAGCAGGATGCTGTGCAGGCAGGGCTGCTCGCACGCTGCTCGCAGCATCACCGCAGGTCAGTGCCCGCTGTAAGCAGGCAGCTCCCTGCAGGGGTGGGCACACCCCTGGTGTGGTGCCAGGGCTGTGAGCATCGCTGTTGGCGTGGGGCTGGGCGGTGCCAGGCAGAGCCGTCCCGGGAGCGGCTGGAAATTCCAGGGCACGGAGTCAGCAGCAGTTCCAGTGGATGTGGAAATGGAAATAGGATAGCGCCCTGTAACCTTGCAGCTGCTTTCCCCAGCATGGCCCCTGCCTCTCTGTCAGTAACCGCCTCAGCGAAGCCAAGTGCTGCTCCTCTCTTCCCGACTGTGCTTTCTGGGGCCGTGCACAGCTCTGACAACAGCAGGGCTCCGGGAGCCGTCCTGCGGCAGTCAGCGGCTTCTGGGTGACACGGCCTGAAAAACAAAAAAAAAAAAGGAAGAAGTGAGAATAAACACATCAGGTTTTTAATTGCTGCGGTACAGCAGAGCTTTGGGTGTTGGAATATTTTAACGCCTGCCCAGCTCAACTGTTGCTGATTGTTGCTGGGCTGAGGGCAGAGCTGAACGTGGCATGCAGCTGCACCAGGGCTGGGGCAGGAAGCTGGAGAGGTGCTGGGGGAGTTCTGGGCTCGTGGAGAGAAGTGTGCTTGTGGCTTGGGGGTCTGAGTGGGCAGAGCAGTGCGGGAGCCCCTGCTCTCATCCCCTCTCTGTGGGGCAGAGGGTGAGCCGGGTTCTGCTGGGTGTGTGCCAGCAGCACCCAGTGCAGCCCATCTGTGCCAGGCCGCACAGAGCTTGGCCTGCGTGTGCTGTGGGGCTGGGGCTGGTGAGAAATGAAAAAAAGAAAAATAATAATACAAAAAAAAAAAAGAAAAAGTGGGGGTGAGAGAAGAGCTGTGTCTCGCTTGCATGGAGCTGGGCTCGAGTTATGTTCTGGGGAAGGTGATTTCCACGCAGCACCTCCTCTCTCTGGTTGTGGTCCAGGGCTGTTCCAGCCGCTGGATGGGCTCCTGCTGCCTTCCCAGGGCTCTGGGCCCTTCCCTTCCTGTCCTCCTGAGGAGCTTAATTAGCAAGGTAAACCAGCAGCCCCAGCCTGGGGAGGGGGGCACATATAAGACCCCCTGTCCTTTATGCTTGCTCTTGGCAAAATGTTTCCCTGCTCTGTCCCCGCAAGCAGCTTCCACTCTGCTCCCTTGGTTGCTGCTGGGAAGGAAAAAAGCCGTGTTTTTTCCAAGCTTTGAATATTCTGTGTTCCATTTTAGTTTTTAAGAGACACATCTGCCTGGAGTGTTAAAAACACCTTTGCAGCCGCTGCAACAAAGCTGATCTTTGGGCGTAGTAAAAGGTTTAGTGTGTTTTTGTAGGAACCCTTTACAGTTCCCACAGGAGAATCCTGCTAGGAAAAACGGAGCTACAAAAAGTTTTATACTTGCTTAAAAAAAGCAAAACCAAACCCAGTTTCCAGGTATTACCAGCTGCTTCGCTTCTAACAGGTGAACAGGGACCTCAGGCCGATGTGCACAGGCAGTGCCGTTGTTGGTGGATAATGTGCCCTTAACTTGCCAGGTCTGTGCTGGAGGCACACAGCTGCACATGGCCACTTTTCCCTCTCCATCTTAAGTAAATAACCCCTACCTGTAGCTGCAGAGGGGGCGAGGGTGGCAGAAGGCAGCAACACTGGGCCATGGGGCTGTGCCCTGGCTCTGTGCAGGCTGAGATGCGTGAGCCACGGCCACGTTTCATCCATCCTTGGGAACGGGGCAGGGAGCCACGGTCCTGCCTGCAGCCTCGGAGCAGGGGCAGCGGAGCTGGCTCGTTTCCTGAAGTCTCCTTTCTTTGTCCCCAGATCTCAGGAGCTGCACCTGAGGACCGAGGCGCATTCCTATCTCTCTGACCTGACCAAGCCGTCAGATCTGGAGTTCATCGAAACGAAGCGGCCGCGCCTGGACCTGCTGCAGGACCCGCTGCTGCGGCACTCGCCCCTCCTGAGCCAGAGCCAGCAGGCAGGGAGCGAGGAGCTCTCCAAGGTGAGGCTGTGGCCGGGGTCCCCTTGCCTTGTGCGGGGCCACCTGCAAGGCTCTGTGCCACCGCTGCAATCCCCATGCACAGCGGTTGGTGCTGCATCGTGCAGCGCTCGGTGCTGATGGATGGCATGCGCCAGGGTGGGGGGACCTCTTCGGAGAAAGAAAGGTGTATTGAGTTTTCTCCTGAACTGTTGTACCCGTGGGCTTGTATTTATGGACTTGTGTTTGCTGGCTGTTTGCACTGGAGCGTTTGGGAAGCTCCTGTAGGCTGGATGAGGGTTGGTCGTGTCTGGCTTCTCTGGATGCTGTGCCTTAATTGGATTTTTACTTGACCTTTCTTATTTATCACCTCTCCTTATTTAATACTGGTGTTTGAAGGGCTGGAATTGGCTGCTGGTGGTTCCTTAATGTAATCTTCCCCAGGAAAGCCTCCCTTGTCTTAGTCACATGTCACAGAGCAAATTGTTTACTTGCCATTACCTCCTCTGCCTGCGTGATAAATATTGCACAGACAAAACCCTTGCTTGAGTGCCTGCTTGGATGTAGCTGCGTGCTCTGTTGGGGTGAACTGTGTTTGCCTTCAGCGTGAGCTCGGTGGCACTGCCAGGCTGCTGGCTGTCCTGGGGGGGAAGGACAGCTGACTTGGAGTGGGGAAAACACGGCCGGTGCTGCTGCTGCAGGGGAAGGAGCTGCTCGCTTGTAGGAGCCGCATTTGAGCTCAGAAGCCGTGAAAAACACACCAGACACTTCAGCTGTCTCTCCTTGAGCTCTTGAGAGTGTGTTGCCTTGGAGAAGAGCCTCTGAGGTGCTGTGGCCCTTTCCTGTTCCCTGCTGTTCCCTGCGGGTGCTGGGCCACATGGCTGCTGGGGAGAAGCAGCTGCTGGCCACGAAACCAAAAATCTCCTCTCTCCAAAGACACGAGGAAACCAGGACAGCCTTTCTGTCTGCACGTTATTTCCATCAGCAGTTCTGTTCTGCTTCTCACCGGAAAACCACGCATTGTCTCAGCTATTTGTCTCTAATAGGCAAAGCCACTCTCCAGGCATTAGTCGCTGAGTTTGGGGGCTGCATCTGCTTCGTGGTCTGTGACACATTTCCAAGAATTACATGCATTTTATGGGGCTTAAAACATTTGTTAATGAGAGAGAGAGGGAGAGAGAGAAAGCTGAGATGCATACAATTCAGCAGGACAAGATTATGCTTTTAGTGGAGTCATTTGTAATTTCAGCGTCTGGAAAGAGGAAAATGACTGGGGAGCACCTGGGTGGGCCGGGCTCAGTGTCTGATGTGACCCCCGAAGACAAGACGTGCTGCAGGCTCCTGGTGGCTCCTTCCCACTCTGCCCCGTCCCCACGGGATGCATGGCACGGGGTTGGTGGGGGGAGCACACAGCCTGGGAGGGCAATGTCCTGTTGTGCTGCTCCTGCCCCTGCTGCGTGCTCAGGGCGTGAGGACGCTTCCCCTCTGGCAGCTGTGCAAAACTGTCAGAGGGGTAAAGCACCAAGCATGGGGGCCAAGCATTGCCACACACACTGGTGCTTATTTAGACAGAGTTCTGCGAGGTGTCTGCTTGCCCCTCGCCCCATTCTGCCTTGCTGTAGTTGCTGTGTAGCCAGGAGCTCAATTTATTCACCCATGTGCTGGGACTGCCCTTGCTGCTGGCTTTACAGATTGTGGCAGATCCTGGTAACAGACTGTGGAGCTTTTCCCATTGCCCCCAGGAAAGAAGCAGATCTGGGATGGTTTTTATTTGCTGCTTCCTCATCTATCTTTCCCAAACAGGGGATGAGCTGGGTCCCTTTGGATCACAGCAGCCTCCCTTCAAGTGAGGATGAGCGTGTAAGGCAGCGGCTCTTCCTAGATCAGCTTGTTGTGGCTGGAGGTACAGGCGTGCGTTTGGGCAGCGCGCCTTTCAAAAGCAGCAGCTTCACAGCCAGCTCTCAGCTGGTCCAGCAGAAAGATATTACCTATTTGCATGATCCTCGCATTCCTCATACCCTTAGCATGGTATTTCTCTTCAAGCTGGGGAGCAGAAGACTGGTTTTGTGCCTTTTTCCCCACTTGAGCATCTCTCCCTCAAAGCAGGGTGGCTGTTGCCTTGCTGCAGGCATGGAGCCTGCTGCTGTTCCTGCTGCTGGATGAGCTCAGGGAGGTGAAATCTCCCCATGCCCCTTGTGCAGGCTGGCACTGCCTCCGACAAGGTGCTCGCTGGAGCTGGCTGAGAGCAGCCAGGCAGAGCTGAGGCAGAGCTGCTTTCCCAGTCACTGCGAGCAGGGAGGTGAGGCCACTGGAGGAGCGGCCGTGATACACGTTTGCTGGGCGTGCTCCTGGCAGAGGTGCTGGAGCCGCTTCCAGGACCCTTGGTGGCTTCTGTGTTCTGTCCAATCGGGAAAGCCACGGACCTTGGTCACGTAACAGCAGATGGGAACAGCCCCGAGCAGGCCAGACGCGTGTCTGCTCCATCCCTGTCTCCCTGCGTACGTGAGTGGTGCTGCGGGCTGTGCCTGGCCACGCGGCGCCTGCTCCAGAGCTGGAGGATGGTCCTGCTGCCCCCCTTGTGCTTCCCCTTGTTCTTCCCATTTCTGAGGCTGCTTTTCCACCACATATGGTTTGCTGCTCTCCCTATAGGGTGTGACTCAGTTGTGTTCTGCATGTAGTCCCCTTGCAGGGGCTGTCTGCTGCAGCCTACTGCTCTGTGTGGCTGGGAGCAGGCTCGGGAAACCCGAACCCTGCTGCCATCTGCCCTCGGTGGTAAGTCTTCCCCTCTCTGCGACTCAGATTTCCCCATCTGCAACAGGGACAATGCCACTTCCCTCTTTTGTAAGGGAGTTAACAGCCAGTGATGGAAAAGGACTGTTAGAAGCCAGGTGCTGTTGGCGCTCGGGCTCTGCTCCGCAGCGCTGAAGGGTTTTCATTTCTTCCCTTTCTGCGTGAGTGTTTTTGTTGTGCTGCCGGCTGAAAACTGGGATGTGAAAAGGGAAGGTGGGACTCTTGGGAAAGGCAGCGCTAAGGCCAGGAAATACGTATGGCAAAGCAGGAATTAGGGCAAAGGGCATTCTGCTTTGATGCACGTTAATGTAGCTTTAAAAGCCATTAATTGAAAAAGGATGAATTAACACATTTAAAATGCATTTTTAATGATGCATTGAAGCCAGCACCGTGCACGCCAAATTTCACACCGGCCGCCCGTTCCAGAGCCTGACGTACCATCCCCTCCTGGAAAATGGGCTGCATGGTGCAGGGCTGCTGGCCGGGCCCTGCACAGCTCCGGGGATGCTGGGGGGGTTTGGGGGGGCCCCGTTCCTGCTCCGCAGTGGGGAGGGTACTCGGGGGCATCACTGGGTGGGAGTGCCCCGATCCCAGCCCGCAGAGCTGAGCTGGATAAATCACCAGGCTGCTCTCTGCGCCGTGGTTTTCTGCGTGGCTTTGTTATGGGAACATTGATCTGTTGCTGGGATTAACCTCTCAGAGTTTCCAGTGGGCTGGTCGCACAGTTATTAATGAAACTGGCTGGAACTCGTGTTGACCTTGGCAGAGGCCCCAGTTGGCTAGGAGGGAGCTGGCAGAGGCATAATCTCTAATTGAGTAACCCAGCGCAGGGGGAGGGGAGCGAGGGGGTGGAAGCAGCAGCGCTTTGAACTCGCGGAGCCGCGGCTCGGGCAGGATGCGTGGGAGCGCAGCTCCGCACCCGGCTGGGGGCACCAGGGCAGCGGGGCCCCCTGCGAGGGGCTGGGCTGCGTCCCGGTGCCTCCCCCGAGACCGATGGCCGAGCACCGAGGGGCTGGGCGATGGCGTGGGGCTGTGAGCCCTGCACACGTGTCCCCCTGCTCCCCGCTCCCAGGACGGGTGGTTGGGTGCCCAGATGGGGCTGTGGGGGATCCCACCATGGCACATTCTGCTTTTCCCCATCCGCCACATGGTTACTCACACTGGATGATGCTCCACTTGTGCATGATAAAAATCAAACTGCAGGAACGATCCCGTGGGGCGGGGGAGGGCTTTGTGTTGGGACAGCAGTGATTCAAGGCCGTTTCTGGGAAGATGAAGGAGATGCTGGCATTCCCTGGCAGCCCAAGCATATTTACAAGCTGAAATCTTTGCATTGTTCCTGCTGTCAGGCACTTCTGGCTGGGTTGCTCTCTGCCCTGTTTTCCCCTTGCTCCCCAGAAGGCCACCTCCAAGCAGGAGCTGAGCACGTGCCAGCCCCACTCGCTGCGCGTGAGCACGTTGGGCAGCACACCTGCCTCGTGCAGCTGCCCTTCGAAGCCTGGGGGCTGCCAGTCCCTGCTCACAGGGCATCGGCTCCCCAGCGTGCCTGGGGCAGCTGTCAAGGCAGGGAGCCCTGACCTGATGCTGGCTTGGTTTGGTTTTGTCAGGTTCTGGTGGCTGGAGAACCACAGCCAGCGCTGTGCTTGCAGCGGGGCAGTGCAGCTTGGGTCCGCGGCGATCGTCCTGTTCTATCTGTGAAGTGTTCGTACATCTGTTATGGAGTGAAATGCTTTTGAAGCCCATTTTTTCCTTTAGCAACTGGGATTGCTGCGTGCCCTGCTGTTGTTTCCTGAAAATAAGAGGCAGGGCTGGCATGCTGCCCAGCTGTGATGGGGGATTCTGCACTTGTGACCGCTCTGGTGGGGAGTCAGACCTGGGGCATCGCTGCTGCTCGCTCCAGGATGGGGGATGCGTCCTGGTTCCAGGTGCCCTGCCCAGTGCATGCAGACAACAGGGCAGCTCACTGCAGAACAGCCTGGGCTTCCAGTGCAGGGCGAGGGGCTTCAGGAGCAGCCCCTGTGGGGGTGCAGCACCTAGCACATTGCACTGCTGTACTTTTCCACCGTTATGAAATGCCGTAGGTCCACAGCTGTGACTCAGAGGCCGGCGAGTTGTGACACCGATCAGCTGAGCGCGGGGCTGGAGGAGGGCGTGCTCATCCCTGTGCCACGGCCGCCGTGCAGGAGCTGTGCAGGGGCTCTGGGGATGCATTTGGCCCAGGAGTCGCTGTCTTTGTGCCTGTGGTGTGGGAGCTGGCATGGCACTGAACGTGGCAGCAGTCCCTCCGTGCATTGCGGAGCCTCATCTCCTATCAGCACCCTCAGCATCGATGGGTGCCAAAGGGCCTCGTTGCAATCACGCTCTGAAAACCTCTTTTCTTTTTGGACCCAGACCTGCTGTTTAAATGCAAAAACTCTCTGGCTGTGTTTTAGGCAGAGCACATCGGAGGGTTTTCTGGCTCGCTGCATGACAGAACGCGCTGCAGCCTCGCGCTGATGGACACTTGCGTGCGTCAGGAATGCTGGCTGCGCGCAGAGGGGTTGTTCTAGGACAAGCTGACAGGCCCTTGGCTTGTTCTGCCGCTCTCAAAAAATGTAATTCTAATTCTTGGCACTTTCCTCCAAGAGAATAAGGAGTGGGAACGCGGTGGAGCCCGTTCCCTCTGCCCTTGGAAGCGTGCTGCTGCCCGCAGCGGGCTGGCGTGGGGCAGAGCACCGCGCTCCGTCCTGCCCCGGGCTCTGGTGAGTCCAAGGCAGAAATCTGCAGGGTGAAACGACCCAGGGCACCTCCTGCCCCTCGTTGGTATTCTCTGTGCTTAGCGTTGACCGAGCTTCCTCTGTGGATGTGAGCACGCAGCCTGAATTCTGTTTGCCTGCATCCCGGTGCAGGGCTGCCAGCTGCTCCCCGGGAGCACCGCGAGCTCCAGGTCTGTGCTTCGCATGTTGGGGCTGCCCAAGAAAACCTCGTGCAGAGCAGGGCAGCCATCCCACGTGGGAATGG
This sequence comes from Penelope pileata, assembly GCA_013396635.1. Taxonomy (NCBI): domain Eukaryota; kingdom Metazoa; phylum Chordata; class Aves; order Galliformes; family Cracidae; genus Penelope; species Penelope pileata. The sequence continues at coordinate 1,423,642 of WBMW01002207.1, forward strand.
GGCCAGGGCAAGGTTTCAGCCTGTTTTTCAGGTTGGAATTGTTTTATCTCGTGCCAGCAATCGCAGGTGTGACGCGGGGCACATAGCCCCCGGCAGCTGGTGGCTCCTGCCCCAGCCATTAGTGGGGTGAGCAGCAGAGAAACACAAGGTGTGAGTCTTCCCAACACCAGAAACTACAAAAGAATATGCAGGCTTGTGTACACAAATACAAAGAGTGTTCTGTTAAAGGCTTTCAATATATTTGGAGGGGGAATACGTGAATTATGCATCCATAATCGTTTCATCCGTGTATACTTTCTGCAGTTTAAGTAATTGAAAAACCTGCATTTTATGTATGTAATATATGCACACACGTCTATGCAGCCTTACACTTGTAAGCTGTGTTTTCAAAGGCTGCTTCTAGCTGTGCAGTCAGCGATCCAGCCTTCAGCAGCCCTGCAAAGAAAGGCTCACAGTCTGGAGCAAAGCTAAATATTGATTTGAGCTGATCTGGGTGCACTTGGAGACATCACCAGTGTTCATGAATACAGCATAATCTCTGACTGGAGTGGGGAAATTTCATCATAAAGCCCCAAAAGGGAGGTTTGTTATTGCTTTCTTCCAAATGCCTGAATTTTATTAGCTTCAGTCATTCTTGGCAGGGCAGTGGAATGGGATTTTATAGTTAGCAAAGGAAAAGTAAACACAGTAATCATCTCATAGCCCCGTGCCTGCCAAACCAAGATGGAAATTCCAGCCTTGGTGGGAAGCTGGTGCTTTGCTAACAGATAATAACAAATTCACTGTGGGCTTATTCTTGCAATGGGAGCTGAGATTGGGGCTTTCTCTTTAACATCCTGGCCTGGAAAGGCAGACAGGGCCTGGGCAGCTTGTGCAGCACTTGCAGCCGAAGTGGTTCTGCTGCCCACGGCCTCTGGAGTTGTTTCGTCTTCCTCTGGTCGATCTTCTTCTGATCACAGTGCTCTGATGCTCAAGACATGATGATTCTTATACCCTGAGACCACCTCTACCTGCAAAAAACTCCTCGAGATAAATCCAGAAGTGTCTTGGACAGATTTTCTTGGCACCTTTTTCTGGGCACATTGGGGTGGTGGGGCTGGCCCAGCACCTGGGCATGTTCCCCCAGCCTTGGCAGAGGGGGTTCCAGGGGTCTGCAGCCCGGGCTGGGCTCAGGCTGGGGCTCTGGGTGGGAAGCAGGCAGGAAATGGCCGCTCCGACAGGCGGGCAGCGGCGAGGCGGCCCTTCCACGTGTCTGCACAATTATGGGAACAATGCTGCACGGAGCGCGGCCGGCGGCCCCGTGATGGATAGTGCAGCCTGGCTGCCAGCAAACATCCTGGCCCCAATAGCTGGGCCTGGTGTCCCTGTCCCCCGAGGGGCTCTGGGGACCGGCCATCACCCCGAGCTGCTGGGCTGGAGCAGGGTGGGCAGGCAGCGGGCCGTGCACCTTGTCCCCACCGCATCAGCACAAGCCTGTTCATGTTGGTTATTTTATTTTTTTTAAAAGCATCCAAGTGACTGTGAACCTGGTTTCACTCTTCAACGAGTTTCCCAGCGCAGCCTCCTCTAAATGGAAGTCAGGCCAGCTTGGGTTCCTGATCAAGAAGGTGCTTGTTTCTTTTTGCTTGTTATCTCAAGTGGTGAAGTTCACAGGTCATGTTCTGCAGTGACCCCTGTCTGCGCCCAGGCTGTTGGGTGTGGGTCTCTTCTTGTGCCTGTTTGAGTCTTGGAAGGCACATGTGTGCATTTCCAAACTGTTCTAACGGGAGTAATGAGGTCTTGCTGGTGCACGTTGAGCTTGTGAGGTCTAACTAGATTTTGGGGAGAACAAGGGCTTTGGAGTATCACCGTTAAGTCCAGTTTTCTTGCAGTGTTGAAACTCCTGATTTTTACAGGTAAGGGGTGCAGACCCAGTTTGCTGTTTGGTGAGTGGTAGGATCAGAAATCCACGGGGATTTCTCCTGACACCTGATGGGAGAGCATGGCTGGACCACATCCACCCATTGAACGGCCCCACAGACACTGTGGTGATGGCACACGGCGTGTGGATGGCGAGGGGAGCTCGGGGCTGTAGGAGCAGCAGTTGTGGTGCTCCCTGAAGAACTCAAGCAGTGGGGAGACCAGCTTGGGTGTTCACTGCACCGGGAGGGAATGGAGGAAGGGAACATGCGCCGGGCAGCCTTGAAGTGTGTCTCTCTTTCAGTGAGTAAATAGAGCTGTCTTCATCCATTCGTTCCCTTCCCTCTCAATCTGATGCCCTTCAAGGCAGCTCCGCGTGCCGCCCCGATTAACTCCCAACAAATCCCCTCGCACAGCTGCTGGGTGCTGCCTGGATGGCCCCGCTGGTATCTGCACGGCTGAGGAGTCCCTCCTGCCTCCTTCATCCTCCCCGGCAATAGGAGGAAATTTAAATGCTTCTGCAGAGCGACATTTCCATTTCAAAAGCTGTTCGCTCAAGTGAGTCTGGAGTGGGATTTCTCTCCCCCCCACTCCTCTCTGAATGGGAGCTTTAGAAGTCTCATTTCCTCTGCTTGATAACACCAAGCTGAGAAGGGCTTTTGTCTTTTCATTTCCCCTCGATTTTTTATTTTTCAATAAGCGATGCTTCCAGAAGTTGGCACTGTGGGTTGGGGGCTGCACCTGGTGGGCCCCTGTGTGAGCGGTGGGTCCTGCTGCGGGGCTGTCCTGCGAGCTGGGAGCTCCCTGAGCACACAGGAGCCTCTGTGAGCAGGAGGAGGAGCAGCAGAGCTGCTGCTGTGCATCCTCGCTGCCATCCCAGTGGTCCTTCACGTGTCGCAGATCCCAGTGTGGGAGCACTGAGCCTGGCTCATGGCTGCAGCACATGGCATTGCATCACTTCCCATCGTGCTGACTTGTTGCCCGCCTGCTTTTTGGCTGGAATGGCCATGCCGGGTGGCGTGGAATATGTATATGGATTTGTTGTTCAGTGCCTAGTGGAGGGCAGATTTAAGAGGCTGTGGTTGCCCGGCTCGTAATACACACTGATCTGCTTGAGGGATGGCGTTCGTGGAGAGCTGGGGATTGTGCTCGTGTGAAAGCAGGGAATTTCTTTATAAAATTTCTTTGGCAGAACTATTTTGCAAAAAGGCAAACTCCAGTGTGGCATACAGGGCTTGAGGGCTTCTCCAGCATCCTGAGGACCGGTGAGGACTCAGCACCCTCCATTGCTCGCTCAGAGCGAACGCACCCGCAGGGATTGGGGCAGACCCCCGTGGCTGGGGGGCTCAGACCTTGCTGTGCTGCATCTGGCAGCTGCACCAGGGTGGCTGGTGTTGGAAAAACAAACTGAGCTGGGGAGAGGCTCATGTTGTCAGAGGCAGGGGGTGAGATCCTTCCAGCGAGGGCTGTCTGGAGCAGGGGTGGTGGGAGGTGCTGCTTCCCCTGCCTCATCCTCTGGGGAACTCCCCGAGCCGGAGGCACAGCTGGGGATGACAGTCATGTGGGGCCGTGTCACCGCGTCCCACGCTTCCGAGGAAGCCTGTGGCGAGTGTTGAGGGGTTCCTGTGAAAGCTGCTTATAGGGAAGGTGGGGCTGGGTTGTGCCCTGCACACACGAGTCCCAGCACAGCTCCCTTTCTGAGTTAGCAAAAGGCCTGGGGCTGGCACGAAGCAGCCCGACAGATGTAGGCACTCGGAGCTTGTGCTGCTGAAGATGCTCAGGGAAAAGGTTTCCAGAATTTTTCTCGGTGTTGCAGCAAGGCATCTTTTCCTCTAAACTTCTTCTTGGAAAAGGCAGAGTTGTTTTGGCTGAAATTTACTTTTGAGAAGAAAAAGGAAAAAGCCTGAAGCAAATATTCAGCATGGGAAATGTCAGTCCAGACAGCTAACGTCTTAACAAACTTAGAATCAATTGTAAAGGCAGCATTTTAGAGTAGGAAACATTGGAAAATCCTTAATGAGAGGTGGAGCTATCAGCTCCTGTCTGTAACGAGGAGATGGGTAGTAGGTGAGGATCCATCACCCTGCAAAGTCAGCGGGGAACGTGCGAGTTCAGGGCAATTATTATCCACTAATGGGGAAATGCAAGAAGGCACTGGAAGGCACAGCAGCCATTTGTCAGCGTAATGCCTCGGGCTGCGGTGGGAGCTCTGGGTGAGGGTTTCCAGATCTGACCCCTTGTTCTCAGCCGCCTCCCCGCGCCCAGCACCGTTTGCTGCCGCTTCTGTAATTTCCTGCAGCATCTGTGAAGTGTAAGGCTGGGGAATGGCTTTTTTTGAGCACAAGCGAGTTTTGCAAAACTAGTGCTGGGCTTTGGTGAGTGCCTGTGACTGTAACAGCAACTGGAGAGGTTTGACGCCCTCCTAAATCTGCTGGCAGGCCCGGGAGGGAGGGTCAGCATTTGTTCCTGCTTTTGCAACTCAATTGCTTCAAGCTGTTGAAACATTGGGGAAGTTTTTTGACCTACTTTCGTGCAAGCTTCAAAATTGTTGGGATATTTTCTGCCCTGGCTCTGTGGAATTCAGCTGGGTTGCAGGGGAAAGGAATTTGATATGTCTTCTCATAAAGTCACATTTATTTAAAAAAATAAAAAAAAATCGACTTTGTCTTCAGACAGCTCCTTCATCTCCAGCGCTGTGAATTCCCAGGAGAGTGTGTGCTGGGCTGCATCCAGGGAGGCCGTTCTTTTTTTGGGTGTCTGCCCTGCTGTGTGGGAACAGGGGGAGCTGGCAGTGCCCGGCCCCGCTCTCACCACTCCTCGGTGCCAGGGGTGGGCTGGGGGCAGGCCCCCATCCCACCTCGACGTGGGACAGCCCCAGAGCTGGCAGCCAGAAGCACTTAGGAATTGCAACTCCCCTTGAAGGGCTGGGCTGCTGGAAGAGCCGTAGCACAGCAGATGGCTGCAGACAAAAGGGCTGGATAACGTGATGTGCTTTTCCCGGCTCTCCGCACTGTACTGGTGCTTCTCGCTGGGGAAATGGGGTGTTTGTTGTCAGCCCTTCTGACATTTCTGGCTTGCTGTCAGTGCACTGCCACGCAGTTGCGGTTGCTGAGGCACTGGGGGGTGCAGTTGGTGGAGGTTGGTTGGCTGGCTGTCTCATTGCAAGCCCACCCTTTGCTTTTTGGGGCAGAAATAACTCGAGCACAGCCTCTGGGCAGCAGTACCCGAGAGTTCAAGCTCTCAGCTCCCCACCAGCTGTGTGTGCATCTCCTAACCCGCTGCCTCTAGCCCCGCTGCAGTTACCCAGGTTAGGAGTGAAAGTGTGCAGAGGACACCCGCCCTCCCACAGCCCTGCCCTGCTGCTGGGAATTCTCCTCCTGATGATTTCTTCAGTGCCAGGACTTCTGCTGCAGCGAGGTTCCTGCAGCCCCCCGCTCGCCCACCCTTGTTGTCATACAAATCACATAATAATAAGGCCAGGGATAAACAGGAACTACAGTAGCTGTTAGCCATGTATAAAAACAAATCACATGGAAACAGTATAATTACTGAGAAAATATCAACTTGAGTAATGCAGTAATTGCTTTCTTCCCTCCAGCAGATTTATTCCAGCTCTCCTGGCTCGTGCTGGTTTCAAAGTCTGTGACTTCACGTTAATAAGAAGAATTTTACGTTTCACACTATGCTTGTTTAGAGCCTGGGTACGCTGCTGTCTGAAACTCGAGGTTATTTTGAGCAGCCTCCTCCGAGAGCGAGGGAGCAGAGCTCCAGCAGCAGCGTGAGCGCAGCCATGGCAGCCCCAGGTCCCTCCCTGCAGGGCTCTGCTGTGCGCTGTGCCAGGCAGCTGTGCTGGGGCTGCTGGGCTCCCCATCTCTCCTCCTGCTGCCCTGGGAGCAGAGGCTGCACAGCAGGCACCGAGCCCTGCGCTGGGGGCTTAGACCTCTTCTCTTTCCCAACGTGCCCCAAAATCTGTGTCACCGTGCCCTGGGGGGACAGGTGCCCTCCTGGGGAGGAGACCCCCAGCCAGACCCACGCGGTGACGCTGCTGGGACCCATCCACTCTGAGTCCTCTGTGGGGCTGGAGCAGACCCAGCTCCTCGCAGCCCCCTCCTCAGAGGGTTCTGTGATGCAGCAGAGGGTCTTCTCGGTGCCCTCTGTAGGTCTGGCAGCTCTGCGCTTCACAGTTGCACAGGTGAGATTTTTTTTGCCTTCGATTTTGTTTTTTCCCTTCCAATTGCTGCTCCTCGCTTCCTTTATTTGGAGAGGGGCTTGTGGGACAGTGACTGGTTGGTCGAGGGCTGGGGACGTTGCCTCTCTTTCTTGCTGTAATCATCTCATAATGGAAGGTGATGATGGGTTCTGTGCTGTAACTTGCAGCTGTTCCCCTTACTCAGCTTTGCTACCGCTTTACTTCAGATTCTGCAGGGTGAAAAGATCCTATTTCATCAGAAACCAGGGTTCCAAGGGCTGTGTGCCAGGCAGCAGTTTGCAGACACCCTCTCCTGCACGTTGGCAGGAGTGAGGGAGCATCTTTTGTTCCCTGTGCGCAGAGGGAAGCGTTTCTCTCCTGTGTTTTTGGCTTTCTGTCCTTTAAAAAAACTGTACCTCCCTACAAGCCATGTCTGCTTTCTCTTCCCATTCCTTAATTTGAACTAGATGATACGAGCATCTAATTTATCTTCTGTTTCTTGTGGCCGTACTGCTGCTCTTGACAGAAAACAGAACAAAACCAAAAAAACCCACCTGTGGAAAAGGCTTCACCTTCCCTCTGCAGCAGACCTTCCAGTTTTGATATCTAACCGTAGGGAAGTAAAACGAGACAGCCTCTGCTCTTTAGGACTGCAGAATCGGGTGGAAGGCACGCAGGGGTCTGTGCCATCCTGGTGCCACCGAGCCCCTCGTGTCACCCTCGAGTCACACCAGGGCAGCCGTGCATTGGAGGGATGCAAACAATGCGGGCTTTGTCCCCGCGCTGTGATGAAGGTAGCGAGGCTGTGCCAACTTCTGCACTTGTTTGCTTTCCCTGTCCCCTCCCCTCCGGAGCAGCTGCAGGGTGCTCTGTGTGGTTTAAGGTTACGAACCAAGCTGCAGCTCCTCTTCCCCGCTTCCTGCCTCCTTGGGGGAAAATCAATCCCTCCACTCACTAAGCAAACAAAGAGATAAACTTCTAATTGAGGCGCTGGGTGGCTGCCAGGAGGGAGCGCAGCACCCTGGGTCAGGGTGTGCTGGGGTCCCCTTGGACCTCGCAGCAAAACCAGGGCAGTGCCAGCAGCACTGCTGGGTGCCTCGGTGCTCTGCTGTGTGCAGAGCTGAATCCAGACCCGGCGTTGCATGTCCGTTGGTGGCCGTGTGGGAGGAAGGCTCTGCCCTGCAGCTCAGGTGCGTTGCTTGTTGCTGGGAGCTCCGAGCTGCTTGCAGCTGGACGGGGCTGTGTGCTGTTGGCGTGGCCACTTGCTTCGTTTCAAGTGTCTTCGTCAGTGCTGCGTGAGCTCACCCGAGCGTGCAGCTGGTGTCTGTGGGAGCTGGGCTTCTGGAGGATCTGGAGGGGTGAAGGGGTGATGTGTGGGTGGGGCATTGTGGCTCTGGGATGCTCGTGAGATGCTGGCTCGGTGGCACCAGCAGAAGTGTTGCTTTGCTGGAGCGCAGGACCTGAGCGTTTCTGGGTTTGCCACGGGTTTGGGAGCAGAGGGAGATGAGAGCTTCCCTCTGCAGTGGCCACAGAGGTTTTGCCGATCCCATCTGCTCTTGTAGAGCTGAGAGCTTCTTTACCCAGAATTCACAAAAAGCTGTTTTTCATCAGTTCAGTTTATTTTTATCTATGCTGACCTCACCTGCTCAGTGGTTTCCCTCTCTGAAGGATGTTTGCCACCTGACGCTCGGTGCTCCCCCTACTGCCAGGAATTTAACGAAGTGGAGGAGGAGCTCCTGAGTGGGGGTCGGTCTGCTGCTGTGGGGGTGTGGGCACTGCTGGCGGTGCTGGGAGCAGGACCCTGCTGCTGGAGTGTCCCCAGCAGGGTAACCCGGTGCTCTCTGGGGATGCTGGAGGTCTCCGCACACAGCAGTGATGCGATCTGGCAGCTGGTGCTGCTTAGTCCAGCAGATTCTTTTGGGTGTGTGTGTCTTAGGGGGCTGGGAAAGAGTCAGGGAGCCATGGCAGCTCACATGGGAGGGTGGGAACATCCCGAGCCTCCTGGCAGCGCTGACCTGCTGCTTCTGTGCCCCCCAGGACCGCGGCCTGTCTGGCAAGCTGGAGCCCGTGTCTCCCGTCAGCCCCGCGCACCCCGAGGCCGAGCTGGACCTGCTGCCGGCCCGGCTGTCCAAGGAGGAGCTCATCCAGAACATGGACCGCGTGGACCGTGAGATCACCATGGTGGAGCAGCAGATCTCCAAGCTGAAGAAGAAGCAGGTGAGAGGCTGGGGCTGGAGGGCAGTTCACATCCTTGCTTCTGCGTGCTGCCTCGTCCTGTCCTTTCCCACGCATGGCTGCAGAGGGCAGTGCCAGTGCCACCAGGATGGGCTGCATCCACGCTTTTTGTCATGGCCTGGGGACGTTGCTGCTGTGCTGGCAGGCTGGGGCTGGTAGTCCTAAGATTACCATTAGAAACCCTGCTTGTGGGCTCTCTGGCACGTCAGAATACCTTAAAGGAAGACAAGTCTGTCCTCTGTGAGTTACCCAACTCCTCTGCACAGCCCAGTGTCAACACAAGGCCTTTTCTTTTTCCTTTCTAGCATTTCTCTTTCCCCAGCACTGTAGCTGCCTCTGTAGCAGTACTGGGCTGTTTAACATATGGCTGCTGCTCCCTGCTAGCCCTGCACACTGAGCCTTCCTGCGTGCCCAGCCTGCTTCTCTGGAGCCATGGGCAGCAGCCGGTGCAGCTGCAGTGGGAGCTTCCCCTGCAGGAGAGCACACCCCAGCAGAAGGATCGCCCTCCTTACTGTAGCCACATATACAATTACCATAAACCCATTAAGAGATTAATATGACAAAACCTTGGGGGATGCCTGTGAAAAACCCACAGACTTAAAAGCTTTCACTTCCTAAAGCAAATCACTTCAGTGTCTCTCTTGCTGGTTGTTTTTCCCTTAGCTTGGGGCAAATTTCTGATCTCCCTGATGGCTGCTAATCCCAAACTGCCTCTCCAGAGGTGCACGTGTCAAGAATTTCTGAATGGAGCAGCACGTGTGCTCGGGGCTGTCACTCTGCATGGGAAATGGGGACGAGGGCAGCGCTCCTCGAGGATGAGCATGTGGATGACCTTCCTCCAGTCTGCATTACTGGAGCAGGGAAAGGCAAAAGGAGTGCAGCATGATGGCCCAGGAGGCTTTGTGTGCTTTGCACACTTGCAGACCTTCCACCTATAGCCCAGCTCCTGTCCCGTGCCTGGGTCCTTATTTTTTTTCAATGTTTTCAAGGCAGGAACATCCCATGCCTTCTCTTTGGACTTATATTTTCGCTTCCTAGACACCATCCCTTTCTTTCGTATAAGACAAAGCACAATATTTTGGTTTTGTTTTCTGCAAATACGGTTGAATTAATGCGAAGGACCTTTTTTGTGTTGGTTTTTTTATCCCCAGAGGTATCAGAACACTTAGGGAAGGGGAGCCAGGGTTGCAGGAGCAGCTGTGCTGAGATGAGAGGAGCCAGCACTGTGCTGTGGGGCAGGCAGCAGGAGCAGAGGGGACCGTGCTCCGTGCTTTCAGCTCACGTCGAGGAAGGAGGTGCAGAACACGGCCATTTCCCATTGCTGGCGACATGAGGGGCTTCCAGGGAGGGACGTGTGCCCGGTGTGACAGCAGCCCAGAGGACCGATAGCTACAGGTCCATGGCTGGCTTATTTCAGAGCTGCTGAGGAGCTGCTGTTGGAGCTGACGGGAGCAGCATATGCTCCTTGCCATTAAAATCAAGCTGTCCTTCCATAAGGAAATGGATTTTTTATTGTTGGCTGCTTGATTGGTTTATTTCTTCCCTCTGAATGAGTTTTACGATTCTTCCCACAAAAATGCTCTGATGAGTGGGAAAGAAGGTGAAAGTGGTTGTTGGCAGGCAGCTCATCCCCTCCACTTTTTTTTTTGGCACATGGTGCCAAAACCATTTGGTGCGCCCATTGCAAGTGCCTGCACAGCGTGGCCTCCTGTCTGCTCCCCAGGAGAGCCTGGGCCAGCGCGCTGCCACGCAGGAGGAAGCGTTTGCGGGGGGGGGGGTCCTGCCTGAGGATCTGCAGGAACGTTTTGTCCATCTGCGCATCGGAGCTGTCGGCGCAGGAGGAAGGCGAGGGAGGGGAGGCGATCAGCCTGAAACAGATCCTGCTCCTCCTGGAGCAAGCGGCGGAGCAGGGGAGAGATTGTGCACAGCCGTAATTTCCTAATGCATTTCCCCTCTGTCTCTGGGAGGCCTTCTCAGGGTAATTAAATACACTTGTAAGGAAAAGGCTGCACAGAAAAAAAAGTGCCTCACCATTCCTCTCTCTTCAGCTGTTCCAAAAATGGCAGTGAAGGCTCTGCCCGGCGTTGCTGGCAGGAGGGATTTTGAGAAGGAAGAGGCTTGAGCAAGCTGAGAAACCTTCCCAAAATCCTGCGCACCCCTGGCAGAAGGCTGCTTTGATCAGCCATCCCCTGCTCATTCATGTGCCATATGTGCTTCCATCTCTCATTGAGTTCGTTCTCCCCCTCTTTTTGACAGAGAAGGATAATCTTTATGCATTTATTCCTGGCAGAGGTACTGGGAATCTTAACGAGAAATAAACTGCCGAGCTTTTCTTTGCAGCAGTGCCTGAGGCTCCCTGGATGCCAAGCTCGGCGAAGGGCTCCCGGAGTACAACACTCCCACCTGGTGATGGAGGTGCAGCCGGCTGCGCCGAGCCCCGCCGTGTCCTGCTGGGTCAGGGAGCTCGAGGGCTCCCATGTCCTGGTGGGTTCCCACCACCTCTCCCACGGGCTCTTTGAAGGCAGTTTTCAGAAAGGCATGATGCTGGGAGCCCTCTTCTCTCTGCTGGGTTTGGGAAGCATCTTTGTACCCATCCCGGCACACTGTGCTGAGCACACGTGTATGTGTTAGCCACTCTGGCTCCATCAGACAGGTGCCTTCGAGTGGGCAGATTTGTGTGGGGATGGGGCCTTCCTGAAGCATCACCCACCCCCTCTCAGCCCACCAGTGCTGGCCGGCTCCAATGGCCCCCCTGCAGCACCCAGTGCAGCCAAAGGGACTGCTGCCCAGGGGTGGGGCCTCCAAACAGGCCGGTGCCATGGCTAACGATGACAATTTGTGTCCCTTTGACATCGCTGCTCTGGCTTTTGGGGAGAGGAGGGGGCTTTGGGGCAGTCGCTGCTGAGGGTGGGGAGGGAGAGAGTGTGGAGCTGTCAGGTCTCATCTCTCATCCCGCTTCTCTCCCTGTAAAGGTCACAGTCCCAGCCTAGCTTTTGTGGCAGACCTTTAAGAAATCCATTTTGTTCGTGTCTGAGAACCTTGACCTATTTCGCTTTGCCATTTCCCACAGCTCCCAGCAGTAGCTGTCGCGGGCTGGACCTGCTGAGGTCAGGTTTGCTGTTCCAGCGGGCGCCGGTGCCCGCAGACCGCCCGCATCCGTAGCCTGTAGCTCCTGGCCCTTCTACAACGGTGCAGTTACACCACGGAGAGCAGAGCCTAATGGTCTACTGTATTCCAGCTATAATTAGATTTGTGTTTTTTTCTCTTAACGAGCTGCTTTTAATGAGCCTCCACTTACTGGCAAACTTTCATTTCCTGATATGCCATCAAATCCTCTTGTCTGAAATCAATTACAGCAGACCCGACCACTTTGCAGGATTTTTGCGGGTTTCCAGAACAATGCAGCCAAGTTTCAGACATTTTTTACCCAAATATTTTCCCCAAGGGGAGGAGAGGATTGACTGATGCCTTTATGGCTCTGAGTTCCTGGTTTGGGAGCTAACCCCAGAGCTGGGGGCTGGGGAAGCACCTGGGAGCGGGCTCTGTGCTGGGGCTGATGGCAGCTTTCAGCTTCTTGAGGAGCTGTTGTCCCCTTGAGCATGGTGATTTGGGCCACCTGAGGAGCAGCCACAGGTGAAAGGCAAATGGAGCTTTGGGGCTGTTTTACGGTGTGGTTGGAGCCCTCCCTGTGCCTATGGTGTGTGTGGGTGTGAAGAAATGAATCCAGCTGGGGTTCATGGGCTCTGGCAGGCAATGCTGGTGTTGTGGTTACATCGGGGTGTTGCTCACTGTGCTGCTGGTATTCCCCATGTCGGAGCAGATGTCCACCTGTGGGACAGCAGAGCATGAGTGGAGTCCGTAGCATGGGGCTGCGGCATCCACTGAAACCCGTGTTTAGTTTGAAGGCTGTCAGCTACCTCACACGCCAACAGACCTTTTAAGTGTTTTAAGTGTTTTCTTGGACTGTGTCCTACAGCCCAAGCATTGCTAAAACCCCTCCAGGGGAGCAGAGGTGATCTGAGGAGCAAAGGGGTGCCCGTCTCCTTCTCAGAGGGCACAGTTTTCTCTGGGGGGACACAGATGGCGAGATTCTTTCTCTGATGGAAGCTCGTGGCTCTCTGCTCTGAGCTGGAGCAAAGCTTTGGCTGAGGCCTAAGAGGAGGCCTCACCTGTGTCTGTGTGTGTCCCCACAGGGCTGAAGGGAGCCTCGCAGCGTGTTTGTTCACTGCTGCACCTCTCAGCCTGGGCACCATGAAACATGGGGCTGTGGTGATGCAGTACAGGAAGCAGGAGAGCCTACAGAACACTCCTCTCAGTGCTCTTGCCTCTGGGGGTGGGAGAGCCTGGTGATGGCCATCCAGCCCTAGAGGGATTTCAGTAGTTGGGGTTTGGACTCACTTTGTGGTTTCTGCTCAGTACCATTTCCTCTAGCCTTGAGCCTCTCTGGGAGACCTGCTCAAGGCTGGTGTTGGTCCTCTCATCCATGGGTGAGGGCAGGCTGTCTGGAGTAGGACAGCGTCATGCTTGTCAGCAGCTCTCCTCTCTCTCCCCCATCTCTGTGGCCTGAAGCTGCCCATGATGGCTCCCAGGAAGCTTTCTGTGTTGGTCACAGCACCACCGAGAGTCTCATGTGGACGGGGATGGCTGTGTTTCTCACCATGACTCACTCTCCTCCCCCCTCTCCTTCCACAGCAACAGTTGGAGGAAGAAGCAGCCAAACCACCAGAGCCTGAAAAACCCATCTCTCCCCCTCCTATCGAGTCCAAACATCGCAGCTTGGTGCAGATCATCTACGACGAGAACAGGGTGAGTCTGGAAATGATGGAAATTCAGATGTGTGGTTGTGCTGTGTCATACTGGCCAAGGATGGGGGGGGTTGGTGTGGGGAGGATGGGGGTTGCCCTGGGCGAGTTTACTGTGGTGAAGGCTGTGGGCAGATGTGATGGATGGAGCCCTGTCAGGAACGGTGACAACAGAGGGCTGAGCCCTGGGGTGCTTTCTCTGCTGTGTGGATTAAGTGCAAATGTCTTCTGAGCCCTGTGAGAACCTGCTTGTCGGGGTTTCCTGCTGTAAGCGTTAGATTTGAAGCATTCTGGAGGTGCTTTGGAGCCCTGCCTGTTAAATAGCTCGCTTCATCCTCTCCCCTGGAGTGAACCTAGTGGAAGATTGCCTTTAATGACAAGCTTTGGCTCGGTGGGCTGCATGGGAGGAGAGGGACATCTGTGATGCTCCAGTACTGGCAGCCAGCTCTGAGCCCTCCTGGCTGCCCCAGAGCCATGGGTCTGGAGCAGAAAGGACATGGATGCAGCCCTGGCTGGATGTGTGGGTATTTGATGCTGTAAATGGCATTAGCAAAGGTCATGCTGGCATCACTGCCTTTGGATCTCTGCCTTGACCGCTCGTTTGTTGCGCTCAGCCATTGCCTGTAATAGCAGCCTGAGGAGACATGAATTTTGCTGTGTGCTGTGGAGGGATGCTGGAAAATTGGGCCCTTTGGTAGATAATCAAGCACATTCATTTTCATTTAGGTGTTGGATAAAAAGGATGATTTTGCATAAAAGGAAAACTACCAGTCGCTAATTATTTTGAATTGCGAGGCCTGCGATTTCACTGGGAGCTGCAGAAATCCAGGTGCCTGACTCCAAAAGAAAAAAAAAAAAAATAAATCACATAGACTGTGCTCACAGGCAGTGCAGTTTTCCTGGTTGTACTTTTTCCATCTGCTTCCCTCCCGTAGCAGTAGGAAGCCCAGCCCTGGCACAGCCTGTTGTGTGAGTGGGCAAGGGCTGAGGTCAGCGTGTTTGAAGCGTGAGCACACACCAGCTGGGGTGGCTTTGCAGGCACAGGTCTCAGGGGCAGGTGCTGAGTTTCTCAAAGCCCTTCTCCCCCATGGCACAACCAAGGAGTCTTGGTCTAGGTGACTCATGCCTGCTGCGTGTTGGGTTCACAAGAAGACATCTCCAGTGTTTTTATTCCTATTCCGTTGACCCCATCCTCCCTGGACACTGTCCCTGGACCACATTATGTGAGGAAGAAACAGATGATATCAGTGAGGCATGGAAGGAAAGGTGATCTTCAGAGGTTGCATCTCTGACTTGTGTTGTAGTGGTTCCCGTTAGCAGAACCTGGCTCAGGGGAGTGTCCTGCTGGGCCCTTGCTGTGTCACCACCCATCTCTGCCCTCTCCTGTCCCAGCAACAGGGCCGCGCTTTCCCTCTCCTCTCTCTGAATCCCCTCTGCCTCCCTTTGCAGCCTCTGGGATGTGTAAGTGAGGATTCGTCCCCGCGAGAGTAGCGTGTAAGCAAGGCTGGCTGTGGGCAGGAGGCTCAGACCAAACAACCCTTCCCTTTTGCCTGATGGAAACCACGGTGGGCTGGAGTGAAGTTCCTCCTTGGAGGAAGACGTGATGTATTCACGGGCTGCAGAGAGGGCTGAGGCCGCGTGTGGAAGCGGCCACTGAAGTGCTGTCTGCGGGCTGGGGGGGACGGCTGTGCTGAGCAGTGCCAACAGCACAGCACTTGTCCTTGCTCCAGGAACAGGAGTGGGATTGTTAATATCCTCCTAAAGGGCAGCCTCAGCTTTCAGTTGGGTACCGCCTTTGAACGCCATCAAGGCAGTGGAGGGCCCTAATTTCCCCCACCTTTGGCAGCTGAGGTCCGTTTCTGTGCTGGCTGCTCTTCCCTTTGCCCCAGGGTTGGGCTGAAGAGGGCACAGAGCACTGCAGTTAGAACACAGCATGGAAGATAGGTACTGGTGGTCACTTACAGGGTCCCTCTGGCTGGGTTTGAGGTGCCATCAGCGCCTCGCAGGGCACCCAGGCCTCTGGAGCACAAGGTGGGCCCTGTCCTGCTGCCCTGCAGCCTGCCCGGCCTGGCAGAAGCAGAGTGCTGCCAGCTGAAAGCAGGCAGTGGCTGAGGGTGGGGAAGGCCACAGAGCCTCATTTGCAGCCTTTCCACCTCTCGTGTGTGGCGGAGAAGCAGTGAGGTTCGGTGCCTGGAGGCCTGCTCGCAGAGCGGAGGCCTGCTGTCATGGCTGCCGGCTGCCCGGGCCGCGGCGCTTGCCTTGAGGCAGCACAGGAAGGAAAGCGTGATCACTGACAGGACTCAGCTGGGACTGCTGGAGGGAGCTGCCCGGTGAGAAACGCAAGCAGCGGGAGGATGGGGATGGTCAGTAGTGCGGTGAGAGAGCCAGGCACCCCGAGGGCTGGCGGAGTGATGGGGACAGGCAGCACTGCGGCCATGTAGCCTGTGCCTGTGTGCTGCTGGGGGCACCCACCCTGCACCCACCCAGGGCTGGGGGCCTGCTCCCACCACTGCTGCCAGCCCTGGGCCGGAGCACAGCACAGAGCGGGGAGCGAGAGCCATGCATGGGAGAGAGGAGGTTACGTGAGGACAGAGCGGCTAGGAACGCCGGAAAATCGAGTTAGCCAGCCGTTCTGTGACCTACTTTCCTTTTGGCGATAGCTGTGGCTTCTCAGGGGTGAATGGTTTCTAATTTTAGCCTGTGGTTCAGCAGGGAGGTCTGTACATTTCCCTCATCGCTGTGCTGGGTATGGATGAGGGGCTGAGGAGCAGGCTGGCGCTGCCCCGTGCCTGTTTTTCTCCAAATGAGGGTCGAACGCCCCTCGTGCTGCTTTCCCCTCTCGCGACCCACTTAACGTCTGCAATTTGGAAAGTTCCTCGGTGCTGGGGAGCGTAATTGCGGAGAGCTTGACCTGCAGTCCCCTCTTGCTACACTCTGCTGGACGAGTAATTGATTTCCAGAGAAACGTTGACTGTACAGATTGTGCTAGGGAAGGAGAGAGGAACGCTCTCGCTGACCACGGTGCAGTGCTGTGAGGCTGCTTGGGAAGGTTTCCAGAGCCTCAGCTCACAGAGGGGCACCTGGTGGTCTCAGTCATGGTCTGTGGTGCCCAGGAGCCTCCTGCTCTGGGAGTGTGCTGGCCAGAGCCACGTTATCTTGCCTTCAGGATAAGCCATGAAATTGAAAAAAGATCCCTTTTGGGAAATGTTTGTGGTGTAATGCAGAGCAACATGCGTGGCGTGTTCCCACATTTCTACTGTGCGAACTGTACCATGTCTAAAAGCATAGATAGGAATGAAACTTAACATTTTCAGTGTTATCCGTAGACAAAAATGAGAGCAAACAACGGGGAAGCATTTACAAAAGCATCTGAGCCCTATTTTCAGAAGTGGTTTCTAACCCTTGAAGAGACAGAATAATGTTTGGAAGCAATGGTGGGAGCTGAAATGGCTGAGATTGTTCAGAAGGTGATGGAGGGACCCTCTGCAAATGGGATGGAGCTCAGAGGACATTTTGGCTGGGTGGTGCTGGGTGCAGGGCACATGTTGGGGTGCAATTTCCAGTCTGCTGTTACGAGCAGGATGGAGCTGAGCTACCCAGAGACACTGGATCGTGGTGGTGGTCCCAGTTGCTGCCTGGGGCTGACAGCAGCACACAGTGGGGATCTCTGAAATTAAACTGCACGAGCGACCTTTAGAGTCATCCCTGTGGGAGAGAAGCTGGTTCCTGCAGGGCCTGACACCTCTGGTGGTGGCTGTGGCATGGACTCTTCACGGGCTTTAATTTGCTCCTCTGGGATGCATTATGATGTGGAGAGAATTTATCTTCCTTCCATGTCAAATCCCCGTAACCAGGGCAGATCCTCGGTCTGTATTTTTAGCCGTGGTTTTATTCCACTGGGTTGTTCATGGGATTCCTTGCATCCATCTTTCCTTGAAATTGATTTTGCATACCTGCCCTTGGAGAGGTTTCTGTGCTCCGAGTCCCAGTTTGCAGGTCCCTCGTTAGGCGTGCAGGAGGGCAGTGCTGCTGAGTTGCCCCCAAGCCTACCCCATGTATGCCGAGCTCCCCTTTAGCAGCGTGCCTGGAGCATCCTTAAATCGCCCTTCATGCTGGGATTCCTCATCAGCTCCCTGGGAGAGGTCAGCTCAGGACACGGTGTCACTTGTCCCCATGGCAGGATGGGGACACCGAGCACTGCCACCCACAGCGAGCCCCTGTGTGCCGTGGGTGCTGACGGCTGCGTGAGCCCTTCCCTGTGCTGCTGTCAGCTCCGAAAAACCCAGTTTGATGCCGTGCAGGCAGGGGAAGCAGGCAGCTCCGTCTGTCTCGCTCTGGGGATTGAGTTGGTGGAAATCAATAAGATTAAATTTTAATTCGTTTTCTGTCTCAGTGCATGTTCCTTCAAAAGGGCACAGCTATCTATCTATAAATTCAGCATTATGCTGTAAAATTGGAATTCAAAGGGTTGGTTTGAACTTTTTCCACCCCCTGCTGCTGTTGTGTCTGTGCCGAGCGTATTCCTGGCTATCCGCTTACCCTCCTCTGTGCCTTCATAAAGCATTAATGCCCCATCCATAAATAAGGAATAAATAAATGAATGCTTTGAGCATTGCAGGGTATAATCTAGCTGCTAACTGCTCCGAGGCACGGAGCGTGACTCAGATCCCATGGCGATTTCATGTCTCTGTAACCGATGTTCTATGAACTCCTGATTTACATGAGAAAGGGAAGAGTCAGGCCTGCATCCTCAGCTCGGAGCTGGTGCAGTAAATAAAACCTTATCAGTGAAATGCCTTTTGAGCATTGGATCTGGGGGGTTTTCTTTGAGTTCTGATTGGCAGGATGGGGGCATTCTGTATTGGGCTGCAGGAAGGGCCTCGTTCATTTTGCTTTTGTTCCTGATGACGTTTACCATGGGATTGCCTCCCCTTGGCTCAGTGGTGCAGAGGAGCTTCCCAGCAGTCCACTGGGAAACCAAAAGGTTGGGGGCTATTGACACTGCTGCGTAGCAGCAAGATTTCCAAACTGCTGAGATTCAAACGCCCAGCCTGGAGCAATTCAGAATCCTTTCACTTTTTTACTGATTTCAAAGAAAATAGCTTTTTGTGTGTGTGTGTTCCTCTGGTGTTTGTTTCTGAACCCAGCCCTGAGTGGGTTCTGCCCTCAGCTGTGGGCAGAGCACGACAGCAGCGACCGCAGGGCCTGGTTGGCAGTGCCAGCCCGAGGCGGGGACACAGCCGCCTTGTCACGCTCTGCACAGGATGCACAGCTCCGCTGCAACACGCGGCTCCGCCGTGACCCGTCCCCTCGCTCTTCTTGTTCTTTGTGATGAGTCATTTGTCACCGCTGTCACACGCAGCGGCGGCGGGGAGTCCCCAGAGGTGGCACCGAGGGGTGCTGCAGGGACACCTCGGGAGCAACATCATCCCGCCTGGGTTGGTGCCCGTGGTCCTAGGAATGAAATCCTAACACTTAGAATCATGGAGGTTGGAAAAGACCTCTAAGATCACCAAGCCCAACAGTCAGCTCGTCTCTACCATGTCCCCAAGTGCCGCATCTCCACGGTTCTTGAACAGCTCCAGGGATGGTGACTCCACCGCTCCTGGGCAGCTGTGTCAGTGCATCCCCACTCTTTCTGAGAAGGTTTTTTTCCTAATATCCAGCCTGACCCTCTCCTGGCTCAGCTGAAGGCCATTCCCTCTCATCCACGAAGCCAGCCCCTCGAGGCCATGCTCTGCTCCCAGCAGGCCAGCACACACATTTCCCTTTTAAATCCCCCAAGCCGTTTGCCTTTCTGCACCCCGCAGAACACCAGGGCGTGCCGTCTCGCCTGCGGTTTGTTTTTCAGGCTTTCTGCTGCTTTCAGTGACACCACTTCTGAATTTTGTCCTAAAGAAGCTCAGTCCCAGCCTGCCAGCTTGGCACGCCAGCCCTGCTGCTCCCCGGGCCATGGTGGCAGAGCTGCTGGCCGTGTCCGTGCTGCTCCCACAGGAGGGGTTGGCTCCCTGCACAGGACTCACCGCATCCCGGCTCGGATTCTCCTGTCCCCCAGCACGCTGGCTGACTGCTGCCCACGGGCTGCTATAAATAACCCTGGGAGCACAGTTCAGCAGTGTGGAGCGGTATGGAATGATGGCTGGAGCAATTCCAAGAAAATTCCGCCTCCTAATTTCAGATCCGCTTTCTCAAAATAACCCCGTGTTTCCTTTGCTTCCATTTTTAAACTTTGCTTTGAGAAGAGCCCGCGTGAGATCCCAGCCGCTCCCTGGGTGCTCGGTGCCTGCGGGGCCGGGAGCTGCTCTCAGCCCGCTCCCCCCTCCTCGTTCAGCGCCGCAGGAGGAGAGGAACCGGAGTTTGCTTCGGGAGCCAAATGCCTTTTGGGTGAGAGCGGAGGATTTTGTAGTCTGCGGGGAGGTTTTGCTGAGCGTGAGCCCGGTCCTGGCAGGGTAAGAGCACCGTGTGTCCATCCCAACCCACAGGAGGAGCCAGGGAGGGAGGTTCTGGGGGCAGAAGGAGCTGCTTGTCACATCTGCATGTCCCCTCCTGTGGCTGCGGGACCTGCAGCGGCTCTGATTGACGGTTGTGGTTCAGCCTCACTTCTTGAGCCACCTCCATCTGTCCAAATGCACACAGAGCTGTGCTGGGAGGCCTCACCGGTCAGTGTGGATGTGCCTGGAGGCTGTGCCTCTGCCACTGAGAAATCCAGTGCTGTGCTGCCGGGGCGAAGCGACTGATGAAAACAGGAGCGAAATTCAGCCTCAGGGCTCTGGTTCTGCTGCAAACGCCTCTGTGCTGAGTGCTGTACCAGTATGTCAGGATTCCATGCTAAATCTGGAACAGGGGTCATCACCTGCTTGCTGGGGAGCAGCAGAGGGACCATACAACCAGCAGGGATCTTCCTGGATCTCAACAGAAGTACTGGTGAGATGTGCTTCCCCATCCTTTCCCTCCTGCTCGCTAGCGGGGACTGCAGGCACGGCTGCCTGGCCGCGCTGCTCAGCAGCTGCAGGGTGAGCCCTCTGCTTCCCCCGTGTAGGGCTGCGAGCTGGGCCCCGGGGCAGTGTGTTTTCGGGCTGTCTGACCTCAGGGATGAGCCCCAGCACGGTGCCATCCTCCTGCAGGTGCCATCCATCCCTCTGGCTCTGCCTCCTGGGCGGCCTTCCAGACAGCTCCCCCGGTTCTGCTGTGATCTGATAAAGGCAGCGAGGAGCACCAGCGATTACAGCGTGTGTCAAGTGCTAATTGGGCAGCTTTTGTGACAGAGGCATTTCTTTGTGTACCTACAACGATGTGACATGCTCAGAATGGCTCTCCCTCCCGATCCGTCCTTCTGGAGACGTGTACATTACAGTCAGTTAACGCAAGACAAATTGTGTCATTCTTCTTGATTCGCCACATGTTCTGCCTATGGTGATTTGCCTCTGGGTTGGCTCATTAAGTTGTCTAAACACGGCAAACACAGCAGCTGAATGTATGCAGCTTTCCCAGAGCTGATGGCATTGCACGCCCAGGTCCCAGCGCCATCGGCTCGTGGCTGCGGTGTGCACTGAGCATCGCTCACCAGCGCTCCTCTGCTCCTGTACCCACCATCGCCTCGGCCTGCAGTTAGCCAGGGTGCTGAGTTCTGTCCCAGCAATGGCCCAGGAACAATCTTGCTTGGAGGAAAGTTCCCACTCGCTGGAGAAGCCCTCACGTGCAGGGGGATGCTCAGCCAGAATGCCCTCCTGGCAGCGGGTGCGGAGTGTTTTGCAGCAGTTCTAATGCTCCTCTTCCCTCCCTGCCAAAAATCTTACCCCGGCTTTAACTGGGGAAGGCCTCCTCATGCCGCTGTGCAGGTGCTCTCTGAGGTCTGTGGATTTTATTGCTCTTAGACTGAACTATTAAGCTGTGGCTGCGGGTTCTCTGTAGCGTGATGGATGTTTCAGGTGGGCAGGTCCCAGGGCAGGCTCTGATCGTCCTCTTGCTGAAGTCTGATGCACAGCAGTGGAAAATTCAAGTTCTGCAGCGTCTTCTGGGGAGCCTGGAATGGGCTCTTTGGGCTTACCTGAGCTGGTTTGATAGCACTGATGCTTTTGATTTCCCTTTAGTTCTTCATGTGAGGTTGAACAGCTCACTGATCAGCTTAGGCACGAGTTGGTGTTGAAGCCTGTGCACGAGTGTGCCTGATTTTGTGGCTGAAGGTGTTCTCAGCCAATTGGAGGAGAATTTGGCATCTAGACTGGAGCCACACAGGAATCCATCATTCGTCGGAGCTCTCTCAGTGACAGCAGTGCCAGGACCTATCTGGATGCTTTCTGTGTGCTTGGTGGAGTTTGGGGCACTTCATTGCCCCATGGAAAATGCAGCGGCTGTGTGTAAATACAGAGCTCCCTTCCCTGCAGCCCGAGCTGCCAGCAAGCCGTCTGTTTCCCAGTGCTCCTCACTGCCTGTTCCCAGCCTGGCTCCCACGTTTTGTTGGGGACACCCCTTGTTCCCACCACCGCCATCGTGGTGGCCCTGCTGTCCCCCCCCATGGTGCAGGCAGTGCGTGGGGCTGTGTGCAGGCAGTGCAGGCTGAGGCCGCTGGGTGGCTGCGCCGGGTTGCAGCGGGGCTCTGCCGGCTCCAGCTGCACATCGCTCCCTGCTGCCGCGGGGTCCAGCCCAGATCTGCCTGGAGCCTGTGCAAGGGAGAGCACAGGATTTAGGCTCCATTCTGCACGGGGTCTGCGTTCCCCCCCTCCTTAGGATTTAGGTTCCATCTCCTGTAGCATCCTCGAGGCCACTCCTGAATCACAAAAAGCGCCGTGTCCTGGCAGCTCGTCCCGGTGGAGCCAGCTGGGCCGGGCAGAGGCGGGGACGCGCAGTTGGCTGCGGGCACGGTGACTCATCCCCTGCTCCCGCCGCCAGGTTTGCAAGAGTGCACGCTAGCAGCTCAGACTGCGTGGGCGTGCAGAGAGCTCCCCCCCCCCCGCCCCCCTCCCACCGTCTGCAGCCACGGGCAGCAGCGTGAGGTCAGTGGGGCGGCTCTCCTGCACCCCGCAGAGCACAGCGTGCTGTGAGCTGGGCTGGGTGAGGGGAGATGGGCACTGCCGTGCCTGAGAGCAGCCCGTCCTCTCCTTGCCCCAGCCAGCACCCTGCCTGCATCCCCTGCCAGCTGCAGTCCCAGCCCTCGGACGCTGGGTCCTGCAGGGCTGTAGTGCTCACTGGGTTAAAGCTCTGAATGCGCTTCACAAAAAGGTTGGTTGGTTTTCCTATCCTCCTCCCTCTCCCCTCCCCACGTGTGAATGCTGGGAAGCTCGGCTGCCCTGCAGCTCCCACAGCCTTGCGCAGGCGACCTGGATTTCCTCTCCCTACCCCATGTGAAAAAGAACCCATTGGGTGGAACAAATGCCTCTGAAAATCCATCTCCTCGGCCCCTGGCTGCCAGGTATCGGGCTTGATGGGATCGGCCCCGTGTCTCGGTGGTGTGGAGCGGTCTGGGTTGGTGGGACTGTTAGGGACAGCAGCTGCAAAGCTTGGCTTTGCAAGGATGCCCTGTTTACTGGAAATGTCATCTTTTCTTTGACTCCTACCGCAGCCAGCCCACGTCTGCTCTCAGGCCCTGCTCAAGGAGTGCTTGCCGCAGCCCCACCACGTGTTGCTGGGCTCTGACCCACGCGAGGTGCTGCGGCCAGGAGGGAGGGGGCAGAGGAGGGCTCTGCGGGCAGGGGAGCCCAGGGCAGCTCGGACCCGATGGTCACATGCTCGCCGAGTGATGAATCCTAGGAAGGGCATCTCTGCGGGCAGCCGTGCCCAGATAACCACTGTCCTGTGGCTCCGGAGCCGGGCAGGGCCTCCTGCTGCCCCCAGGGGGTTGCAGTTGGGGTGGCTCTCTGCAGAGCTCGGAAGCCGTGTGTTGAACTTGCGATAACTTGGTAACTCACCGCCCACGGGGCTGTCCTGCGGTCCCCTTCCTGCTTTCGGCTGCGGGTGGGGTTTGTTTGGGAAGGGGTTTTGGCCCCGGGGCAGAGATGTAATCAGCAGAAATAACTTTTGTTCTCCTTCTTTCTCCCCACTCTCCTCTCTCCTCCCTGCAGAAGAAGGCAGAGGCTGCCCACCGCATCCTGGAAGGGCTGGGTCCGCAGGTGGAGCTGGTGAGTGTCACCTCCGTGGGCTGGGGAGCGGGGGTGGCCCCGGGGAGGTCTCTGGGAGGCAGCAGTGGGGCTGCGCTGAGGTGGGGAGGAAGCTGTTGGCCGGGGCTCTCGCTGGCACGGCACCAGGGCAGGAAGCGAAGTGGCTGAGCTGAGCTGAGGGCTGAGACACACACAGAGCCTCTTTGGAGAGCCTTAACCCTTCAGCTCCTCCATCATGCGCTGCAGCAGGGCCGGGTGACGTGGGGGTTCCAGCCCTGCTCAGCCCACAGCGGGATGCTGGCACCTGGGTGCATGCAGGAGGGTGCTGGGAAGGGGCTCACGCTGGTTGTAGCCTGCAGGTGTCAGGACCTGCGTGTGCCCTATTTGTGTCTTTCACGCACTGGGAAAACAAGAAAAATGCATTTAATAAATTGTCGTTGCGGGGCTGCTGCCTCGTGCAGCAAAATGCAGCTGTGGGCCCAGCAGCTGGCTGGCTGCTGCAGGGGGGCTGGCAGCAGCCCCCGAGGGGCTGTGAGGTGAAGCAGGGTGCTGGAGAAGCACCCATCTGAGGTGATGCTGCGGGAGGAGAGCAGCTGGGAGGGTCGGAGCGGGGTGGGAGCTCCTCCTGCACCAGCCCCGGGGTGCAGCAGAGGGAGCCCTGCCTGCCTGCTGGGCGGCTCCGGCCCTGCTCATCAGCTGTAATTAGGACTGGCCTCGTGGAGGTGGCACTAATCACTGTCTTCCCCGAGTGCGGAAGGGAGAGGTCACAGGGGAATTAGTGGTCAGCACTGCGTGATGGAGCCACTTCCTTGCCTGGGGACGTGGGGCGTGTTGTTCTTCCTTTGAGTCACCGGGGTCAAACCCTTTGGCCTCTGTCTGCTCTGGGGCCTGGTACTACCTGTGAGTGGTGCTTCCTCATCCAAAACATGTTACGTTGCCTCTCCTTCCCCCGCACACCTTTTTTCCTCCCCTTTTTTTGATTGTCGATGCTTTGCCCTTGGGTGCTGATGCCTGGAGCCAGCCCGTGCTCACAGCTGCCTGCAGTGCCAGGTGGAAGGAGGAGTTTGGGAGTGACCTGGTGTAGTTTCAGTGGGGACTTACCCAGCAGTCTGGGGCTGTGTCATGGATTTCCCCTCATGTTGGAAACGGCTGGGTGATGGCCCAGCTCTGGTAGGAAGCTCTGACTCCTGACTCGAGCCTTTCAGCCGGCCTCAGGGCTCACCAGCACTTTGCTGGAGCTGGTCTCCTTGGGAGCTGAATGTCTGCAGGAAGCAGCTGCAGTTCATTCTCCATTCCCAGCTTCTCACTGCTGTGACCTGACAAGATCTGGCCCTGCATTTTGTACCTTTAAGAGCTTTGATTTGTGTCTGGATCTCTCTGCAGGATCCCTACTCCTGCTCTCCTGAGAAGCTGAGCACACAGACCTGTACCCGGTCCCATAGCCCCTTGCTGGTGTCTCTCCCACCCGTCTGTGGGCACCCCACGCGTGGGCCCTCCTGCTGCCTTTTCCTTGTGGTAAACCCAGGGTGCACCTTTGGCAGGAGCTCTCTCATTCCACGGCAAAGAGCACTTTGCTGTTCACTTGGGTAAAGCTGCTAAGCACAGATTAAGATCTTATTGACTCATGGGGGCTTAGCAAAGTCAAGCAGCTGAGTTGGGGCCCTTGAGGCTGTCGTTTTGCAGTGACTGATGAACACAGGCGTCCCCAGGACTCCCATCAGAGGGTTTGAGTGTCACTGGCACTTGGGACAAGGCCGGGCAGGTCTGGGGGAGCTGGCAGTGCTCTCTGTGTGGCTGGGGAGGAGGGGGTTTAGCAAACCAGGGCTCTGCTCGTTCCATTGGGACCGTTTTACAATGACCCCGTGTTTTCCCCAGGGAGAAATTTCCCTGAGATTTGTGCTCTGAATGTTGCAGCGACCAGAAAGCAGTTGATGGCTTTCATTGTGTTTTATTTTTAAAGAGCTTTCAGTAAATCCAAGGTTTTTCCAGTAATAGCTTGCATTGCAATTTTGTTTTTCTTAAATGTCATCCCCCAGAGAAATGCATTACACGTCCCTTATGGTGGAAAAATGCTCTGAGTGTTTCCAGCACGTCTCCTTGCCATCCGACCTGCCAGGTTGGCTTTTGCTTACTCATTTAGAAAGTCATAATTCTGAGCAGGCTGCGGACAGCTCTGAAAAAGGATGGTGGCTCGCAGTGCCTGCCCTGGTGAGAATGGAGATTGGGATTTAGTATGGGGTAGGCAGAGCTGCTCTGCTGGGCCTGGAGTGCTGTGTGGGCTGGGTTGAAGCTGCAGGGCCGCAGTGCAGACAGGAATCCCCTCGAGATGCTCTCGTTGGTTTTCGTTTTGGGTCCCTGAGTTTCTTCGTTCTGAATGCTTGGGCTGTTCTTTGTAAGCGGTGCGTGCCGTGGTTGTCCGTTAGCACTTGGTTTTGCTAACTAAGAATGGAAGTGGCTGCTTCTATGGCAGATAAGTGATGCTGGAAATGAATCAGCAGCGCTTGGTGAGCTGAGCAGCACCGGGGCGTCCGTGACAATGAGGCTCTTCTGACCTAGGCACGAAACTCTCCTTCCACCCCCTCCTCTACAGGGAAGATGTTTGTGCCTCGTCACGTGCCACCTTGTTTGCTTTGGTTGTTATGAGCACAGAGGGAAGAGAGGCACTTCTGTTTACCAGCACTTCCAGTTCCTGCAGTCCTCTCCCGAGACAGCCGCAGGTCGGGGCAGCGCGGTGGTTTCTCCAGTCGAGCTGTGGACGTGGTGCTCCAGAGCCATGGCATCATCTCCTCAAACTGAAGGAGAAAGGGAGCAGCAGTGCTGGCAGGTGCTGTCCCTGCAGGTGCTGGATGGCCACTGCTCAGCACGTGGTTGCCCTCCTTATTTATTTAATCTGGGGTGGAACTGAATGGAACCTGAGTGTAACCTCAGCAGTGTGGTCGCAGTTGCTGCTGGTGGCTGGGCCATGCACGGTCTTGGACATGCTCACACCAGCTTAGCCAGAAATTAGAGGGCTGGTGAAGGGCTCAGTCCTGGCCAGCCTGCTCATGTGGGCTCAGCACAATGAGCATTCCCAGGTTGCCTTCTCTTGAGCTTTATCCTGGCTGGGCACCAGCTAACCCTACCACATGCCAGCCCTTTGGGGTCCCTGTGCTCCTCACTGTCAGTACAGAAGTGCATTTGGGTGCTGCCATCTGGCTGGAGCAGGGCAGGACTGGTGCAGCTGTTAATGGCAAAGCTGGGATCCGGTGGGGTCCCTGTGGCCTCTTGCACTGCCAGAGGCTGGAGCCTGGGTTGGGGCAGCTGCCCTGAGGTTCATCGCTCGGCGGTGAGGGCAGCAGGCACGGCTGGAGGCAGCTCTCCTGCAGCCCCATGGAGAGCCCTCAGTGCATCCCCACGGAGGGCACAGGGGGAAGGCAGCCCCATGGCAGTGCTTTCAGCTGGTGCTGGAGCATGCTGTGGTCACTGGGCTCTGCCAGGGGCGTGTTGGGCAACCCTGGGGAAAGGACTTGTCTCACCGAGCCTGGTGGCCTGCTGAGCGTCAGCCACGTGCTGGGGACAGCCGGCCCCGCGCTGCGGGGAGCTGCAGGGTGAAACCTTGTCCTGCGCCTGGCTCCTCGCAGCGCTCCTGCCGCAGCGTAGCCATAACAATGTGCAGCGCACAGCCTGTCTGCCCGCTCCCCGGGCCCCCCTTTCCCCTCGCCTCCCCCGTGTCATATGTTCCGTAGCACACTGCTGCGTTTGCACCGAGCGCATAACAACCACGTCCTGCACCGTGCTTGTAGGGATTACGTAGCAAAGCGCTCGCTCCGAGCCAGCCTCCCACGGGCCGTGCACCGCCGGGAGCCAGCGCCCGCCTGTACGCATGGGGACGTGGGGACAGGGCTGGGTGCTGCCCCAGGAGCCATCCCCTCGCGTCGCTGGGGGAGGACGGGAGCCCGCAGCGCTTCTGCCAGGGTGAAGTTTCTAAATGTCAGACTGTACCATTTATGCCTTCATCTCTCTTATTTATTTCAGCCGTTATACAACCAGCCTTCAGACACCAGGCAATACCATGAAAACATTAAAATGTAAGTACGTGGCAATAAAGGCTCTTGGAAATGTCAGGGCGCGCGTTAGGCTGCGGCAGGAGGTGCTCGCTTGTTCCCAGAGCCCCGTTTCTACCACGGTGCCGTTCAGAGCTGCTGCTCCGGTGCCAGCAGCAGGGAGCCCAGCTCTGGGTGGGTGCCATTCCATTTCCCTGGGGTGCTGCAGCTCTGCCCTGCCCGGCACCGCGCTCGGGTCTGCGGGTGACATCGGTGTCCAGGGGTGCTGGGAAGGAAATGAGATGTGCGGTGCTTTTTTGGGTTTGTTTCACACATTCTGAAGTATGAAATCAACTGCCAACATGTGTGTGTGTGTGTGCTTGCATGCAGGGAGGGTGAGGGAAAATGAAAAGTTGCAATTACAATTAGATTTTCGTGGAGCACCTCTTGAATGTCTAACAACAAGGGCTTACTTCAGAGACCCGCACCGAGACTCAGCAACCATGTAATTTAGGGCTTATCACCTCAATTTAATCATCAACTTGCATTTAATAACCACAGTGACTTCCTGAACATAGAAGAAATGAAATAGATAATGAGAACAGTGATAATTGTGATTATTGTTGGAAATTTGAGTAGTCAGGCCAGATCTGAAACTTCTATCTGACCTGAGCAAACCAATGGTAGCTCCGAGCAGGCTGTGCTGTCTGTTTCGGTACAGGCTTGGTCAGCTGCTGATAATCATCTTTAATAATCTATTAACAAAAGTTAATAATCTTTTGCTTTTCAACAGTCTGTTAATTGACACCGGGGGAATTAGAGGGAAGAGTTAATGGGCTCCTGCTGTATGTCAGGGCTCCGGGGCGTGTGCTGGGTCCCTGCGTGCTGCAGGGCTGGGGATGCCCTGGGATGCAGCAGTGCCCGTGGGCTGGCACTGTGCTCCCTGGAGCTTGGCAGGTGCTGCAGGGGCCCCCTGGCTTCTCAGCACTGATGCAGGGCGGATGTGCACTGGCTGTGTCCCCCGACCTGCTGTGCTCAGGTGTGCTTTTCTAGCTGGAAAGATGTATGAAAGCAAATAAAAGCAGAGCCGCCCTCCTCCAGCCTCCTGGAGCAGCACGTCAGTAACGAGGCAGTGATAATTGTGCTCTTGGGAAGAGCAGCGATGCCTGGCAGGGGTCTGTGTGCTGCTGGGAGTGCTTCGCTGTCGGTTCGGGGAGCTGCGGGGTGATGAACCACCTCGTGCTGGGGGTGAACCAAGGAGAGGCTGGAGCAGTCTCGGGGTTAATGGGCACGGTGATTGATGCTGCACAATATGGGAAGGAAACCGCACGTTTTAATGAAAAGCCGCCATCTCTCCTTCCAGAAACCTTGCAATTAGCCACCTTCAGCTCGTTATTGGTGCCAGCAGGGTGCACTCCCAGATGGAGGTCAGGGGAAGGCCCTGGAGCTGTCGGGGCTGCAGCTGCCTGCGGCTTGTGGCTGTGAGCCTGTCTCAGGGGTCCTGGGTCTGAGTTCTGTTGTGCTGCCTGTAGAGACCTGTGGTTACTGCGTGTCCTGCTCTCCCAAATCTTGTGTCCCTGGATGTTTGGATGCCTGGGAGCCAGGTACAAAATGCAGATTCTTACAAGCAAATATCTCCTGGTCGTTGGACCAAGAGGTTCTCTTGGGAGATGAAGAGAATCCCCCAGGGATTGGGGATGCCATGGGGATGTGTGACAGCACGGCAGGGACAGCTGCTGGGGTGCCATGGGCTGTGTCTTGCTGGGGGTGCAGCGGGGTGCAGGCTCCTCTGTGTAGCTTCACCAGGAGCAGATTTAGCCATGATGGAAACGTCTGTTGCTGGGAAATAATCAGACTGTGATTCTGCCCACGGGATCTCATCATACACTGGCCCTGTTGCACCCTATATACATTGATCCCATGGGAGCTGGTTAGGGTCCTTGCAGCTGGGCGCAGAAGGATGGCTCTTTCTATTCACAGATGCCTTTTTTATTTTTTTTTTCCCAACTTTTCCTAGGGTGTATTTTTTTTTCTCAGTTTGCAAGCGTCAGTGGGAAGGCATTTGAATATCATGCCAGGATTCCTCGATTTCTCTACGGCGATACTCTGCATTGCAACACTGGTTTGATCCCTCCCGCTTGTTTGCTTTGCCTTTCAGCTGGGCTGAGTCACTCCTGCTGATAGAGCTGACTGGGGAGTTACGGGAAGATTTCCTGCTCTTCCTGAAGTGTTACCGCTCTCTTATTTTCGTGGAGCTTTATGGCCTGTCTCCTATTCAGTACAGTTAGAATTAATTTCATGCCCCAGTTCATTCCAGTGTTTGCGGTTTCAAAGGCTTTTAAGTCCCTATTTAACGGCCTCGCTGTGCTCTGCTGCCCGGCTGCTCGGGTCCCTTCGGTTCAGGCAGGCTTCAAGCAGACGTGGTTAATTTTGTATGCTGCATCTGCTGCAGGATGGGAGGCACAGGTGAGTGCTCTGTGCCACGGAGCTGACCAGCCTGGGGTGAGACGGTGTCCTGTGTGCTTCAGCTCTCTGCTGTGCTGCAGGGAAGAGCTCTGTCGGTGTAGGACAGCATTAAGGTGCTCCTATGTGGACAGGGATTGGTGAGCTTCTTCCCACAGCTAGCTTGGAGCTCAGCAGAATGCACGTTGTGAATTTCCTGGCTTTGTAACGTCCCAACAGATTCCTTGCAGCCCCAAATGCACCTGGAGGCCACTGCATCAGTTCAGGGGACTGCACAGGCTTCTCATTACTCTTTTTTTTTTTATTTTGGACTTTGCTGGAATACAGCAACAAACACAGAGGACACCGAATTCTGCTCCAGTGAAGCAGAATCTGTTGTGTCTCTTGGTTTCAGTGCTCTGCCAGCTGGCTGCATGAGGGTGGGAGCTGTGCCCCCGACCTCAGGAGGGATGCTGTGTGTTCTGCACACCCCAGCACCAAAAGCATTGACCTCCTCTCTGCAAAGTGTTTGAGCAGTGCTGAGATGCCGTGCCCACTAGCAGGATCCATTACCCGCTGCCTACCTGGAGAGGGACTCTCTGGGGGGGCCTTCGCTTCTGCTGCAAGGCATTCCTGCTCGGTCAGCCGTGAAGAGCAGCCCCAGAGGACTCTCCTCCCCTTCATAAAGCAGTCATGTTGAAATCAGTCTGTGGGATTTGGGTTTGAAAGCAGAATATCAGCTTCTCAGCCTTGAAAAAGCAGAAGGAAAACTGGAAAGCCCGGAGTGAGGTGCTTGGGCTTACGGGGTGTGCTCAAAACCTTCCCTGCAAGAGCTGCTCCCTGGGGAGAGGTGTCAGCGAGCCAGGCTCTGAGCTCGCACTGAGAACAAAGCTGGTGGGGGCTGTGTGTGGTTCTGGTTTCCCTACAGCTAGGTCCAG
This sequence comes from Penelope pileata, assembly GCA_013396635.1. Taxonomy (NCBI): domain Eukaryota; kingdom Metazoa; phylum Chordata; class Aves; order Galliformes; family Cracidae; genus Penelope; species Penelope pileata. Next base: position 1,454,263 of record WBMW01002207.1, read on the forward strand.
CAGCAGCCCGGCTGTGTGTGCTGTTAGCACGCTGCTGTCTGCAGCTGATGGCTTTCCTGGGGGGAAAGCTTGCCTCTGCGGAGCTGAAATCTTCAGCCGGGGTTAATCAGAGAGGTTTAGGGGCTTCTGAATCCATTTTTCTCTTTTGAATGCCTCTCCCCCTTTTCCCAAAAGAGCAGAACAGCTTTCTTCTGAAAATCTGCCGCTAACTACAGCTTTCCAAATCACTTGTCACTTTGGCAAATTTAAGTCATCTTTTCATTACTGCCTGTTTAGGGGGTTTAGTAGCATTGGATTGCCTCTGAATTCATCGTAAAAGCCTGACATGTAACACAAATGCTCTTCCAAACCCTGTCATTACTAATGCATTCTCTTTCAGGTCTTTTCATTAGAGCTTGTAGACATTTTCCTCATTAGAAATTCACCTGGCAGCTCCCTGCTCATCCCATTCAAGGTTTCTCATCTCTTTTCTTCTCTATTTGCACGCGCCAGGGCAGAAGTATTACCTTGTGATGAATTTCTAAACGATGGAGGCTCACTGCAGCCTTCTGCTTGCTTCTCTCGCCCGTGCAGCACCCAGCACCAGTTCTGCCTGGCTCGTGGTGAGGTGCTGGGGCTTCAGTGGGGCGTAGAGGCAGTGGCCATGAGCCCAACCAATGGCCACAAGTGCATTTGTCTCGTGTTGGTCCTGAGCTCATGGGTGCTGAAGAAGGATGAGTATGAATTTCCAATCTGATGATAAAAACCCCACTTGTGGGTGTCACCGCTGCCCAGGAGGCTCCTTGGTGGGAGCATTTCACAGGGCAGGCAGGCAGACATCTCTGAGCCTCGGCGCAGCCCCGCTGTGCTCACAGCCCTGCAAGCTCCAGCCTTGTTGGCAGCACTGTGTTTGGTTCCAGTTGCCAGGAGGCTCCTCGGTTCCCAACCCTTTCCTCTGCAATAAATCTCGCCCTACAATGGGTTTGCCAGCTGCTGGCTGCCTCCTTCCCATCGCTCCCTGCAGGCTGGATCCCCGCTTTGTTTGCCCTGGCTGTTTGATGAAAGACGTTCCCGCGTAATGAAATCCCCGTGATTAGTTTTGATCTAACAGCAAACTTCCTTTCATCTCGTCCTGCGCTGGCCCAAGGTCTCGGCAGGCGAGCGGGGCCAGGTGTGCCGCAGTGCATCGGCCCTTTGTGTCCTCGGGAGCCTTATCCCAGCCCTTGGCAGCGCCCGCGCTTACGTCCATGCCGTGCCGGCACGCCTGCGCGCATCCCTGCTGCAGAGGGATCGCAGCCAAGTCATCCGCCTGGAGCTGAGCCAACTATCTCAAAAGTCAAAGTTACAGTTTCTCTCCTTGACTGGCTCCATTGTCAAAGCCAAAACCAGAAGCAACCTTGCGCCAAGGCAGTTAAGGTGGAAGCGGCAGCGGCCGCAGAGCTGCCTTTGCTTTGCTTAGGGTGGGAGATGGTTTTCCTTAGGTGCTCGGTGGTTTGGAGATTTGGGTTTGGTTTGGTTGAGAGCTGTGCTCAGATGTGGGATCCAAGGGCAGTGGGGTGAGGATGAGTTATGTGAGGACGTGCAGTCCTCGCCGTCACACCCTGGATTACAGACACTTGGATCCTGCTTCCTGCTGGCAGGTGACACTCGGCCATCTGGGTTTGGCTTGGCTTCTCGAACCTCTGCTTCCTTCTGCTGCTCGTGGGCAGAGCTGGGGGCTGCCCAGGGCCCTCCTTGGCACCCCCGAGCAGGCTGGGCTGTTTCAGGTCAGGGTGCTGGGGACCAGCTGCACTCAGCCAGCTGTCACCCAGCCCCTAAAGTGGGTGATTTGCCCCGAGAGCTGCTGCCACCCTGGATGTGCAAACCCACGGAACCCCGGTATGGGGAATCCCAGTAGCCATGCAGGCGGGTGAGTGCCCGCTGTGTCTGTCCTTGCCCTGCCAAAGGACAGGAACCAACGCTTCAGCCCAACCCATGTGTGACGTGAGCATCTTCTGCAGCACAGCAGTACTTGAAACTGCCCCCAAGAGTCACTGTTGCTTTATCTAAGGAGCCTCCTTCTCTGCCTGTGGGCCCTCTGACTGCTGCTTGGTCGCTGGGAGCCATCCAGGTCTCCGGATGCGATGCTGCTCCTGCGCCGCGGGGCAGGGAGCTGGGAGGAGCAGGCTCCCGGGGAGGGTGCTGCAGGGAGGCTGGCACCTCGCAGCAGTGCCCGTCCTGCTGTGTGGCTCCACGCTGGGTGTCCCTGTGCGGGACAGCAGCAGCCAGCCCTCACCTCCCCGGCTGTGCCGCAGGAATTCCGCTGCACGCTTTGATTTGCCCAGGGAGCACAGCGTGTGCTTCTGAGACAAGTGGCCTGAATTAACCTCTCTGCAAATGGTTTCTAGGTAACAGCAGCACATGTATCAAGATAAACTGTGAAGCCTATTTATATTGACCAAGATTTTATTAACCTTTGAAAGGTTGACCTTATGCAAAAGAAAAAAACAAGATAGTGGCAAAAACATTTAGGGTACTTAGCAGGGGGTTGTTGTTGTTTTTAATCCTTTCACCCTTTGATTACTTCAGCCTTGGCAGTGGTACACATACACAGGCTTTCAAGGCATTCCTGCTTTTTACAGCTGCAGAGCCATTAAATCTTTGCCTGTAGGAGTGCTTTCAAGGTCAGCCATGATGCAGAACTCAAGGCGACGCATCAGCTGTGTGAGAGCTTCTCATTTTCTTCCCTTGCTCTCCCGTCTGCTGCTGACTTCCATGGCAGATCCAAAGCCCCACATCGCTGTGGGGTGGGCAGGTAATGACTGAGCCCTTCCAGGGCCAAATCCTTCTCCCAGGAGCAATCCCACTGATGGATTCCAGCTGAGCCGTGCCAGCCAGCGTGCGCCCATCTGAGCTCAGCATCCTTCAGCTCTTGGCGGAGCAGCCTGGCAACTCGAGCCTCAGTGCTGCTTTTGTGCTCTGCTGGTGCTGGGGGGGCACAGAGGAGAGCTGCGAGCAGCTTGCTGCTCCCTGGGGTTGCTTTGCAGTGTGCACAGACATGGTCTGCAGCACGGAGCTGGGCGCTGCGGGGAGCGAGGCTGGGTCCGTGCTGAGCAGCAAGGGCTGTAAAAATTGTGGGGTTGCTTAACAGTCACAAAATTATGCAGAGAGCATTACATACCAGGCACCTTTAAATTTGCCTTTTGGTTGTCAATCTTTTCGTGCTTTGGGGTGTTCTATTAAGCCAAAATGCACAGGAGCCCTGGAGCCAGGTATGTGAGGAGTCTGAGCAGTGCTGTGCCCAAGTTACCATCAGCATCCCTCCAGCTGAGCTGCCATCGGAAGTGCCGTAAACAAGCAGACAATGGGAGCGTGTGCTTTGGGCACAGTCAGAACTGCAGCCCTGGAACACAATCCTGCAGAAGGGAGGCTGGAGCTGGAGCCAGAGCACGCTCAGCAGGCACAGTGGGACGCGAGGAGCCAGGCTCAGCCTGGAGCAGAGCCCATGGGTGGGCACAGGGGCTGGCAGTGGGTGCTGCTGGGCTGCTCTAGGCAGCAGTGGGGGCCCAGGAGGAGCGCTGGGCACAGCACGGCAGCCCTGTTCCCATGCCCTCCTGCACAAGCAGGCAGAAGTTGCTGCAGCTCCATGCTTCAGTGTCCCCCACTGGCACTGGTGAGTGGTTGCTGTTTGCTCAGAGCTGGGCCCTGAGGGTGAGCTCAGCCTGAGTGCCAAGCTGCTCTGAGGCACCTCAGTGGATGTGCCACTCAGACAGAGCCAAAAGACAGTGGCATTGTATGATGCAGCAGGGAGAGGCCTTTGGCAGTGATGTTTGTTGATGTGTCTAATGAGACAGCTTCTGATCTTTGCAGCACAGCCCAGAACAACAGTGGGTCCTTTGTGCACATACCGACAAAAAAAGAGCAATGGCAGCATGTGCCCTGTGCATGGATTTGTTTCCCCACCCCCAGCGATCAATGCACCTTTGATTTCTGACATGGAATCGAAGGATGAGGTTTGCTATCCGAGCTCTTGCTCCAAGCGTCGTTACAGGTCCTGGTGTGGGGTGTGCAGGACGCAGGGCACGCAGCCTGCAGTGTGCTGTGCTGCTGGAGGGGGTTCAGCACCGCTCGCTGGCTGTGCTCAGCAGCCCAGGGCTGTGTGTGCATCACAGTGTTCGTGGCAAAGTCACAGGGAGTGGAGATGCTGTGCAGTGCTCAGGGACTCTGTGCGTGGCTGATGCCTCCAGTAACGAAGGGGAAGGCAGAGGGCGACCAGGGCTGAGCAGTGTTATCGGGACCGACGGTCAAAGGGGAAAGCTTGGCTGCTCCCTGTGATGTCCTGCCTTCCCAGCTTAACCCCTGGGTGAATCCCCAGCAGCTGTGAGGGATGCTCCTCGTGCCTGGGGGTTTGCTGAGCACAGGGCCCCCAGGTAACCGTGCTCACTGCTTTGGGGTTGGTGTGGCTGCAGGGGGGGGTGGGAGCTGCTGTGTGAGCTGCAGAGCCAGGTGCTGGGCTGTAGCCAGCTCATTCATCACATCTATTCTTTTTTTTTCTTTTTCAGAAACCAGGCAATGCGGAAGAAGTTAATTTTGTACTTTAAGAGGAGAAATCATGCTCGCAAGCAGTGGGTAAGTGATTCCCCATAACAAGTATAAGGCAGCATCATTTCTTATGTCAGAAAGGAGGTTTTTCAGCAGAGACGTGCTGAGTGCTTTGCCTGGTGCCCTGCCCCTTCCCTTGTCCTTCCCCCTGTGCTGCCAACACCTGGGTGTGGAGCAGGGCCCCCACTCTGCGCAGCACCTCCTCGGCAGGCACAGCAAACCCATGGGGCTGGCTGCATCGCAGCAGGGCACGCTGAGCTCAGAGCCTTTGCAGGGAGTAAACATCTCTTTTGTGGGTGATGGAACCCTGAGAGATGTGTGAACCAAGCTGACGGCTGCCGATCAACGATCTGGGGGCTGAGCCGCCTTTGTAGCTGATCCCAGAGTGACGTCCTGGCAGTCTGAGGTTCAGAACAAAACCAAGCCCTGGCTGCTTCATTGCTATGCAGCTTTGCCTGCGAGGTGGCCCTCAGCATCCTCTCAGGAGGAGGAAGATGGGCGTTGTTATGTGACCCCAAAGCGTTTGTCCCGAAGCCCTGGCACCTAGAGGAGAAAGTTCAGGTGGGATTTGTAGAGTGGAGCTGTTGGCAGTGCTGACAGCTGCCTGCTGCCCAGAGAGGGGAAGTGCCAGGGGCAGCCAGCGACCTGAGCACCCGGGGTGGGATGTGGCTGGCAGTGCAGGCTGGGTGCTTCACATGGGAGGTGTGGGTGCTGCTCCTGAGGCGGTGGCTGGGCTGTGGGCTCCGGTGCCGTGGCAGTGACTAAGGCTGCAAAGGCTGCAGGAGTTGAGCGTTTCTTTGGTGCTGCTTTTGGACAGAAGGGCTCTGGCTGGGAGGAATCATTGGAAGGATTGGAAGCAGTCGGCCCTGGGAGGTGCTTTGAAGGTTCTGCCTTGAGCAGCAGCAGCTCTTGGTGTGGCAGTTAGTACAGACATTTCTGAGCCAGGGATCAGATTATTTCCTTGTTTATGGTGCATACATGCATGCTCCTTTCCTTTCATATGCTTCATTTTCCCCCCTTTTGTAGCAATCTTCCAAAAGCCACAGCTCTTGCACTCCAAAGGGACGCTTCTACCTCCTGGTTGTGCCCACATACATTTGTCTGGTCTTGTCCATGGCATTATTCCAAGTTGGTGGGAAGGAGCTGGGGGTGGCACCTGCAGCACGACCCAGTGCAGGACCTGGTGCTGCCACAGCCAGTGCCTTTGTGAGAGGGCTGTCAGCACTGCCTTCCTCGGAGCAGAGCACCCTGCGGGTTGTTGGAGCCAGGAGGGAGCCGAGCAGGAGCTGTTTTCTGGTGGAGACGACCGGTTACTGCGCTAAATCAGGAACGAGTTGCTCTGTTGTGAATATCAAGGAGCTGGGGGAAAAGGTTTAATTAGGCTGCAAGGGCACGGCTCCTAAAATACGGCTTGCAGTAAAGTCGCCTGTCATGCAAAATAGGTGAATTTCTGCCAGCCACTTGATTCAGTGTCCTTGAAAGGGGATTTTTTCAGTTTAGGGAAGCGTTTTGCCTATTCTACAGAATAGGCAACATAAGGTTGCTGAATTTGCAAAGTGAATACATTTGCTGATTCTGTTTGCAAAATGGGTGCGCTTAGCTATTTTTCTGCCTGTTTTGTAGCAGCCCCTATTTTTAGCACAGCCCATCTCCGTGCCAGCCTTCCTTTCTGCCTCTTGCCCTGGCTGTGTGCAGGGCTGGCTGGGACAGGGCTGGGGCAGCCCCAGGGCTCAGCCCCCCCAGGAGGCTGCGGGAATTCCTCCTGCCCCAGGGGCTCTGCCCAGCAGCGAGCTTGCTGCACAGAGGTGATGCTGCACAGAGAGGAGGGTGATGTGTTCTGGCCACAAAGGATTTGTCTCCATCAAGCAGGGAAACAACAGTGGGGCTTGCAGAGGGATTGGAATAGCTCCTCCTGTTGCCTTCTCCCTTCCCCTCCCCGCTGGGAGCTGCTCTGTTCCCGTGTGGGCTGCGGGAGGGCTGGGGTAGGCACTGCCCACACGCTGCCTCCAGCTGCTCCGGCAGCGTTACTGCTCAGCTGCTTTCATCTGTGCATGGCCCGTCCCCTCCTGCTCCCATCAGCTCCATGTGTGACTGGGAGGGTGGTGGGACAGTGAGCTGAGCTGGGAAGGGCGGGAGAGGAAGCGGCGGGGCTGGAAGGCAGCACAGATGTTTGTTGGGGATGGACGGGCGTGCTCAGAGGATGCTTGAAGGAATTGATGCTCTGCTCCTGGAGCTGCTCCTGGTGCTCAAGCTGCAAAGATCTGGGGGACACAGGGTGCTGCAAGGTGCCTCTGGTCGCATGGAGCACCCAGCTGGAGCAGAAAGCCCTAGGCAGGGATGCTGCTGACCAAGCTGGCTGCTCTGGGGCTTGGAGCACCTGCCAGTGGCAGGAGGGTTTGCTTTGCTCCGCCCGTGGGGTGGGGAGGGCCTCCTGGGAAGCAGCTGCAGGCCAGAGTCCCCCAGCTGCTGTAACAGGGCTGTGCTCTGCGGCCCTGCCCGCCCCGCTGCTGGGCTCTGAGCGCACACCTGGGAGATGAAGTGTGACCCTGATGCTGCTCATTCCCTGCACCGGGCTGTGCCCCTTGGGGCCATGGCACCCGCTTGGCTCGGGCTCCCCCCAGCTGCCTCCTGGCCCAGAATTGGGCATTTCCATCGTTTTGGAGGGTTTAACCTCTCCCTGCTCTGTTCTGGTCACTAAGAGAGCGAGATGAGAGCAGAGCACATCCGGGAAATCCTGCACTTCCCTCCTGCCCTGGGATGGTGAGAGATGAGTTGGTTTCTTTGAAGTTTGGCTTCGCCCCGTCCCGCTGCGGCGGCCGACGCACCGCCCGCTCCCGAAACCCGCGCGGGGCAGCCTGGGGTTTGCCATCGGTTATTTTGCATAGAGCCATCTGCTTTCACTTCCTAATTTGGGACCTAGAAGGCATTTGCTTCACTCAGAGTGAAACCTTAAAATCCCCTCTGGTTGCCCAGCTGCTTCCACGGCAGGGCTGGGCAGGACCTCGCGTGGCACCGTGCCGTGTCCCTGGGGCACCACGTGCCAAGGGACCTCGCATCTCCATCTCAGCACGGGACACGGAGCTCAGGGGCTTCCTCCTCGGGTGGGTGTTCTCCCCACCAGCTCCTCGCTGGGGGTTTAGCACTGAACAGTTTTGTGAGCACTTCTGAATTACTTCCCCAGCTTCATCCCCCAGAGAGCTGACAGTCCCACACACGTGGGTCTGTGTCTTGCCGCCTCCTTGCCCTGCACTGCAGCCCCTCAGCCATGTTGCTGCACTCTGTGCCCCTGGAGGGCTCCAGCGCACCTTGCTTTGTTGCAAACATTCAGAAGTGATGATAGCGTGGAAAGCATCGTGTGAGCTCTGATAACAGCGATAACGATAGGGCTGCGCTGAGCACGTGCTGCATCCCAGCAACGCTGCTGGTAATGATAGGAAACCACGCATTAGCATCTGAGAGCTAATCCTGTAGGGCCGTGAAATCTCCTGGTCTCGCTGCCTGCAGCAGGAGGGCTCTGTGAAAAGCAGAAAGCTTGTTCTTCCTAAAGCTCCAGCCCGTCGGAGTGAGCCTGAGCATGGCATCCCTGGGAGTGAATCCCTGTGCTTGATGCTTTGGCAGTGGGAGGCTGCGGTGTGTTCGAGCTCCCTGTGCACCTGCTGGGACCTGTGTGGAGCTCTGCTGGAACAGCAGCCTGTGCCTGGGGGTGCACAGGAGGTTCTCTGGGCCTTTGGTTGCTGATCTGAGCAGCCAAGGTGTTGGAACATGGCAGAAGGGGAGCCAAAGGTGTTGGGTTGGAAGGGAAAAGCCTGAGGTCACCCAATGGGCTGCACCAAGAATTTACCCTTGGGTTGATCCCACGCCCTGGAGCGTGCCCATGCCCCATAAACCACAGTTCTGGAAGCAGTGTGACTCAGCTGAGCCTGGCCAGCCGTCGGGAAGGGCTTGGGGAGCTGCCCTTCCCGGGCACATCCCTGACCTCCCTCCCGCTCTGCCCTTCCAGGAACAGAAGTTCTGCCAGCGCTACGACCAGCTGATGGAGGCCTGGGAAAAGAAAGTGGAGCGCATCGAAAATAACCCCCGGCGCCGTGCCAAGGAGAGCAAAGTGCGGGAGTACTATGAGAAGCAATTCCCTGAGATCCGGAAGCAGCGGGAACTGCAAGAGCGCATGCAGAGGTTAGAGGAGAAGCGGTAGGACGGGGCTGGGCCGGTAGCGGACAGCCTTTCTCTTTTGTTTGTTGATGGGTGGGAGGAACGGGCTGGGATGGCCGTCGGTCCCATTTCTCCCCTTCTAGCTGGATAACCAGAGGATGGATGGAGTGCAGGAGCCAGCAGTTGGGACACTTGCTGCTTTTCCCCCCTGGGCTGCTCAGCTCAGCTCTGCTCCAACAGAGAAAGAAAAATGTCTGGAATGCAGCTGCCTGCTCCCCTCTGCTGCTGATTTCCTGGCTGTGGAGCGGGGGCAGCTCCCTCGTTCTGGCCACCTGACTTGGCCAGCACTAATTGGTTCCTCATTGCTGGGCCCACGTGGAGATGTACAAGGCTTGCAGCTGGATGTCGTCATGTGGATGGTTTGAAACACACCCGTGTTTGCTGGGAGCATGGGCAGAGGGAAGAGACAGCTGCGGAGGGTGTAGGGCTGGCTGCAGACGTGGGAAAGGAGCGGTGTCTCGCTGACAGGGGTGTCCCCTGTCTCCCACCCCCTGCCTGTTTTCTCCTTTAAAACACATCTGAGGTCACATCATTTCCTGCCAGGAGGAGATGCAGTTTTGTGATCCCCTCCCTTCTTGCTAAAAACTCCATCCTTCCCAGTTCAGCCCCGGGGATCTCACCCGGTGTGTGCAGAACCCAAATCCTTGTGTCCATCATCCCTTGTGCCCTGCAAGCACCTGGGTGAGAATTCCTAATCCGTGGCTTTACTTTATCATAAAGAGAAGGGGAGAAATGGGACTGACAAATGTTTTAATCTTGTACCTGCTTCATAAGAAAAGTTGTAATTGCTTGGGACGCATGGCTGTAGTGTTGGGTGGTGCTGGAAGGGGGATGGATGTTGGTGGGTGATTTGTATTTAAATGTTCTGCAGCCTTTGCACACCAGGCACAGCAGCACAGTGCTGATTGCTCAGTGCCAGCACAGACACACTCATTCCATTGCTGTGATGTGATGAAGCGAGCATGGGAAAATACAGTGGGAGGGTATGGCTGGGTGTGAAATGTGCTCGTGTTGTGGCGATGCAGAGGTGGCTGCTGGCGCAGGTAAGGGACTAGGGACGGGGACAGCGAGTGGTCGCAGATGTGCTTTGCATCATGGAGCATGGGACAAAACAGAGCATCAGTTCCTGAGTGTCCCGTTGCCCTTTCCCAGCAGGGTAGGACAGAGGGGCAGCGGAGGGCTCTCCATGTCGGCCGCACGCAGCGAGCACGAGGTGTCCGAGATCATCGACGGGCTCTCAGAGCAGGAGGTGAGACCGGGCTTTCCTTTCTCCTTCCCTCCACCCCTCACTCCTCTCTTTCCAAGGAAGCCAGGAGGGTTTCACCCGGCCCCACGGTGACATCAGATCCCAGCCCCCACCACCTTCAGGCCGGGCTGAGGTTGGTTATCACAATGCCTGGACAGAACCCAAAGTGAAGTGTTAATGGAATATCCAGCAGCATCTTACCAGCCACCCAGGGGATGGCTCAGAGCTGCGTGGTGGTTCTGCAGCAGTGAAATGCAGAGCAAAGCGCCCTGAGGCTGGCGGCAGTGGCAGGAGCTGGTGGCATCCAGCTGCCTCTAGGGACATCGGACCCCTGTGTGCTGCTGAGCCCAGGTAGCACCCCACAAACCCATTGTGGCTGTGGGTTCAAATGGAAAGTGGAGCTGGGAAGCGAAGAGGGCTGGTGCCCTGCCCAACATGTGGAGGGGTTTTCCTGTTTCGCTTTGTTTTGAATGGGCTGTGCAGCCTGACACGGGGGAATCCTATGGAATGAATGGTTTGTACGTGAGCCAGTTGGCCCACATCTTCTGGGAGTGCTCCATTCATCTTGAAACATCCCCGTGACCTTGGCTTTGTTGGGATCTGGTTTCACAAGGGTTCCACTCTCTTGGCACGGAGGCGAGCTGCAGTGAATGGCTTTGCTTGGGAGGGGAGAGCTGCTGTCACCTCACTGTGCCTGAGCTGCTTGCTGCCCGCACGGTGCTGTGCTCCCACCCCAGAATAGGGGCAGCTCCCTGTCAGGGAGTTGGGGCAGCTGCACAGAAGGTCTGGGTCTGAGTAGCAGAGGGAAACGTGCTCCGTGGAACCTTTATCTGTCTGTGAATTAATGAAACAGCAATTGGGACCTGGCCTACCTGGGCTCTAGATGGACTCAGTGCTTGAGTTGGATGGAGCCCATGTCCCAGGGTGTTGTAGGAACAGCAAAAGGGAATCGCAGCCGCGCTGCAGAGCCGTCTGACCCCTTCCTGTGGCAGGAGGAGTGGCTGGGCAGTAGCAGAGCAGCTGCAGGGCTGGCAGGAGGGGTGTGTAAGCTCTGCTCTGGCTTGGTGCTGACGGGGATGGAGCCAGGCCCCCAGGAGCTGCCCAGAGCACAGGGGGACGATACCACTGAGGATAGCTCAGGAGCACTGCAGGCTGAATTGAGGGAGGAAAGGCACAGACCCTGCTGGGAGCCATCCTGTAACTACGGGGGCTGCTTGTGCATCGCCAACACCGTGACCCCTGTGCCCACCCTTTCAGAAAGGTTTGCAGAGCTGGCCTTGGCAGTTCAGAGGGGAATGGATCTCCACTGGCCCTGGGTTGGATGGCTGCTCCCCGTGCCACCGCTGCTGTGATTTGTCTCCTGTCATGGGCAGGAGCTATTTTCCTTAAGTCAGGCGTTTCCACGCTATCTGAAAGCCTTTTATTTCAACATGGAAGATTAATTGCTTCCTGGCTGATGGCGATAGCCTCTTTCAGCGTTTCATTTACAATTACCCTAGCAATAAAGCTGCCTAGTGCTTGCTTTTGAATTCTCCTGTTCCTCCACCCGTCCTTTCCTCTCGAACATCTGTCCCCACTGTCCCCGCGGGCCCCGTGGTGCTGACCAACTGTTCTCTCTGCTCTCCCCACAGAACCTGGAGAAGCAGATGCGCCAGCTCGCCGTCATCCCGCCCATGCTCTACGATGCTGACCAGCAGCGCATTAAATTCATCAACATGAACGGCCTCATGGATGACCCCATGAAGGTCTACAAGGACCGGCAGGTGATGAACATGTGGAGCGAGCAGGAGAAGGAGACCTTCCGGGAAAAGTGAGTGCAGCCCACAGATGTCTCTTAGCAGAGTCCCTGGGAGCTGTGAGATAGGATCTGTGCAATGTGTTTGGCCGTGGCTGCAGCGTGCTGAGCTGAGGCAATGCGTGATGGTTGCAGAAAGCAACCCCAGCACAGGTGCCTGGGGTGGTTCCCCAAGGGTTGTCTTGCACCAAGGGACCTGGTGTGAGGCAGCTCATCCAAAAGAGGGGAGCGCGTGCCGCCTGCAGCTGCTGTCACTGTGCTCGCCTTGGACCTGGTGTAGAGTGATGCAGAGGGACAGGGACCTCAGGGCTTTCTGTACGGTCGCTGTGCTCGTGCCCGTATGCTTTTACTCTGCCTGCTCCCTTGCAGAGACCTGGGAAGCTGCTGCTCACAACAGAGAGAAAGCTCAAGTCCTTTTGCTTCCCCTTACTCTCTTGTATCAGTTTAAGTTCAGAGCCAGCAAAGCTCACTGCTGCACCTTTTTGGATTCTTTGTGTGTGTCCAGGGGGACCCTCAGGGCTGCCAACATCAGACCAAGCTGTGCAGGCCCCTCGGGGTGCGGCTTTCCCATCCTGCTGGCTGTGGGATTTTCACCAGCTGCTGTTTCCGTGGATGCTTTCCCACATCAGACAGTGCAAATAGCAGTGTTTTCTCCTGTTTGCAAGCAGTGCTCGAGAACAGCTTTGCTTTAATGACGGAGATATATTTGGGGATTTCTGGTCCCTTCCCTGGGTACCTGCTGCGCTGTCAGCCAGGCTTGGTCCCAGCTCTGTCTCACACACACAGTCCCCCTTCTCTCATACTCCAGTGGGGGCTCTGATGTTACACAGAGGACCAGAGAGTGCTTGGTGCCCCCAGTGTGCCATGGGCATCCTTGAAAACTTGAGCTGGAGCTCTGCTTCCAGCAGGACGAACTCTGCAGGGCTCGCTGTGCAAACACAGGAGCTGGCATCTTCACCTGGAGGCTTCCAGGTACAGCAGAGCCCGGGGCAGTGCTCAGGTGTGGCTGGGAGGCTGCGTGCAGAGCTGTGGCCACGAGGTCACAGCAGTGGCCATTGGGTGTGTAGTTCAGATGCTCACCTGCACAGCACCCAGAGGAGCCCAGGAAGCCCTCCAGGTGGAGGAGGGCAGCTGTCATACCGAAAGTACCAGAGAGCTCCTCTCCCCTTCCCTGCTCACGACAGCTCCTGCTTGCAGCTGGAGTAAGGAATTGCCAAGATGAACCAAAACAGAACAAAACAAGCAACCAGCTCCAAGCCTATTGTAGAGGAAAACCCTCATTGCTAATTAGCCTTAAAATGCAACACTGCAAACAGCCCAAGTGACGCACGGGCTAATTACTTGCTCCTTAATGGAGCCCCATGCCTGGCTAATGGGACTGGAAGAGTCCACACCCAGCTCTTGCATCCTGCTGTGCACCGTGGTTTCTCTGTTATTACTGTGGGTGATGCGGAGCTCAAGGCATAAATACAGAAGGATTTCAGGGCTCCCACAAAAGGAATTTGAGGAGATGGGTGCTCAGGAGCTGTAAGCAAGACCAAAAGATCGCAGCCCTGCTGCTCTCCCTCCTCCCAGTGTGACACGCTGAGCTGCCTGGGTGCTGCAGTCACTGGCCTCAGTTTTTGGGGTGAGGAGCTGTGATGGCCATGAGGTGACTCAGAGCCAACCTCCTCATCTTGATAACATGGTCTTGAAAACCCCCTGCTTTGATCAGCCCCTGGTTGTGCCATGCACAGCACAACACTGGGATCTGGGGTGTGATTCCACAGCCCAGCTGCTTTTTTNTGTTATTTCTGTGCCTCGCATTTCTGGTTTTTTCTTTTTTATCCATTTATTTATTTAGTCACATGTCTTGGGAGATCTCCCTTGGGTGTCTGTGTTATGTTTGGATAAGTTTTGCCCTTCAAAGCACTTGATGGAAGAAAGGCTACAGCAGCACGTGGGGTACAAGCTGGAGTCCCCGTGAAGTGCCTGAACATCATGCTCCCATTTTTGTCCTCTGTGTCCTCCTGACCCCACATCATCACCCACAACCCCACTGCCTGCTGTTGTCAGTCAGGCCAAGCTCCCAGAGCGCAGCTCGGTGCCCCCATAGTGGCTTTGGTTGAGCAGTAAATGGAGGAGAGGGCTCAGCCCACAGCCCAGGGGGATCACAGGGCTGGAGGCACCGAGCTGCTCACCGTGCCCTGCCTGCGTCTCATCCCTCTCCTCCTCCTCAGGGCCCATCCTACCCTTGGGACAGGTTTTGGTGGCTGTGGGGTTGAGCATGGCGACAGCTCTTGAGCCCTGTCACCCCTATGCTCCCTCCCATCCTGCAGTGAACATCTGCCCATCAGAGCTGCAGCTCCACTGGGCTGACTTTCAAGTTCCCACCTTTCCGGGGTGCTGAGCAGCAGCCAGATGCTTTCCCAAGCCCCCAGGTCCCTCGAGGAGCTGGCCTTGCCACTCACCCTGTCCCTCTGCTCCCGCAGGTTCATGCAGCATCCGAAGAACTTCGGCCTGATCGCCTCCTTTCTGGACAGGAAGGTAAGCTCTCTGCGTGGCCCTGACCTGCCTCGTGCTGCCTCCTCTTGGTCTCACTCTGGTTCAGCTCTGAGCCGGGCTGCGTGCCCGCTATGGGACAGACCCTGGGGGCAAATCCTGGGTGGGCACAGCCTGGAAGGGTGGAGATGGAGGTGCTGTCCTGAGCAAGAAACACACCTGTCTGCTCTGGTCCTTGTGGGTGCCTCCTTTGCCCATCTCATGACGTGTTTCATCAGCAGTGTCAGCTCAGTCAGGGGAAACCCTTTGCTTGCAGGGGGGTGGATGCTGAGGTCCCTTCCAGCTTGAATTACCCTGACCCTGCATGACTCAGGCTGGGGAGATCATTGGTGAGAGCTCAGCTTTCCTGCCCAGAGCAGCAGGCAGGCGGTGCTGCGGCAGCAGCCCCGCGCTGCTGGGAGGCACCAGGCTCTTTTCAGCCTTTCCCACTTGTTAAAGCCCAAAGTGGTGGGACTTGGATGATGCTCACAATCCAGCCTGTGTTCCAAGCTGTAAAATGTCTTCTAATTTTATTTGTACTCGTTTGTAAATCAGCCTGTAATTATGATACAGAACACATCTATTATCCAGTTGGAGAGAGATGCAAAGTATGGCTCGATGTAATGAATTAATAGATTTTTAAATTGCATTAAAAAAAAAAATAGTGATCTTAGCCCTTGGAACAGATGACTGTAAGTTTTTGTGTTCGTGTGTGTGTGTATAATCAGGGCTAGATCAGAAAGGGATCCAATTAACACTTTAAAAGTTACAATCTGTTGTTGCAAATGGTTCTGCTCTGCGCGAGGGTGGGGGGAGCGCAGCGCAGTGCCCGGAGGCGTGGGGGTCTGTGGGGCTGGTTCTGATCCCACCACGGCTCAGCCCCTCCGCCGAGGTGCAGATCAGGGGGAGGACTTTGCCAGCTGTGTGTGCTCCTGGGCAGAGCAGATCCGTGTCCCAGCTGTAGCTCTGTGTTTTCTGACCCATGCCAGCGCTCCCGGGCGGCTGCAGGAGCTGGAGCTGGGCCGGGTTGCACGGCCCGGCAGCGAGCGCAGCGGCTGGAAGTAATGGGAGCTGGCAGCCTCGTGGCAGGTTGCAGGAGCACAGCCACAGCAGAGGGTGACAGGCAGCTCTCCTCGTTCTGCTTTTAGTTGCCACAGTCATGTGGGGTCAGCCCTGTCCCCTGCCCCGGGCTGCCCCCACGCTGTGCTCCAAGCACAGGGCGCCCGTTGTTCTGCAGCCCCATCCCTGCTGCAGCACCGCTGTGGGGAGGGCCCCACTCTGTCCCTTGGCCGTGCCCTTCTTCCCAGGGCAACGTGCCCCATTGCCCTCGCCCGGTGGGCACAGCCTGTGCCAGTAGCACCGTGGGGCTGTGCTGGGGGCACAGAGGGGTGGCTGCTGCGGCCGCGGAACTTCCAGAGCATCACTTCTGAATGGTGCTGCTGAAACCTGCCGCCCCCTGACCTGCCCGTGTCGTTGCAGACGGTGGCAGACTGTGTCCTGTATTACTACCTGACCAAGAAGAATGAGAACTACAAGAACCTCGTGAGGAGGAACTACCGGCGGCGCGGGAAGAGCCAGGTGAGGGCTGGAGGAGCGCGTGGAAGCGTCCTGCCCGAGCTGCAGCGTTTGTAGCTTGGTGCCAGCGTCTGGCTGAGCACCCAGCTGCTGCCTCCCCCTGTGAGCGGCTGCGAGCTGCAATGGGGCTGGGATCTGTTGGCTGCCCGCAGCGTTTCGGGACGCGCTGTTTTCTGGCAGTCGGTGTTTGTCCGTCCTCGTGCCAAGGTCGCGGTGGCTTTACACAGCAAACCCAAGATGCTTGAAACAGGGCTTGGAGCGAATGCAGGAACCTGGCCACGCATCGGGAGCCACGTGGGGCTGGCTGAGTGACCCTGTGCTGCTCCATGGCCTGGGTATGGAACTGGGCATGGCCATGCCAGCGCTGTCGCTGACAGCAAGGACTGAGATAAGCCTGGGCCCTTGGGCCAGGAGCCTCATCCCTATGGATGCTCGCAGAGGGGATGCTGCTGGCAGCCCCAGGTGGGCGAAATGGGCGATGATCCATGTAGTGAGGAGGGTGAGGGGATGACATGGAGAATCTCTCTGGATAACGTGGGGATAGGAATGGAAAAAGTGGCCTGTCCCGTACTGCCATGACATAAGCAGCTCCTTGTGCTGCATGGCCATAAAAAGCAGCACTTGGGTCTAGATCCTGATTGGGAGGCTGATAGGTAGCCTTGCTCCAATTTGATTTTTGCAGCATTAAGGCATCAGAATAGCTAGCACATGACGAATGTCATGGACGGGGCCCAATTTTCCCTTCTTTTTTTCAGAGACATTAGAGATGGATAAAACCCTATTAGATTATCCAGTCCCTCTCCCAGCAAACACAGGGTGGTTCCCTCCAGTACATTTTTATAGTGTTTACCATGGTCTGTTTTGTTAGATCACAGCAACTAGAACATGAGGCCACATTTGTTTCTTGTTAGCGGCGCAGACATTCAGCACAGCTCTCTCTGGTTTCAGCGCTGAGCTGAGCAAGGAACAAGTGTGGCAGGGGAGAGGCGAGCTGCTGGCTCTGCACCCCGCAGCCACCAGCCCTCCTGTCCTGCACCCAGCAGGTACTGTTTGCATTTTGGTTTGTGAAAGTATCCCTAGTATCCCTGGCTGCAGGGATGCTTTCCTTTGCTTGTGAGTCTCCAGCATGGGCAGTGGAGGCCGGGTGCTGCTGTTTGGAGCCTTGTTTGGTGCCAGCCTGCGGAAGCAGGACTTGCTGCACCCTGTATCAGCCCCAGTGAAAAGCAGGGCTGCTTCTGCAGTGTTGTAAATCACTGAGAGGCAGCGACTGCTGGGCCCTGAGGTGAGCTGCTTGCACCTTTGGCAGAGCACATCAAGCAGGACATTGCTGGAAGTGAAGGGTCAGCCTGCGCCTTGGCTGTGTCCTCTCTGTGTTCTTGTTTTGTCGTACCAGGGGCTGTCTGCTGAACTGAACTGCGAGGAGCTAATCCCATCTAGCATCGGTTTCCTTGTTCCCTGCAGCATTGTTTAACCCCATGCTGACCCCCTCTCCCTGTTGCCTCATGGAAAGCCAGCAGGCAGCCAGCAGAAGGGGCACAGAGGCAGTGGGGCTGCTGGGCGTCCTCCTGCACCCTGGGAGACGTCGCGCCGTGCTCCCAGCGCTGCCTGTGCTTCCTGGTCGCTGCTGCTGGTGAGGGCTGAGGTGGTTCAGTGCCACAGGTGAGATTTAATTGATTGAGTGGTGGGGAGAGGAGATGTGAGCTGCAGAGGAGAGGAGCAGTGAGGTCGGATACAATCACGTTTTGAGTGGCCCTGCACCCTTGTCTCGCTCCGTTTCTCGTGGAGAGGTTGGTGGTCTTGTTTGCTTTTGGTGGCTACAGGGAGCTGCAGAGAAAAGTGGAGATAATTACAAGTAGAAATAAATCTACTCCAGTGTCAAGATTATCATTGTGGCCTACTTATTAAAAGTACATTAAAAAACAAGAATCCCATTGCTCCCTGGCTGATGGTCCCCTGGCAAAGGATATTCCTCATAAAGCTGCTGCTTACTGCTAAAAATCTCCTGCCAAGAGCGGGGACTTCACGTGGTTCTGATTGCAGTCTGCCATGAAACAAGCAGGCTCCCAGTCCAGGGCGAGGTGTGGGGATGGATGGGAGATGTGCATCCAGGCGTCGTCGTGCACCGTGTTCAGGTTCCTGAGGCACAGATCCTTCCTGAAATAATCCTCTGCATTCTGGGGTGGAAAATGTCATTTAACCCTGAAAGGGGGAAATCAGTGCTAAAAGTAGTAAAGTCCTAGTGTGTAATTTCTGACTGGGAAAAAAAAAAGTGAGTGATGGTATAAGGATCCAAACCGATACGCAATGCATGGCAATAGGCATAAATTTGTGTGAGGTTGTAAGGAGAGCGGTGTGGCACTGCTCCTTGGGCAGATGTGTTTCCCAGGAGCTGTGGTGGTTGCTCATCAGAAGGTTTCAGAGGGGGTTTTGATGCTCCCAGTTCCACACCAGGGCACCAGGAGCGCAGCTCAGCGCTGGCCGCCACGCGCTCCGCTGTTGGGCGAGCTGTTCAGCCCGGTGATAGCAGCACACACACTATGCCAAAACTGTGCTGGGGGAAAAGTGAATTTATTTCAGCGTAATTATCCCATGTGGGGCGCGGGATTTGTATTCCAGTGTAAATCCATTTTGGTTTTTGGAGCAGCAGCCGGCGGTCACGTTGCCTGCCGTGGTGCGGGCAGGTTCTGGGGAGCAAAGCCCCCGTCCCCGCAGGGCTGGAGCCGCTGTCCCACAGCTGGGTGACTCAGGGCTGGGTGAAGTCATGGCTGAGCCGAGCAGATGATGCTCCCATGTCCCCTGCACGGTGACACCGACGCTTTCGAGGATTCTCCTGGTGCTGCTTCAGGGCCAGATCCCACCCGTGGGGCAGAACCCTGTCACCCCATCCCTGCATCCTGGGCAGGTGGAAGCAGTGCTCCCCAACGGGCTGACAGCATTCCCAGGCCCACCCCCTGCCCTGCCAAAACCCAAAGGGAATTATCTGTACCAACAGCCGCCTGCCCCACCACAGACCCATCTCCGTGGGTAAACAGCCCAGGCCCCAGTTTCTATAAACATCCATTTACGTTTTCAGCATGAACACCCTCTGCCGTAGCAGAGGCTCAGCCTGCAGGCTCCATCCCCCTGCATCTTCCCTCTTCTCCCGCTGCAGGGATCAGGGCTGGAGCTCAGCACACTGCCGCTCCTGAAGCGGTGGGAGCAGCAGGTGGGGGTGGCTGTGGCTGCGGGGTGCCCAGGGATGGAGCAGTGTGCACGGCCAAAACCAGCGCTGGGGTTTCGGTACAGGGTTGTGCTGTGTTCTCCCAACTCTGTGGGAGCTACATCTGTCTTAGAACAGCTCCCCAGATCTTCCTGATGTGAGGTTTTTGGAGGGTGTTGGGTTTGGGTCCATTTTGGAGACAGGTGTGCAGTCTGACAGCACCGCTGGTGGCTGAGGTGGGCTGGAGAAGTCCCCCGGGGTGGCTGGGGAAGGATGCACGAGAACTCATTGAACCTGGGTGGACACCACGTCCTGGTCCTGGTTGAGCAGGTGTGCAGGTGGCTGGAGCCCTGCTGCATCCTCTCGAGGGTGTCATAGAATCATTAAGGTTGGAAAAGACCTCTCAGATCACCACATCCAACCACCAGCCCATCCCCACCATGCCCCTGAGTGCTGTATCTCCGGGGTTCTTGACCACCTCCAGGACGGTGACTCCACCACTCCCTGGCAGCCTGTGCCAGTGCATCACCACTCTTGGAGAAGAAATGTTTCCCAATATCCATCCTGTACCTCCCCTGGCACCCCAGCTGCGATCAGACTGATGCTGGTCTGTCCCCGAGGGGCAATGATGGAGGCTCTTCCCGTCCAGGTTCCCATTGCTCCCAATCCCCGTCCCAGGTGATGCCCCACAGGCGCGCTGTGAGCCCACCGCAGCTTTCCCTCAGCCCTGCCACCCCTCCGGACCACACAATCGGGCAAACACAATGGAAACTCGCATTCCTGAAATCCCAGCTGCAGTTTTGGGGGTGATTAAATGAGAACTGCGTGGCCATATTTGGGAAAATAACCGAGGGAAGTGTTGCTGTGGGAGGATCACTGCTCTGGTCCAGGCCCTGCAGCCGCCTCGCGGGCTGCACAGAGACAGTGGTGAGACCATGGGGACGTAGCCCTAACCCCATCCCCTGTTTTAGGGTGCTGAGGGGGGTCACCAGGCAGCTGGGAAGCAGAGATGGAGCCTGGCAGTGGGGCAGAGCGTGGCATGCAGGGCGCAGACAAGAGGAAACACGTGTTCCCTGCCTGGGACCGAGCGGGGCTCGTCTCTGCCACTTCCCAGTGCTGCACGCTCTTCCCCTCGGGTCATTTTCCCTTCACAAGCAGTCAAATCGCTTTTCAAAAAACTCAGCAGCGACCCAGAAAAGAAACATTTCCTCTTATGGAAAAGCCCTCGGTGATTTTAAGGAGGGATCGTGCGAGCAGGGTCCTGTAAAACAGCTTCTGTGCGTGAGCGAGATGGCGGAGCCCTAGGAGGGCCACGGTGCAGCCCTGAGCATCAGTGCCTGCTGTGCTGGGTGTGTGCCAGGCAGCTCTCCGTGCCACGAGCCGTACAACCAGGGAGTCATTGAGGCTGGAAAAGACCTCTGAGATGGTCAGGTCCGGCCATGCCACAGGGGCACCAGCCTGGCCTGCCATCGTCGCAGTCGTTATCCAGAGGAGAAGCAGCTCAGCTCCGGGGCTGCCCCCTGCTCCCAGCTGAGCTCCTGACCATCTTCCTTATCAGCTCGGAGCCTGCCCCTCCCATTTTTGATCTGCTTCCACAGCCAGCAGCATCCAGCCCGACCCTGGGATGCGAGTGATCAAAGCAGAGCAGCCAGCAGACATTCCTCTTCCCCTCCTTGTTTTGGCAGCGGCTTGTTTTGATTTGTGGTTTCTCCCGGGAGCGGAGGGTGCTGCGCGCGGTCGTGAGAAGCCAGGCTTGGTGGCTGTGGGTGGCAGCAAGGGCTGAGGCGTTCCAGACCCTCAGATCAGAGCTTTTGGGCTTTGGGAGCCGCTTACGTGCTACAGATATATATTTATAAGCCCTCGTGCCCGTGCTCTGCATCCAGCCTGCTGCACGGGGCACGTGAAGGATGCACGCAGTACAGCGAGCCCCAGGCGTCCCTGGGCCTTTTGCCTCGGGCTTATCTCGAGCTGCTTTTAATTTGCAACTCCCTGATTGCGTGCAGTGACCTCGACCCGAGCTCCGCAGCCGAGCTCCCCTGCAGAACGTTGTAAATGCCACGAATCTGAAGTCACTCGCGGGAGAAGGGAGTCAGCGGCACCCCGAGCACGGGGGGAGGCACGGCCCAGGGGTCTGCAGGGTGGGGGGGGGTTGGGACAGCTCTGCCTGAAGTCTCCACTGGGAGAAGGTTGGGGCGAACCCATGGCCATGGCTGGGACAATGTTGGGTGAAAGCCCGAGGATGACTGCTGTGATGCCTGGGGTGTGTTGGAGGGTAAGGAACCGGGCTGCTTGCAGAGCTGCTGGAGGAGCAAGCAGGGGTCGGTGACTTTTGTCACTTTCCATAAGAGCCCAAGGCACAGTGGTGATGGAGAATTGGGCTAGGTTGGACTAGATGACCTTTAAGGGTCCCTTCCAACTCAAATGGTTCCATGATTCCATGGAGGTGTTGTGCTTCAGCTGCCCAATGGCATCCCATGGCAGCGAACCCAGCCCCAAGTCCTGGCGTGAGCCCGAGCCAGTGTTGGTGCTCAGCACAGCACTCCCAGTGCCATCTCTAAGCTGAAAGAGGGGACATTTAGGTCAGATGTCAGGAAGAAATCCTTCACTCAGAGGGCGATGAGGCCCTGGCACTGCCCAGAGAGCTTTGAGTGCCCATTCCTGGAGGTGCCCAAAGCCATGGATGGGCCTGGGCAGCTGAGCTGGGGGCACCCAGCCCACAGCAGGGCTGAAACTGGGTGGGCTTGAGGTCCCTTCCAACCCAACCATGCTGTGATTCTGTGATTGCCATGACTCAGTGGGGTCAGAGCTGGGAGCCCCTCCTGGGGCAGGAGCGAGCTCAGCTAAATGTCAGGCTGAGAGTTCCTCTGGAAGCTCTCCCATCCCTGTCCTCATCCTGGCAGGATGAGGCTGGGGTGGTGGGAAGCCCCAGAGCATCCCCATGGCTTTGGGGAAGGATGGGTGCCGCGGGCACAGGCGCAAGGTGCTACGCTCTGGGGTGCCCCATGGTGAGCTCCAGGCTGTGCTGCGGGCAGCGAGGTGTCCGCACAGCTGTGGTTCCCTTCCACAGCCCGGTGTGTGTGTGTGTCACCACGGAGGGGACGGGGAAGGCAGTGGTTCTCTGGAGGTTTGGGAGTTTGGAAAATAAATAGCGCTGCGCCGTAGGTTAAGCTTGGCATCCTCGTGGATTAATCACGCTGGCTGCAGCCAGCCCTGAGAGCCCCGGTGACGAGAGCTGTGGTTTATAGATGATGATTCATCGCCTCGACTTAGAGCGACCACGTTATTCCAGCAGATTGCAAAATCATAAGAGGAATGTTGTGGTTAGTTTACGGCTTAACTATGCAAATCGTCAGGAAGCCTTNCGTGCTGCTGTCGGGGCGGTGTTTCTGGCTGCTTCCCCAGCTCCGTCCCAGGGCTTTGGGGCTTTGGGGCTGGGAGGGTGAAGGTGGGGAGCTGGTTCCCACCTCCTCCCGCCGCCCCGTCCCAGCAGAGGCAGCGTCTGAGCGGAGGAAGTAGGCAGAGTGGGAGGAGCTGCACCTCTTCCTCGCCGCTGCTTTTTCGCAGCCAGACCCAGGGCCTGCATGCAGCCGGGGGGGCGGCGAGCGGTGCCGCGAGTTGGTCGGTTCTCAGCTCCGCTGTCCGGGACTTACCTGGAAGGTGACGTCCCCATGGACGTGACGTGCCAGCCCGGTCGGGCAGGGCGAGCCGACGCGTCGCTCTGCAGGCGGCTGCGTGGGGCCGGCCCCGCTCCGCTCCTCCCCAGCTGCTGCGGGGCTGTGGGGGGACCGGGGCGGAGGTGAGCAGATGTTGGGATCACGGAGCGAAGGAGCCCGTGCGAGCTGCCGCGGGCTCAGATCGTGGTTGGGCTCTCTTTGCACGTCCTGTGTGCAATTTGTCCTGGGGCCTTTTTAAATAAACAGGCTGTGTTGGCAGCAGAACCAAACGGCGTGGTGCTGGGGAGGGAGGGAGGGTGGCAGCGGGAGCGCTTGGCCTGGGAGGGAGCGATGGGAGGAGGGCCCTGCTCGCTGCCCCAGGCTCCTTCCCCGGCCCCGGGCACATCCCTCAGCCCCCTGTGATTCTGGGAGGTGCCGGCTCTGCCCCCAGGTGCTCAGCCCACATCGGGCAGTTTTGGTGCCGGCCCCCGGCTCGCCCGATGCAGCCGACCCACCTGCCCAGCCACCTCTAAGTGGGGCAGCGTGAATCAGAAGGAAGCATGGGCTGGTAATTGGGGAAGCATTTCCTGGCCCGTCACGCTTCGGGATGGCGTCCCGTCCCTTGAATCATCGGGAGCTGGTCTGCAGCCAGCGCTAAGAATAGGCTCCGTGCGCCACGGGGCAGCCGGGGCTGGGGGCCGGCTCCGTGCCATGGCTTCCCTGTGCCCAGCACCCATGGCCTTGGGTTGGAGGGGTGAGCATGGAGCACGGCTGGGCCTGGGCGGCCACCACACGTCCTGGCATCGGGCACCGTGCCCTGGCTGGAGCAGGGCAATCACTAGAGGGCATCCTTGGATTAAAATGCTCTCTGCAGTGGGAGAAGCAGTGGTTGGCATCCCACCACCTCGGGTTGGGGCAAGCGTGGGGTTTGCTTGGCACCTCAGTGCCTTCCTGGGAGCGTTGGGGTGTGAGCCCCCCCCTCCTCCCCTGTTGTGCAGGTTGGTGTGGGGAGCGGGTTGGCATGGCTGCCACCCCAGCCTGTCGCTGTGGGGAAAGCTGTGGTTGCTGCTCAGGGTTACAGCCCGCTGCCTCCAACACGTGTGGAGATGAGATGGAAGGAGAATGAAGCTTCCCCTAGGAGCCCACGTGAGCGGTGTGCAGGGCTCCCCTCCTCCCAGAAAGAAAATGCTGCTGGAGGAGGTGCCCCTCCCTCGCTCAGGCGCATGGGGAAGGGCAGCAGCGTGGGTGCTGATGGCCGGGGCACAGCCTGCTCCCCACGCAGCCCAGCTCAGGGCAGGGCCCCGCCGTCACCCCACAGCTGCTCCTCGGGGCTGACCCCATGCTGGTTCACTGCCGGCTGTGTGTGACTCAGGGGTCAGGGAGTTCGGGGAGGTGTGCGTGTGGCGGCTGCCCCTTGCTCCTCCCCGGCCAGCACAGGCTTGCAGGCCCCGACTCGCAGCCAGCCTTGTGCCCTGCTTCTCTGCGGGTTTTTGGGGCTGGCACGCTGCATGGGTTCAGCCCTTTGATGCCCCAGTCCCAGCTCCATCGTGGTGGCCCCAGGCTCCCAGCAGCACTGCGGGGCTCCATGCTCGCAGGGTTTTGGGCAGCACAGATCTGCCCACACAGCTCCACCCGCGCCCAGGCTGATGCATGCACCCCAATGGTGCCCAGCATTGGGCTTAGCACAGTGTGTGTGCTCTGGGCAGCCCAGCACCCAGCCCTTGGCCGGGCCCTGGGGCTGCTGGGAGCCCTGCGGGCTGGGACAGGCTGAGGTTCGCTGGAGGTAGCTGGGAGCGGGATGGCTGAATAAATCATTTCCGTCTCTGATTTTTCCTTCTCTCTGAAATTCCTCTCGTTTGGCGGTCACCAGAGGGAAGGGAGGTCAGGGGAACCGGGCCTCCCCAGCATCCTCCTTCCTGCAGCTGTGGAAACAAACTCCAGGAACACCACAACCCTGCCCTGCTGTCCCTGGACGCTCAGACGGTGGAGACGTCCCAGGGCTCTGCCCAAGAGCTACCCCGGGGCTGTCCCGCTGCCCTCTGTGGCTCCCCTGATGGGTCCCAAAGTCTCCCCATAATGCTTCCAGCCCCTGCTGCAGACGGGCACCCCACCATGCGCTTTCCTCCTGGCCACTGCCCCCCAGTGCTGCTTGGCCACCTTTGTTTGGGTTGGCCCAGGTGCTGCCGTTTGTCTGCCCCAGCACTGAGCGTTTGTTTTGTTCTGTGTCCCTTGTTTTGCAGCAGCAGCAGCAAATGCCCCGGAGCAGCCAAGAAGAGAAAGATGAAAAAGAGAAAGAAAAGGAGAAGGAGGGAGAGAAGGATGAAGACAAACAGGAAACAGAAAATGACAAAGAAGAACTGACAAAGTAAGCAAAGCCCTCCCCAGGTCCCTTCTGCCTGCAGCGAGGGCAGTGAATGGGACACAGTGGGATGTGGGATGGGACATAGCAATGGGATATGGGATGGGACACAGCAGCAGGGTATGGGATGGGACACAGCAGTGGGGTATGGGATGGGACACAGGATGGGACACAACAGTGGGATGCAGGATGGGATGCAGCAATGGGATATGGGATGGGATGCAGTCCAGGGCTGCCTGATGCCGTATGGAACCACGTGTGCCCATCTTGTCCTCTGCAAGGAGGGATGGAAGGGGAGAGCCTGCCCTCCTGTTCGTTCTTCAACCCTGCTGCTCCCCAACATCTCTCTGATGTGCTTTTATTTTTAAACCTGCTCAACCCACAAAGCTGCTCTGATCCTCAGGCTCGTTTCACTCCTGTGAGAGCCTCCCCGCGCCAGAGGAGCTGCGTGAGCGCAGCCGAGCGTGGTGCTTCACCTTTAGTGTTATTGATGTCAACATGAGAGCTTCCAGACCGAGGGATGCGACCAGTTTTATAGCTGCGCCCGCCCCCCTGTCTGACACAATCATAACTAACAGGAAGCACCAGGGCTGCGGCGGGGAGAGGCTGGCACACGGGCTGCTAGCTCTCTGTAATGGGCTTAATACTTGCTTTAAAAGAACATCTGGCTTCATTATATCTAGGCTGCTGAGACATTTACCAGCAGGTCCTTTTCAGGAAGATAAATGAGGAGGAGGCAGTGATGAATTTGAATGGCCTGGCATTAAACCTGTCTCTGTCAGGTCTCTGCGTGTGCTTGGTGGTGGAGCTGCAGGCAGCTGCAGAACAAACCCCCTCCAAATAACCCCAAATTAGCCAGGAAAAATTTTTTGTGCGTGCAAAGAAATGCAGGCCTGCCCCTCTGAAAAAACCCCAAATGTGCGCAGAGGAAATAATCACTTGACCTAAAAATGATGCAAACCCATCAACGGCACCCAACAATGTCAACCCAACGATGGCACCCAACCGTGCCAACCCAACAATGACTTTTTCTCTCCGTTTTTGCAGGGACAAAAACGACGACACGTCCGGGGAAGACAACGATGAGAAGGAAACGGTCACCTCCAAAGGTCGCAAAACTGCCAACAGCCAGGGCAGGCGCAAGGGCCGCATCACCCGCTCCATGGCCAACGAAGCCAACAGCGAGGAGGCAACCGCTCCACAGCAGAGCGCCGAGCTGGGTGCGTTGCAGGGAGCGTGTCTTAGGGCCTTGGAGGAGAGTGTTGCTAAGGAGAAAAAGGGAAGGGATTGTTTTTAGCAGTGTGTAGCTGGGTTCGTGCAGGGCTCATGCACGCTGTTGGGTGCTGGGCTGGCCTGGCTCTCTGTGAGCTCTCTCTTGGCCAGTTTACCCGCACCCAGCGCAGCTGTAGCCTTTGGGAATTGGGCTTTTCCCTTCCTTCTCTGTGCCACTGACACAGCCGCTTCGAAGGAAGGGCAGCGGGTTTGTTTGCTCAGGAGCCCACACCCTGGCTGCGGTCATGCCGTGCACCCCAGCTTTGCCCTCAGAGCAGATTTCCCTGCTAATTTCCCATGCTCGTCCCCAGTGCCCCCACTCATCTGCCCCATCCACCACCAAGAGCTGCTGCGGGGTGGGAGGAATTCACAGCAGCATCCACAGCCCCACCTCGTGCACATCTGCCTCTGGCATTTGCAGCCCTGATAGTGGTTACCCTTGGAAACTGCTCGTGTATTGACTTAGAGAAGCAAATACATCAAGGAATTTGGCTGATTTTCCAATGTTTTGTACTCTATCAAGTACAAAATTATTACCGCGCTACCTAAAGCAAGTAAAAATAAAGCAGGGTGACTCCTCTCGGTTTCCTTCCCCTGCAGCTCCTCGCTCGCTCCCTTCCATGTGCTATAAATCACTCGGAGGTGTTTCGCCTCCCTGTTCTCTGCTGACAACTGGCTGAAGCCTGATTGCGGGCGCTGCTTTCGTGCCGGTGATATAAATAGTTCCCAGCACAACAGAGCCCCGATCTCCATCTCGAACTTGTTAAGCAGTGCTGCAAGAAAGCAGTACCTTAGATGGGATTTTTTTTTATCCCAGCATCTTCGAGCCCTTGATAAACTTCTCTAGAAGCAGGGAGGAAAGGCTTCAGACCACATTAGGTTGGGAAAAGGAACCGGGTTGCTTCCAGCGGCGTATCTGAGCCGTTGGTTACACTTTGGGTCTCCAGCAGTGCCTTAATTTAGGTTGGCTAAGAAAGTTACTGCGTTTTAAATACCGATTGAACATTAAAAAACAACACAAAACCATATTGTGGTTTAACTGCAGCGTGCTGGAGCTCCCAGTAGGCATCTGTTACATAACTGCACAACCTCAGTAAATATCATTAATCAAAGCAAACGGGCCATTTCTCTGACGGTTCCTTACCATATGCTAACAGTCATCTCGGGGCTGAGCCTTGCGACACCGGAATTTAGGTAGATGAGAGTGCAGTGGGGACACCTGAGTTTAGGTAAATAAGAGCATGCTGGGAACACCTGATTTTAGGTAAATGAGAGCCACAGCCTTGCCTGTGCCCAGGGCAGGGGGAAGTGGTGAGGTTTCCATTTCCCTCTGCTCCAGTCCCATGGATGGGGCCGGTAGGAGGTGACCCACTCAGGGTAGCACCTGCAGCTGAGCTCAGCTGCTGGGAAGGAGGCTCCTCTGCCCTGGTCACCATCGTGCTCTCCTGCAGGGTTCTGGAAGATGCTTCCCTCTCCTCATCCATATCCTCCAGCCTAACCTATTGGCCTGTTTTCCATTCTAAAAGGACACTGTCAAAACATCTCTCATCACTGTTGAAATAATGCTTTGCCTGTTGTTTAGAGTAATAACCCGTTGGCAGCCTGAACCGGAAATCTGCTTCCTTACCACGTTGTTTTTTTGCCTCTGACTCACGCCCCGCGCTGTTATTGTAGGGTTTGCTCTAGTGCCAGGCTGCCAGCAGCACTGGTGCACAGCGAGCGCTGCACACAGGATCCCCAGCATCAGGGCTGGGGTGGGGACGACTGCTGACACCCATCCCTTCCTCCCCCCCTTTGCCCCATTCTGCTCCGTGTCCCCGGGTCGGCCGAGCCCCGGTCCCCTCTGGACATGGCTCTGGGATGGCCAGGAGCGCGGTGATGCACCCCTTGTCCCCAGCAGCTGCTGTCAGCAGGGCTGGCTCCCTTGGCGGGTGCGGTTGGCAGGCCAAAGTCGCCAAGGTGACGCTGTTTCTCCGTCTCTGCTGAGGGTGATGGTCCCACCCCGCGTCTGCCACCTCCAAAGCACGCAGCCGGCGTCGGCTCCGACTTAGGTACCTGTTGTTCGCGGGCCAGAGAGCGTGGCACCCGTTCAGCAGGAAATATGCTGCCTCCCTCGTGCCATCTGGCTTCGCTTCCAGCCCCAAAGAAACCCAAGTGGAGGTTCTGCGTCACTGCGACGCATCCCGGGAGGATGCTGCCACCCGGGTTATGGCTGTGACTCCAGCGAGCGGGGTGGGGTGCCCATGGGATGGGTTTGGGATGGGGTGCCCATGGGGTGGGTTGGGGCTCACTGGGCTCTCTCAGCCCCATCCATGCTGACTGCTGTCCTTTCCTTCCTCCTCGCAGCTTCACTGGAGATGAATGAAAGCTCTCGCTGGACGGAAGAGGAAATGGAGACGGCCAAGAAGGGTAAGCTGCTCGCTTTCTTCCTCGTGTTGGCGTTGCCGGAGTGAAGCTGGTAATGGATGGTGCCTGGTTGGTTGCAGGGTGGTGGGATGGGGTCCTGCCCTGCTGCTGGTTGTCCCAACACTGTGCTGGGGGCTCGGGAGGAAGTGAGAGGGGTGTCAGGCAGTGCTGCATGGTGCTCCCACAGCTCTAGGAGCTGTGCCGATCCCCGGGATGGCTGCGTGGGAAGCGAGGAGGACACTGTGTTGGCTGCTTCCTGCAGCTCCTGGGTGTGCGTGGCACCAGGTTTAGCTCCATGCTGTTCCCCAAAGCTTCGTCCTGTGTGTGTGGTTGGTTTCAGACACACTGATAACACCTCCTTCTCGGGTGACTGTTGGTGGGTGGTGAGCCCCAGCGCTCGGCGAGCTGCAGGAGCGGGCACTCGACATCCTGAGCTGATTCAGAGCCTCTGCTGAGGCCGTTTTTAAAAAGTGCTGAGTGTGGCACAGCGCTGCTTGCCACTTCCCCTTGCTCCGCGCAGTCCCAGTGCCAGCGCTCACCGTGTTCATTTTATCCTAAGTCACGTCCTCTTGGTCCGCCGTCGGGTTCACATCCCAAACCGTGCCTCCTGCTCACATCGCTGCCGGCTCTCCTGGCCCGGGGAGGGCTGTCAGTGCAAAATTAAAATGGAAATGAGTGCCATGTGGGGATGGAAAGTGCAGAGAGGCACGTTGGAGGCTCCGGCTCTGTTTGGGAAACGCACCTGCTGCAGGGATGCTGATGGCACGTCCTGGAGCTCCGGCTTCCCAGGTGCTGGTGGGAGCTGTGCACTCGCGTTGCTTTGCCTGTGAACATCTCAAAGTGCTTGGCTCGCTCGCCCTAAAGCCGTTCCAAGCCTCTCTGCAGCCCGGTGCCAATCCTGAGCGTTGCTGCGTGCTGCTCCCCACAGACACACAGCGTAATGGACCAGGCTGGCACGGAGCAGGTGCCGGGCAGCGAGCACTGCTGCAGGGACCTGTTCTGAGTGCTGCTTTGTTTTGGAGATGGCGTCTGGTTGTAAGGAAAGTGCCTCTCACTGTTCTGTGCTGAGTGTGCACTTAAGCGGTCCTAAAACCAGTGAAAGATGAAGTGTGGGAGCACGTAGCGGTTCCTGCATAAGCTGAACCCCACCCCTTATCCCAGCCTGGGGGCCGGGATCGGGCAGGGGAGCTGCTGACGGCTGTACTGATGTTTTCCCCACCTGCCCCAACCTG
Source organism: Penelope pileata (assembly GCA_013396635.1). Taxonomy (NCBI): domain Eukaryota; kingdom Metazoa; phylum Chordata; class Aves; order Galliformes; family Cracidae; genus Penelope; species Penelope pileata. Next base: position 1,484,289 of record WBMW01002207.1, read on the forward strand.
GGGAGCTGGGATTTCAGCACCAGCCTCCTGCAGAGAAGCCAAATGCCCCTTTGCCAGGCAGCAGCCGCACGGGGCACCAGGGCTCTGGAGATAGCCTTGGAGCTGGAGGAGGCTCAGAGCCTCGGGTGCTTGGGGACAGGGAGACCATGATCTCTGTGCTCAGCACTGCCAGGCGGTGCCCATCTTTGTCCCCTGGCTTTCTGTGCTTGGTGTGAAACCCTGCTGCAGGGCACGGGCAGCAGCACCAGGGTAGGCAGCATCGCTGTGCTGCAGAGCAGAGCTGCACAGAGCACTAACAAGTAGGAGAGGGCAGGAGGGTGTCTGCAGGGAGAGACAGTGCAGGGGAGTACCGTGTGATTAAAGTTAACTGGGGGAATGAAAACCTAGCGAGAGGAAAGTTCTTGCTTAATGACACTTTTATTACGCAATAAACCTTGATTCACTTGTCTGTCAAAATGTGCTGAGATGAGTGTAATGATGGGGCAGCGTGTTTGTCTGGTACTGCCTCGTTGCACTGGGGCTGTGCTCACGAGCTCAGAGCAGGAGGTTTTGGTGAACTGAGCCACTTGGCCCCGTTGCCTTTTGGGCACGGTGCTGCTGGGCGCTGCTCCTTACGGGGCAACGTTTGGGGGATGCACTGGTGGGATCCCAAGTAGCTGAGATTGGGGTGGGCTGGGGAGGACCCGGCGAGCACCCGCAGGGTTTGCTGCGTGGCAGAGCTGAACTCGGTGAACCAGGAGGTTTCAGTGTGACCTTCGTCATTCTTTAAGCCTGGTATCTGTTCTCGCCCCAGCTCTGGGTTTTCCCCCTCTCCGCCAGAGTCTAACAAGTGGTTTTGCTCTCCAAAATGAGGCCACATGGCAGTTTCTTGCTCACCTGGGTTCCTCCCATGCCACGTGCTCCTTGCACTAAGGACAAAGCCCAGACCGTGCTCTGGGCGCCTTTCTGCCGCACGCTCAGCGCTGGGATGGAGGCAGGATGCGGTCAGCCCAGCCCCGGGGGTGCTGCAGGGCCGGGGGTCCCCATGGGCACGCAGCCCCCGAGCAAGCAGGGCTGGTGCTGGGGTGCTGTGGGTTTGCTTTCCACCATCGTAAATGTGTAACAGTGGGGAGAAAGGGGCTGCTGGAAGGGCTGGGGCTCATCCTGGTGCGTGTCGGAGGCGCAGCGGGCAGGGAGCCCTGTGTGTGCTGTCATGTGAGCATTGTGTTCGGTTCAGGATGTCAAAAGCCGATGTCAAAGAATTAAATAACCCATGAAAACTCCGAAATAGTTCACTTTGGGCGGATGCGAAATATTCCCAGTTCTGCCAAAAACCAGCTTAGGAAGTAAGACGAATTTTGGACCAACCTGAACGTTTTTTTTTTTTTTTTAAAAAGTGGGATTTTTAAAAAATCTTCCTCTCTTCTAATTGACATAATGAACACATCACCAAACCCATCACCAAACCCAGCCCCACGAGTGCCCATGGCAGCGTGCAGCCCTCTCCCACTGCCGTTGGGTCGCAGCTGTGTTCCACCACCATGCCGTGTTGCTGCATGGAGCCCTTTGGAGCCAGACAGGTGTGCAGACACAGGGAAACGTGCTCTCTTCCCACCCCACGTTGGTTTTGCACGGTTGTTTGGGGAAGCAGGTGGCTGAGCAGGGAGGTAGAGCTGTCTCCTTGGGAGACTGAGCCCTGCTCTGTGCATTCATGGAATCAGCAAGGGTGGAAAACACCTCCGAGATCATCCAGTCCAACCATCCACCCAGCACCAAGATTGCCCATTAAACCACTGAACCATGTCCCTTAGGACCACATCCTGAGCACCTCCAGGGACGGTGACTCCACCACCTGCAGTCCTACCAGAGCCTTCCCCTCTCCGCTCTGACGTATTCTAAAACACAAAACCTGGTGATGGGAGGAAGCGCAGCCTGGAGGAGCAACTTGCAGTGTCCATCGCCGTGTGTTGTCCCCTGCAGGGCTGTGGGCAGGGCTGGCTCCGAGCAGGTGCCTGGTGGCCCCGCGGAGCATTGTCCCCCAGCGCCGCTGGCTGCACGTCTCCAGAGCACGTAGGAGAAAGCTGCGAGGATTTGCTTAGCGAGTGTCAGCGAATGAAACACAAAAGGCCTGTCAGGGGGAAATGCGAGGTAATTACTATAATTTACAGCCCACATTTTAATTTTGAGCATTATTTTCTCAACAATGAGGGAGCAGGAATAATATCCAAACCAGGTGAGGGGAGAGCTCGGGGGGAGCAGTGGTGGCTCCGTGTGTGCTCGGCCACGGGACAGAGCTCGGTGCTTCCCCGTGGGACAGGGGGAGAGGAGAGGTAGGGGCAGGGTTTCAGGGGGTCCTGCCATGGGGATGGATGCACTGGGGCTGCCGGGGGCTGGTGGCTGCCCAGAGTGCATCCCCCTGCCCGCCCCATGGCCCTTCCTATGGGTTCGTGGCTGTCCCACTCCTGCAGCATCGCTCACCTCTCTGTGCTGTGCTTCTCCCCCGGCAGCTGCAGGGGAGAGTGGCAGCACCGTGCTGGGTTCCAACGCTGCCCACCTCGTGCTCGCGGTGCCAGGGGCTGGGCAGTGCCAGCTGTTCTCCGGGGCTGTGTTATGGCACATTTTGGCTGTGCCAGAAGCACCTCCATCCCTGCGGGAAGGGCTGGAGCGTTGCTCTGGGTACCGTCAAGCGCTGGGAATGCGCTCACTTGTTTTTTCCCCTTGTAACCACGTCCTGTTAATCCACATGAGCTCCTGTTGAGGGACCCTTTTACGGGCTCCCTGGAGCTGGGTGGAGCAGGGCCATGGAAAGAATCATGTGAACCCACCCATGGGGGTGCCCCCTCGGCTGCCCACCGGGGTGCTCCCAGGGCTCCTCTCCTCCCTGCTCTGTGATGCTCCAGCCTGCATCCAGCTCCAGCCTGCATCCAGCTCCAGCCTCCATTCCCTGGGGCAGAGCTGTGCCCACCTGCAGGCAGCACCGATGCCCACACGGTCCCGGCTCTGCCCCGAGCCTCCCCGCAGGGCACTGGGCTCTCGGCGTGCACCTCCCCGCAGAGCAGCGCCTTTGATTCACTTCAGAGCAGAGGAAACTATTAGCCAAGCTTTGTTTTCCTGGATCCCTCCCCCTGCCGCTGACATTCAGATGAGAGCGAGGGAGACAGAAAGTGAGAGAGGGAGGGAGGGAGCCGGTGCCAAGCGGCCGCACCCCTTGTCAGCTTGGGTCAGCGCCACGTTCGTTATTAATGCTCTGTCTAGAGGTCACATTCAGATGCAATGAGCCCTGGGTCAGCCAGAGGAACAGATTAGAGCTCGCTCGCTGCTCCGCCACATTCCGACGGCACCGGCTCCGTCCCCGGGCTCTGGCAGGAGCGGGGCTGCAGCGCTCCCTCCCCTTCGCCTTTCTGCTGCTTTTTTTTTTTTTTTTTCCTCTTTTATTTATTTATTATTATTTCTTGGCAACGTCGGGCATCTCCTGAAACTGCACAGCCCTCCCCGGAGCCCGGAGCTGTGCTGAGCGAGGAGCACGGGGAGCGAACGCCGCGGCACTTCCACCCGCCCCAACGGGAGCGCGGGGCCGGGGCATGCGGCCCCCCCGGCGCCCGGCAGCGGGGCCGCGAGCTGCCCACCCCTGAGCCGCTTTCCAGCCCTCGGCCGCTCATGGCTCTGCGATCCTCTCGCCCCCAGGATTTAAGGAACCGGCTTTGCTTTCTTCTCTTTCTCCGCCCGCTGCGAGGGAACGAAAGCAAAATGAGCGGAGGGGAGGGCGCGAGCGGAGCACCCGCGGCGCTTCGCAGGGTTCTGCCGAGCCCGGGGGGGCTTTGAGGAGCACGGCCCATGCTGCGGGCACGCTCCCTGCCCGGCGCAGCCAGACCCGCGGCACGTAAGTACGGGGGCGGCGGGGGGCAGCCCCGGGGCAGCAGTGCC
>WBMW01002207.1:1488733-1528398 GCA_013396635.1 Penelope pileata
GGGCGCGAGCGGAGCACCCGCGGCGCTTCGCAGGGTTCTGCCGAGCCCGGGGGGGCTTTGAGGAGCACGGCCCATGCTGCGGGCACGCTCCCTGCCCGGCGCAGCCAGACCCGCGGCACGTAAGTACGGGGGCGGCGGGGGGCAGCCCCGGGGCAGCAGTGCCGACCCCCCCCCCAACCCCCCCTCCCCCGCCGGCCGGGGCTTTGAGTGCCGGGGGGCAGGCGCNGAGTGCCGGCGTGCAGCGGCCGTGGCACATCCTGGGGTGTGTGGGTGCGTGTCCCTGTCCCCTCCCCACGCAGGGCAGCAGGTGCCGGGTTTGGTGCTGCTCTGGACGAGTCCTGGCTCCTCGCCGTGGGGGCACGGGGGGCACCGGGGCTGGCACTGTGCTCTGATGATGTTGTGCCACAATGGGGACATGGCTCCGTTCGCCCGTTTGCCGGACTGCATCCCACCGCCCTCACCCAGCACAGCCCAGCAGCTGTGGGGACCTTTGCCCCGGGTGCAGAAAATGACCCCAACCCCTGCGTTGTGCTCGGTGCCACCGGGAGCCAAGGGGACGATGAGCCAAGGGGCACTGAGCCAAGGGGCCACTGCTTGGTTTGCTCTGGGACAGCAGGACAGCTTGTGACACAGAGAGGAGTGCCCTTGCATTTGGTGGCTGGACATCCCTTTATTTTTATTTACTTATTTTTTTCCCTTCTGAAGCAGCCTCAGCCCGCAGCAGTGCCGGAGGCTGCGGGTGCTGCAGGCTGGGAGCGGCAGAGTTAAAGCTCCAAGTTGCTTCTTGGCGTGCCCTGGCCCTTTGTGGTGCTCAGCGCCGTGCGATGCCGCGTGCAACCTGATCAGCCCTGGTGCTGGTGCTGGGACCAGCCCTGGTGCTGGGACGGGCAGGATGCTGTGGTGGGGCTTAACCCTCGCTGTGCTGGGCACGGCTGCTTTCCTCCAGGGAGGGTTGGGCTTTTTTTTGTTTGTTTTTACCTGTCCCTGGGTTTGTTGCGCCTTCTTGATGCAGACTCACTGTGTCCCTCCTGGATGTGCACATGTCATGGACCTGGTGGCATGTGGCCGTGCTGCTGTCACCCTGTGCCAGGGGGTTGGTGTTGGGCTGCTGGTGGGGCACAACTCCCAGGGGCAAGCAGGGCCATCCATGGGAGCCCTGACGTGGGACATTGGGATGCTGAGCCCCACGCCGTCAGGGCTGGGGGTGACAGAGGACAGCGGCACGCGGGCAGTCCCTGCTCCTGGGCTCTGTGTGCTGTGGCCTCTGGGCAGAAAAACCCCTTAAAAAGAGGAAGATGCCTTCAGCAGCTTTGTTCCCTGCAGGGAACAGCTCTCGAAGTCTCTAGGCTCGGAGTGTCCCTGCCCCGTACGCGTGGTGCTGGGCAGGACCTGGGCGGCTGAGCCAGGCACTGTGCCCGCAGCACCACACCGAGCAGGACGGCCCCGTGCTCAGGGCATCGACCCCGTGCCCCACGCTGCGCTCCCTGCTCCGACACGCGGTGCCTGTGTGACCCTGTGTGCCACCGCCTGCCCCAGGGCTGCAGGAAGGGGATGGCACCGGGGGTGACACGGTGACATGGGGCTCTTCCTCCTGCACCCTGGCAGGAGCGGGGACTGCTGCTTCTCATCAGTACTCTGTGCTCTTCCCCCATTCCCAGCAGGACCCCAGCCCCCTGTACTGTTCCTGCGGAGCTTGCAGCAGCTGTTCCCATCCTGCATGGGTAATGCTGCCCTTGTGTGCACTGGGGTGGCTGAAGCCCTTCTCCTCTCCTCCCGCCACCGCAGGGCTCCTCGAGCATGGGCGGAACTGGTCGGCCATTGCCAGGATGGTGGGCTCCAAGACCGTGTCGCAGTGCAAAAACTTCTACTTCAACTACAAGAAGAGGCAGAACCTGGACGAGATCCTACAGCAGCACAAACTGAAAATGGTGAGCACCCCGTCCCGCGGCCACTGGGGAACTTGGGAGTTGGGGAGTTTTGGTGCTGGAGCGGGCACTGGGAGCGCGGGTGGTGCAGGACAGGGCCAGCTTCCCCCTGGGGTCTGCAGGAGGGGAGCAGCCATGGAAATGCAGGGGGCTGGGACAATGCATGGAAAGGAGGGGCTGAGCCCAGAGCTGTGGAGGTGGGACAGGCATTGTCGTGTTTGTGGCTTTGTGCGCGTCCATCTCTCCGTGCCTCGGTTTCCCTCCCTGAAGGCACTGATGCTGCTTTTCTGCCGTGCAGTGCGGGGTATGAATGGAGCGGGGCTCATTGAGTGTTCTGGAGATGGGACAGACCGCTAGGAGCAGCTGAGGGTTATAATTATTTCCTTGGTAGAGTATCCTGGGGTTCCCAGTTTCTGGCTAATAGAATTCACATGGCTAAACCCCCAAGGGGTGCTTTCAAAATGCAAAGGACAATGTTCAATGCAGGAATCTCTCCAAGCAAGCTATTACAGCAGGAGTAAAAAGAAAGACAGGAAAACATTCAATGACTCACCCAGGAATTTAATATCCTAGTCAGTCTATAGGAATGAGAGAGAGAGAAGGCATCGGCGATTCCTTTCTTATTAATTCTCTGCGCACAGAGACGCTCCTGTGCTCCTGCGTTTCACCAAATCGGTTTTGGAAACAAAGCAAACAAACCGTACAAAAGACAAAAAACGTAAAGGCAGAAATGAAACGTGCATAAAGCCCTCCCCGTAGAAAGTGTCATTATAAAGATATCAGTGTTCATTACCGGGGGGAAGCTGCAATCAGATCGCAGCTCGGCTGGCAGCAGTTGCTATATCTTCCTTTGCTCTGCTTCCGAACGTTTCAGGAATTGTATCGCAGAAGTGTTCTGCAGAGCCACATTCCTCCCTGCCTCTGTCCCTGCGAGGCAGCCGCTGGCCTTCTCCCCGCTAATTGCTCACTCTCACTTGCAGTTTATATCAGCATCATCATTTTATTTTTTGAGCATTCGAGGCTATAGGATTCGGTTTTGTCGGGGAACAATGAGCGTTCAGCTGTTATTTATTGCGCTCCATTGTTTTGTGGCGACAGCAGATGCCAGAAAGCTGAACAAAATGAAAGAACAACTGAGATTAAATTGCCGTAGACCTTCCTTCCTGACTCCTAAATATATTCACGAGCCAAGCGAGCCCCTCATCTCCTGCAGGCAGCACTCAGCCCTGACCTCAGCAGCAGCCGGCTGCTGTGTCACCGCGAAGTCCCCACATCGCGCCCTGCCATCGCCAACGGCCATCGCCAACGGTGTGCGAGGAAACACATTGGCACTGCCCTTCTTCCTCTTCCTCAATGAGAGTCAACTCAATTAGCAGAGCCCATTAGTTTCCCAAGTGGGGCTCGTTAGTGGAGGCAGTCACCAGTTGAGGATGGGCTGGCAGAGCCTGGCGGTGCCCCCGTGCCCCAAAGCACATCGGGGTGCGTGGTGGCATCTGGAGGCTGTGCTGTGTCTGCCCCGTGTGTTTTGGCTCGGGCTCAGGATGTGTCCCAGGCGTCGGCGTCACTTGGCCGTGACCTTCTGCGTGCTGTGCTCACTGATCTGGGTGCTCGGGGACAGCGGGCTGTGTGGATACGTGGTGTCCTCCCAGCGCCGCTCTTCTCCTCGGCGGCTGGAGATAAGGCCCCGTCTGCACCGCTGCGTTCTTGCTTTGGTCTGGAGGCCGCTCGGCCTTGGCTTGGCTTCTGCAGCTGCAGTGGGTGAGGGGTCCCCGGGCCGGTGCTGCCCGCTTGCTGCCGGTGATGTTTCTGCAATTCCCTTGGTCCTTGGGTGTGCAGAGGCCCAGCAGCACAGCCCGGTGACCCCTTCTGCAGGATGGATGCATCCAGCTGGGTTGTGCAGCGTGCCAGGGGTCGGGGTGGGAGGCTGAGGCTGTCCCCACCATGGGGGGCTGGGGTCACCACAGTGAGCCCAGCAATGGCCCTGATGCCCTCACGGCTCGCTGGGCATCACTCGGGCTAAGCAGAGCACTTCAAGGACCCTTTGCGTTGTCTGATAGTGATAGGACGAAGGAGAATGGCTTTAAACTGAAGGAGAGGAGATTTAGGTTAGATGTTAGGAGGGAATTCTTCACGGTGAATGGTGAGGCCCTGGCACAGCTGCCCAGAGCTGTGGATGCCCATCCCTGGTGGTGCCCAAGGGTTGGGGTTAGGGCGATTGGAACTGGATGGGCTTTAAGGTCCCTTCCAACCCAACTGTTTTGTGATGCTGTGTGGTGGGGGGGTCACCTGGCTGCAGGCACTGCTCATGGAGCCAGGTCCTTTGTCCTGAGCTGGAGGTGAGCTGTTGGGATCGCTGGATGGATGGAGATCCCTGGGATCCCAGCTGGGATCCGGGTGTCGCGGCCCCGCAGTGCAGAGGCAGAGGCTGTGCCCTGCTCCTTCCCCAGCACAGAGCCCGCTCCCGGCTCCCACTGAGTCACGGACCCGTGAGTAAGAGGCAGAGAAGTCTTTGCCATAGTAACGTTGCTGGGGCTCTGTCATCGCGTTGGCACGGTGGGGAGCTGCTGCTGCAGGCAGAGCTGCGCTCAGCTGCGAGGGGGGCACGGGGCATCACCGCGGTGCCTGGCTGGGCCGGGTCGGAGCCCTGCCTGCAGCACCGAGTGCTCTCTCAAGTGCCTTTTTTTCCTCTCTCGTGCCCAGTTTGGTAAAAATAGGCTTCCAGCAAGCAGTGTTTCCAAGCAGAAAGCGGCTGTATTTGTTTGTTTTCTCTGGAACTTTTTTAAAGGATTGAAAAGTTGGGGGGAGGGCAGGGCCCGGCCCTTCCCAGCGCAGGGATCCAGTTAACGTTTCCTCCACGGCTTTATCTTCTCATCCATGTAAATAAACGTCCTACACACGTCATCGGTGTGGGGCTGCCGGGAGAGCCGGAGATGATGGGCCTGTTCCTACTGGTAATATTTACTTAAGCAACAAGAGCAGGAAACAATAGCAAAAGCGAGACTGGTCCTTGGGGCGGGGGAAGGTGGCTGCATGCAGGGCCTCGCGACCACGGCACGTGGCCCTGGGGACGGGGCACAAAGCGCTCGGCACCACCGGAGTCACAGCCCTGGGGAAGGGCCCCCGAGGGTCTGCGCATGTCGGGACTCAGAGCTGGGGTCACAGCGGTGGCAGTGGCCCTGTTGTCCCATGGCAGTGCCCGGTGGCACTTGTGGCACATGGTTCCCGTGCTGCTGGGGCATCTGTCCCACCTTCCTCTTCCTCTTCCCCAGGAGAAAGAGAGGAACGCCAAGAGGAAGAAGAAGAAAGGCACTGCTGCTCAGAACGAGGAGGCTGCCTTCCCTCCCGCAGCCGAGGATGAGGAGATGGAGGTGTCGGGGACGAGCGGCAATGAGGAGGAGATGGCCGAGGAGGCCGAAGGTGAGGCGGGGGGGGCTGTGGAGCTGCAAATGTCAGCACTCCAAGGGCCTTTTGGACACTTTTTGGCTTTCATGCTGCGAGTGCTGCACTGGGTTGCTGCCCTATTCCCATGGGGGAGGTGATTTTGGGAGGGTCGTGCAATGGGAGGGCTGGCACCAGCTGTCAGGGCTGCTGGATGCCCTCCAAAAGCCGTCCCTGCCCGGTGTGACAGGGCCCAGGGTCACCATGGGGAGACTGCCGGAGAGGCAAAGCAGAGCCCATGGCTGGCACAGGGGAGGGGCCATGGGGATGGGTGTAACCCACTGGGACGTGTGGCCATCCCCATCCCCATCCCGTCAGGGCCACAGTGGATCAGAGGCTGCTGCCAGCTCCGAGCAGCGAGGCCAGAGGGCTCTGCTGGTCATTTCCTCCTCACTGCCTTCTTAAGGGAGCGTTTTCCTCTCACCCAGCCCTACCAAAGAAAGGAAACAACTTGAAAGTGACAATTTTCAGCTATTTATCGCTTAGAAAGCGCAGCAGCGAGTTTGGAGAAAATGTGCATAATTTTCCAACAATAGCCCCATTTGACTTTTGTCAAAGTAATTTAATAACTTAACCAGCACTACTGGCACCCTGCTGCTTCCTGGCCTTGGCACCCAGGCTAATGGGACTTGCAAGGGGAAATCTTTTCAAATGGCTGCTGAAAGTGACTCATTACGAGGCAGATTCCAGGTAAATCTTTGTGCGCGGTGATACGTGACTCAGAGGCGCAGGTTAAGAGGTGGTTATTGCTTTTTGTAAGAGCAGTTGAGAGGAAACAATGTCGTTCTGAGGTGGAAGACAGAGCTCCTGACACGCTCCGAGGCTCTGCATCCCCAGAGCTGCAGCTCCCAGGTCCAATTCCCACTGTTGGGTGGAGGGGATGAGTTCTGGAGCGGGCATGGAGCAGATGGATGGGGAAGCAGAGGTGGCTCAAGTGCCGTGGGCACAGCGGTGTTGGAGTGACTTTCTGCTCATGGCCCCTGGGTGGCATTTGGGAACACGTGGGGAGCACCTTAGGGCCAGGGATTGGAGGGAAGGACATGGCATGGAGCAGCATGGAGCATGGGGGTGTGACCCTGCGCGCTGCAAATCCCATCCCTGTGGCTGCATCTCACTGCTTTCATGCAAGCAAATAAATGTTGGAAGACGCTGAGATTCCTGACACGTTCCTGGCACATTTTCCTGCCAAGTGGAAGATTTTGGATGTGCTCAGACGTGCGGCTCTGGGACACATCACATCTCTGTCACTCGTTTCGCTGGCGTTGGAAGCAAAACGCAACCAACCAAAGCCCTGTGCCCGTTTGGAGGTGGGCACAGGAGCTGTGCCCGAGGGCTGTGCTGTGCTGTGGGCACTGTGTGGTCTCCTGGCCGTGGTGCCTTTATGGGGTGAATATTGATCATAGTACATGGGTGCTCGTGTTCCCAGCCCATTTCGAGCTGTTAGCAGATTGGAGAATGATCCTTTCCATGTAATAATTAACCTGTCCTGCAGCACTGGTAGAGCTTTGCTTTCTCCGACCCTGACCTCCTTTCTTTTGCCATTGGCGGCTTAAACAGCACCAGACAGGCACGGTGCTTTGGGACAGTCCCAGCTGCCCTGGGGCTGGTGGAGCAGGGCCACGGGCACTGTGGGTCACCCTGTGCCAGCAGCAGGCAGCTCCCGGCCTTGGGGCGACGGGCGAGGGAGGCCAGGAGGGAGCGGGTCCCAGCAGCCGATCCAGGCAACGCTTTCCATCCCTGCTTCCCCACTGCTCGGTCCCTGGGGTGGAGGAGCACCGTTGTGTGGGTTTTGGGGGTGAGCAGCGGTCGCTGTGCTGGGGCAACCGGGAGACCCCCAGCACATCCCCGCTCCGGGGGATCCCGGCACCGCGCTCTGGGCCCTGGGATTGTCCCCCCCTTGGAGCGCAGGCGTTCTCCTCCCTTGGGAGGGGGCGGAGGCAGCGGTATGGGAAGTGAGAATCTCAGCCCGATCCTTATTTTTATTTCTTCCCTTTTCTCAGCTGCAGTAAATAACAGCTCCGACACCGAGAGCATTCCCTCGCCGAGGCCCGAAGCCAAAGAGGGAGGCGAAAGCGGGGCCAAGGCACCACCCGGGCCGGGAGGTGACTCCGGCACAGACCCGCCCGTCAAGTTGGAAGAGGCTCCCACACCCCCCGAGGCCGCCGCTGCCCCCACTGCCCCCAGCGCCGACCCCGCTCCTGCCACCAGCCCTGCTCCGGAGGCGGCCCCCGAGCCGCCCAGCAGCGAGGAGAAGGCGCAGGAGGAGCTGGTGGTGGACGTGGTGAAGACGGAGGAGCCGGAGGAGAAGGCGAGCGAGGAGCCCTGCAAGAGCGAGGTGAAGGAGGAGGAGGGCGAGGACGGCCAGGAGAGGGACAAGGGGAATGACAAGAAGGCGGAAAGTGGCGTTGGGGGGACAGCAGGGACCGAGGGGACGCCCAAGGCCGAGAAGAAGGAGAGCCATAAAGGCAGCAAAGGCCCCGGGGTGAACCCCGACAGCGACTCCAGCGCGACCTGCAGCGCGGACGAGATGGACGAGCAGGATGCTGTGGACAAGAGCAGGTAGGGACAGGGAGAGGTGGGTGAAGGGTCGCCGTCAAGGTGCCCCCCTGGACGAAGGGACGTGCCCAGCTGTGTCCCCATATGACTGTGGCCCTTTGGCCATCCATACCCAGTGGTGGTGTCTGACTGGGTGCTGCTGGGCAGGTGCCGGGCACAAAACTGCTGCATCTGCCGCTCGCAGCCCGTCCTGGTGACACAGCAGAGCGGGACGTGCCCTTGGGGACAGCTGAGTTATGCGGAGGCATAGACTGGGCTGCCTCTGTCCAGGGCTGGGAACTGTTTTTCTGTCTGAGTCGGTGCTGGCAGGGGAGCGGCCACTTCAGGGACGTGTTCCCAGCGCTGAGAGGGGACGAGCTGCTGCCTTGGCAGAGGCACTGCCGGGATCTGTGGAGGTGACATATCCATCCTGGTCATAACGGCAGCAGTGGGGAGGGGTGTGCGAGCTGCCCTGCAGAGCAGCAGTGGGGCCTGAGCCCTGCAGCCCCCCGGGGCTGTGACCCACCAAGGATCGCTCCTGGAACAGGCAGGGAAACACCGTCTGCTTCGGAGGAGAAGCGCCCCATTCCCCTCCCATCCCTTCCAAGACAGCCGCAGGGCCCTCCCCACCCAAGAGCCTCACAAATGGGACAGGGTTTCCTGCTTTTTAAAGAATATATATAAATACATGTGTCTTTGTAGTGAGCTTTTCTCTAGTGGCTCCTACTTCCATCCACGTGGCTCTTGGGCCAGGAGGGACCTCCTGAATCCACCCTGCGTGGCACGAGGGGATGGAAGCCCCTCCATGCTCCTGCCCTGGTGCTGGGCTGGGAGCAGAGCTGGTGTCCTGTGTCTGCTGTCCTGTGCACGGTGTCCCTTGTCCTTCCCGACAGGGACAGGTGGGCTGTGCACTGCGCTGTGCGTGGGGCCATGTGCAACCCAACCAAGTACAGCAGTGAGACGAGCCCATAGGGAGCCATCATACATCTGTGCCATCCTGGGAGCGCTCAGAAGGGCACTGGCCCTGCTGCAGTGCCTTCAGGAGCTGGGCGAGGCGCAGAGCATCCCTCGTGCTGCCCGGCAGCAGCCCCTCGCTGGCAGCAGCGCGGTGGTGCCGGGGATGCTGCGGATGCAGCTGAATGTGGCCCTGCAGCAGGGCCGGGGCCTCTTGGCTGGGTGCTGCTCTCTGGCGTGGAAGGAGGCCAGCACCACCCCTCCACGCCCTCGCCTCCTTCCCAGACGGGAGAAACCTCCCTGCAAAGGAGAGCGAGGCCAGCAGCGCTCTGTCCTCCAGTCCAGCATTAACCCAGCCAACTCGGGCCAGCAGCAGCTTTGCCAGCTTCTCAGCTGCGGAGCAACATGTCTTAGGAACAGCTCTTCCATCCCAGCTCCTTACTGGGTCAGTGCCTATCTTGCTCATCAAGCAGTCACCAGTTTCTAGGAATATTAAGCATGAAGCCGGCGTCCATCTGCTGCGCGGTCGCTCCTACCCGCTCTGCTGGGAAGGCGATGCAGGCCCTGCTGCAGCCTGTGCAGGGCTGGGCTCTCCTCGGAGTGCTGCAGCCCAAGGCACGGCGTGCTCTGCCCGTGGAGCTCCGGCTGCCGCGGATCCTGGCGGGCGGTTGCTGCATCGCCGCGTGACTCACGAGCACGCGGGCAGAGGCGAGGAGCGGGACGGGGACACCGCGTGGGCCACCCCGTCTGGGACAGAGCTGGGTGCGTGGGCAGCGCTCGCCCACCCATCCCGTGATGCTGGGTCGGTGCCCTCCCCGTGCTCAGTAGGGGCACAGCATCTCCCAGAAGGGGATGGAGAGCCGAAGGACGTAGCACGGCTGGCCGCCTTGGGTCCTGCTGCAGTTTGTGCTGGGCTGAGGAGTCGCAGGCTCAGCTCATCAGGGCTGGAGGAGGCAGCTGGCTGCCCGTGGTGACACGCAGCGTGTGCTGTAGGAGGGCTGTGCTAGCACTGCCAGTACCGCGGTTCAGTGGGAGGTCACGGCAGATGGAAGCGCCTGTGGGGCCGCGCGCATCTCCCCAGCACGGATCTGCAGCGCGGGGAGGCAGGGAGATGCGCGCTGCACTGGGGCTCTGTTGCTTTGCACAACCATGGTGCATGCAGGGAGTGGGGCTGGGACCGCCCCGGGTGGCCGTGGGACGTGGCGTTGGGTCATCGGGTGGTGCAGCCCATCCCTCACTCCATGGTGGCTGAAGGAGTTGGGGGGTGCAGTGCCCATCTCCAGGGCAGATCCAGGGCGGGATCCCATTGCCATCTGATCCAGGCACTGTGGGGCTGGGGCAGTCCCAGCACTGTGATGTATTTATTCCCCGCACATGGCCCAGCCACGCTTGTTTATTCATCCAAGGGTGAGCATGGAATGACCTTGAAATTTATAGACTGAAAAGCGCAGTGAAATAACAGCTAAAATAAACAAATCAAGCTGTAAAACTTAGAAATGATGAACTGGCTTCAACAAATGGGAGCTGGGAGGGAGGGAAAGTGAAGATGTCCCAAAGCGACGCGGCCCTGGGGGCTCGGCAGGGGCGCGGGAGCCGGGCACATCGCGGCCCATGGGCTTTGTGTCTCCATCCCTGTCCCACTGGGTGGGAGCTGGAGGTGTCCACCCGCCTCGCAGCACGTTGCAGCAGTTGGGAAGGGGAAAGCAGCCTGGCACAGGAGCGTGGGGCTGGGCTTGAGTGCTGGGTGAGCCCCAAGCGTGAGCTCCAGAGAGCGTCGTGGTGCCCAAATGAGATCTAGACCAGTTGCTGTGCCCATGTGCACTCAATGGCCCCCAGTCCCAGCAGTGGCCCTGCCAGCCCCTGTGTGATGGCAGCGATGTCCTCCGGGCTCAGGAGCACAAAGCAGGGGGATGTAGGGCATGGGGGGCACTCAGATGTGGGCTCATCCATGGCGTTTCCCGTGTAACCCAAGTTTTGCATGCAGGTTGCTGTCCCCCCGGCCCAGCCTGCTCAACGCTGCCAGCGAGGCCAGGCTCAGCTCCTCGCCGCAGAAACCGCTGGACCTGAAGCAGCTGAAGCAGCGCGCTGCTGCCATCCCTCCCATCGTGAGTGCTGGCACCGGGGTTCTCCGTCCCGGCTGGTGGGAGCCCTGTGCTGGGAAGGTGCTCCCAGCAGCGCTTGGGTGCCCCTGAGCTCTTGTGTCACAAAGTGGTGGGAGCTCTGGGCAGAAAAAGCTGCTCGCTGCCATGTGACTGCTGCCTGCCTTTGCTTTAAAAAGCAGCAGTGCTCCCTGCCAGCCTGTGCTTCTCTTGGTCTCATGTGCTGAAGGGTGTCATGTAAAAGGCGTTTGTGCTCTTCAACATCCAGAAGCTCTCCTCGTTCTCCCCGTTTTGGCTGTCCAGCAGCCTTGTGCTGTAAAACACTGATCATTGACACTGATCCTTGCTCCTGGCAGTCCCTGGGGGGTGACCAAGCACCGTCACTTCCAGGCTCAGCACCAGAGCTGGAGCACTTGCAGGGTGGGGAGGGGAAATCCCTGCTCTCATGTGCTGGGGTTTGAGTCCTGGGGAGGACCCACTCCTGATGCTGCTTCAGTTACAGCGTGAGATGTGGCTGCCATAACGTAATTCCTTGTAGAAGTGTGAGCACTTAGCTATGGATCTGAGGGGTTAAACAGGGGAAGCCTGGGGGCTCTCCAGGAGCGTCACCAGCATGGAGCTGATGCTCTCTGCTGTGGGATTTTTCTGTGCTGATGAGCTTCAGCCGCCTCCCTCAGCACTGTGCTGTCCCCACGGCTGCTGGGGATGCTGACAGTCCACAGCAAGCATCACCAATCCTTCCTCTTCCATTGCAGATTTCCGAAGGTTTCTCCGAGGGGATCCTGCAGAGCGGGAGCGCGAAGCCCCCGGTGCCTCCCCACGCGCTGGCCCTCTACCAGCAGCAGATCACGAAGGCCCACGAGTCCTCCCGCGAGGACGTGCCCCAAACCAAGCTGGCACCGCCGCAGCAGCCGCAGGAGAAGGAGCAGCAGCAGCCCAGCAGCAGCCCGAGGGGAAAGAGCAGGAGCCCGGCTGTGGGGGACAAGGAAGGTAGGGCAGTGTTGGGGTGTGCTTGTCCTCGTGGCAGCGGGCAGCGCGTGCGGGCAGCAGCTCTCCTCCTGTTAGGTCGGCGTTTGCTTCAGCCCTTGAAAGCTCGTTAATAGCATCTCGGAGCAGGAGCGGAGAGGCACGGCTAATTGCCCGTGTTCGTTAGACAGTACATCATGTCTCGGTGAGCCCCCAGCACGCACCGGGCAGCACAGAGCGCCGAGGAGGTGAAGATTGCCTTTATTAGCGCCTCTGCCATTCACTTGAGAGCAGAGGGGCCTGGAGGCACGCCAGGGCTTTGGGCACAATGGCTCTTTTCTACCTTGCTGGCTTTTTATAAAGAATGCTTTTAATGCTCAGCAGGGACCATTATTTCATTTAAAATCAATGCTAATACTGCGACTCGGAGTCCAGAGGTTCCTGTAAAGATTCCCAGCGCTTTCTCCCCGAATAGCTCTGATATGCTTTGGCTGCCTAATGAGCAATTCAGAGTTTCCCACCGCCGAGCAATGAAGTGTTATTAGCCTGAGCACCTGGGGATCGAGGTTAAGGAGAGCCGGGAAGTCCTGATGAGCCCATCCTCTAAATGTGTTTTTAATCTCAGCATCAGACTCTGCTTCGCTTCAACGTCTGCGTCCCCGCCCCTCACTGCCAGCCCGTGCTACAGCCCAGGTGTTGCCACCAGTGGGGTGATTGGGGGTCAGGGAGTTGGGTTTTGTGGATGCAGTGCCCCTAGGACTGGGATAGAGATATAGGGAGATGGGGTGGAGGAGGCTGCTCAGATAAGGGCAGATTGGTGCTGGGCTCTGTGGTCTTTGCTGGACAATGGGTGCCCGTGGGTCCTTCCAGCAGCCGCATCCCGTTGGGCACAAGGATGTGCTTGCGCAGGGAGGTGGTTGCTGGTTCTGTGCCAGGGTTTCTTTCTTGAAACCATAAATAGCACTGTGTGCAGATCAGCCCTCCAGAATGTTTTGCATATAAGGCAGGGAGGTGGCTGCTCACCTTGGAAGCAGGGAGTTTCCCATGAGTCACGGTGCTGCCACCCATGGAGTGCCATCCCCAGCTGCTCCCGTCGCACTGTGCTGGTGCTGCCGGGCAGAGCACAGCCCTCACTTGGGTTCGATCTCTTCCTGTGCTGTGGATCCCATGGTGGCTCAGTGCCTCCTGGATCCGGGGCTGGAGGCAGGAGAGCTGGGTGGTAGCAATGGGAGATGTGAGCCAAGGGGGCCCCTTCCTTCCCCTGCATCCCAGTGGAGCATCCACGCTCCGGACACTGCAGCCCTATGGCACTGTGCTGCATGGGAGAGCACAGCCCAGCAGAGCTCCAGCAGCTGGCCAGGGGCAGCCCCACTGCTGCAGGTCCTAGCAGGGCCCCGCTCGATAAGAGCGCTCCAGCTCCCGCAGCCCATTGCAGTCCTTGCACCATTCTGGCCGTGCTTCAAAGCAGAGCCGTGTGCCCGTGCTGGCCCAGGCGCTGCACCCTATCACCCTGGAGGGCTGCCAGCCCCCCCGTCCCCTCCATCCCCGCCATCTCACCCCATGGGGCAGGCGGGTCTCCCCCCGCCGCCGTCAGCGCTTGGCGGTTATCGCGCGGCGGTTTGGAGGCGGGCGGTTTGTTCTGCGCTGGTGGAGCCGCGTTTGGGTTGGCCTTTGTGGGAGACGGGGAGCCAAGAGCATTCATTTGGATGATGGATCGCATAAACCCTGACTCCTTCGCACTGATTCCAGGGGCTTGATAAACGGTAATAGGAACTCTCTCTTCCCCCTGTAAGTGCCGCTTTATCAGGAGCCGGCTGAGTTATAGCCGCCCTCTAATGCGGGGCAATTAGGAGCTGGCCACAATTCATGGCTGCGGAGGGAGGGACTGGCACCGTGGGGTGGGAGGGGACGCGGCTCTCCAGGAGCCATCCACAGGGACACGGCTGGGAGAGCATCTCCAGCCCGGGCACCTCTGGGCCCCTGGAGAAGGGGAGGAAATGAAACCCGGCGCTGGGACCCGGTGTGGGGTGGGAGGGAGGGAGATGCAGCGGCCACCGCACGCCCCAACACCTCCACGCTCCGTAATGGATTTCTTGTCTCAGTGAAGAGGACAAGAGTAATCTCCCAGCTTCGGAGTACACTGAGCATTAATAATGATAATGCAGTAAAGCCTCATTAAATTGGGCCTCTGATAATCTGCTCGCCCTATTATTAGGCTTAGCAGGATTCGGGCATCTATTTTTATCCGGAGTTGATGGCTGAAGGCTGGGTTCGGTGGTGACTGCTGTTGTTTACTGCCCGGTGTCTCGTTTCTGGGTGATGCAGGCGTTACGCGGGTGGGTCTGGAAAGGAGGGCAGTGCAAAATGAAGTGATTATCGATTAAAAGCAAATGCTGCCAAACCTGCCTGTAATCTGTTCCAAAAAGGGCGTCTCACCCGCCTGCTTGGCCAAGCATCCCCCATGAGGATGGAGCTGGGATGGATAAAGCTCCACTGAGCATCCTGCAGGGTGCTCAGCTCAGGGGGAGCTGCCCTGCAGATACCCTCAGCATCAATGCTTCTTGGCCTTGGACCAACCTTCTTGTAGCCGGGGTGTAGCCTGGCCCCCAGCAAATCCTGAGCCACTTGGGAGCTCCCTGCCTCCAGCCCCACTGCCGCGAGAGAGGCATCCAGAGCCCGTCCTGATCTTCATTTGCCTTTGACATTCCCATGAAGCACGGTTGTCCCAGGTGCTGGGAGAACAGCTGCTCACAGCAGTGCTGTTCCCTCGCCATCCAGCAAGCTGACGCCTTCATTTCTGGCCCCTCCAGCAGGCTGCAGGCGGATTGCTGCAGCACCTGGGGTGTCCCCGCGTGCCAGGTCCCCACGGTGAGGCTGTGAGCTGGGGGAGGTTGTTGCACCTCCAGGTGAATGGCTGTGCCTTCAGCTGCCCGCTGCGGCTTCTCGTGTCCGTTTGTCCCTGGGTTGCTGCTGAGCGAGCTGTTTGCTTTCTGTTTTCTTTGCAGAAAAGTCCCTGCATTTCCCATCCATCGCGGAGGCGCAGAAGCTGGGTGCGGAGCCGACAGCCGCCGCATGCTGGCCCCCCGTCCTGTCCTACTCCCGGGACGTGATCAAAACCTCTCCCCAGGCAGAGCCCCACCTGTTCCAGTACAACCCACCAGGCACGTCAACCCGCATCGGTGCTGCCCCTCTGCCTGGACCCGGGGCTGGGCTGGGGGCTGTGGCCGTGGCATCACGCGATGCTCCCTTAAATCAGTGCAGCTCTGTTTTGGAGTAGGAGAGGGCTCAGCAGAAACCTGCCAGCCCCTTGCTTTGCTCCAGCACAGAGCAGCTCTCTGCTGCCAGTGGGGCCAAGGGCAGCACATGGGGCTGCTGGCTCTGTGTGGGGTGGGTGAGGGATGTGGGGTGTCAGAGGGCACCGTGAGCACTCCCTGAACCACCAGAGTTGGGTGGATTTCAGCTATCGCTCTGCTGAGCCTCTCTGGCTGGAGGGCATACAGCTTGGATGCAGGACCAAAGGGAAGCTGTAAGAGTCATTTCCAAACTATAACAGTGATTCCCAAAACGATTGTGCTGCTTGGATCCCGGGGCAGGGTCACCCTGCTCATGCCCTGCTCTCCTAGCAGCTGCTGCATTGTTTCCCTTGCTCATGCTGACGCTGGTGTTTCCCCCACAGGACACCCCATCCCACTCAACCTGCACGAGAGCTCCCGCTCGGGGCTGCAGAGGCTGGCGAGCATCTCCAACCCTCCTCCCCTCATCTCCTCCACCAAGCACCCCTCCGTGCTGGAGAGACCCGTCGGCTCCATCTCCCAGGTACGGGGTCGGTGCAGGCGGCCGGGACCCCTCACAGGGCTGCCCCCTGACCCCCCATCTCGCACCGCAGGGGATGCCCATCCAGCTCCACACGCCCTACAGCTCTGAGCACGCAAAAGTTCCTGTCGGCTCCATCACCATGGGCCTGCCACTGACAATGGATCCCAAGAAACTGGGTAAGGAGTCAGGGGTGAGCGATGACTTGCAGGACGTGGCTACAAGTGAGGAGGGGACACTGATCCAGGATGGGAGGAGCTGTCTTTTGGGAGAGCAAAGCCTTGGAGCTAGATCTGTGCACTATAGGGAAGCAACAGCTTGGTCTGGGACACTTCCAGGCTATAAATACCACCTGGCTGATACTGGGATTGAAGGAAGGAAATCTATTGCCACTCCCCAGGCTGGTAGGAATAGAGTTAAATGGCCTGAAGTGAACAAAGGAAGTGTTTAGTCTGCAGATTTGGAAGCATTTCTTAACAGCAAGAGGAGATGGGCAAGGGGCTGTGTCTGGGGTGGATGCGGGTGCCAGCCCTGCACTGCAACCCCTGCAAGGGACATCGGGGCCTGAGGCAGCCCCACTGCTTGTGGAGGTGCTGGAAGAGGCTGTTTGCCAGCAGTGGGATCTGCAGGGAGGCTTACACCTCTCCTTGGCTCAGCTGCCCCCAGCCCTGCCTCTGCTGGGGCAAGAACTGCTGCCAAGGGGGGGGTGAGACCTGATCCTGGCAGCCGTGAGCACAGGAGGTGCCAGGTGGGGGCTGGTGAAGATGAAAGCCTCGCAGCACTCATCAGCCACACTGATCTGTGCTTCATGTTTTCCAGTGCCTTTTCCTGGAGTCAAGCAGGAACAACTCTCTCCCAGAAGCCAGGCCAGCCAGCCCGAGAGCCTGGTGATGCCGCCGTCCCAGGAGGGCTCCATCCTGCGGGGTGAGCACACAGGAGGGACGAGGGACGCTGCACTGCCATGCAGCCCTGGCTGCATGGAGCTTTCTGGTGGGGTTTCTGGGTTTATGCCCCTTTTCTCTCTCTGGCCACGTTGCCAGGGGGTTGGCAGAGAGCTCTGTACAGTGTTCTCAGATGGGACACCAAGACATTGATAGCCGTGTCCCAAAATCAGGGCCGTGGGCTTTGATCCTGGTGGGGTTCTTGTGTTGAAGGAGCACCCCCCAGTCTGTTGCTCAGGACCCCAAAGACCTGCTAAATGCCGTTAATTGGTTTTCAGGCTGTTCAGTGTTGCTGCTGAAGCTGGGTACAGACTGTGTTTCATTAAATCTGATCCTCCCTGCTGTCTTCCCCCATAGCAAAGCAGCAGAAAATAAGCACAAGGGTGTTGCTTTGAGGTGATTTAACTAATTCAGGTTTGTGAGCTCCCCCAGCGTGGTGCAGTCGGATGCTGTGTGCAGCAGGTTGGCTCCAGCCCAGGGCAGATAACACACAGCTGAACTCAAACCACCCTGAGCTGCATCTCTCCAGAGATCTCTGATCACATCAGGAGAGGCTGAGACATGCTGTGCTTTCTCCCAGGCCCACAAACCTGCCCAGCTCCTCTGTGAAGGCAGCAGGGAGAGGGGAGCTGTGAAATAATTGCTGTGTGCACCTCCCAGCCCCAGGGCTGGGCCCCGTGGGGGGTGGCTGGGGAGGGCTCTGCAAGGTGACATCCCCAGAGGCCTTCCCATCAGCACCATTTGCCCCCCAGGTTTTTTTGCTGAACGCAAATCCGTCCTCCAGCTCACTGCTGTTGTGTCCTGCAGGCACTTCTCTGGGCTCTGCCTCGGGAGGGAGCATCACCAAGGGGACGCCCACCTCCAGGCCCCCTCCGGAGTCGCCCATCACGTACCGCGGCTCCATCACGCACGTAGGTCCCTCCTCTCGGTCGGGCTTTGCTTTGCTGGGTGCTGCTCGTGGCAGCGTGGGGTGTGGGTGTCTGTGGGTGCACTGGGTGCGTGGCATGGAGCCCTCCCAAACAGCCTCAGCCTGGGTTGGCACAGCCCTGTGCTGTTAGCAGAAGGGCAGAGCTCAGCCGTGCACAGTTACAGCGCGTCTGAGCCCGGTGCTTTCAGGAGCTGTCAGGAGCACAGGCAAAAGCAGCTTTAAATGGCTCTGGGAAAGTAATCTTGCCAGGGGGAGGAGGAGGAGAATGGGCGGAAGGCTCCGTCCTGGCAGAGAGGAGGGGGAGGCTGCGAGGGGCATGTCAGGTAACGGGGGCTGCTGCCAGCACCGCGCTGTGGGTCCTGCCCAAGGGCCCTCCTCAGCAGAGTGATGCTTTGGCCTTAATCTCCACCATCCATCTTCAGCAGAGCAGCTGGCAAGCGGGCGATAGTTTTTGCAGCGTGAGTTATTGCTCATCTGGCTACAGAGCGGAGAGCATAAAAAAAAAAAAAAAAATCATCTGTTTCCCTTGGGGATTTTATCTGGCCATCATTCAGATGTTTAAAGCTGCTTGTCCTCAGATTTTTGCCTGCTTCTTTCAAGCAGGGTGACCGTGTCCCTTCTGGCCCCAGGGACCTCAGCCTAAATCCTGGCTCAGAGTTAAAGCTCATTGTGCCCAGTGCCCTGCATCCCGCAGCTGCCAGGGCTGCAGGTCACCCACGGAGCAAACACATCCCTGTGTGCCCTGCAGCAGCCATGGGTGGGCACGGAGGGTCTCGAGCACCACGTGCCAGAGCTGGGAGGATGAGCAGAGTTGAAGATGCTGTTTTACATCAGCTATTTCATCCACCCGGATCCCTTCGTTTGGGCTGGGAATCAAGGTGCCAAGCCCCAAGGAGGCGGCCCCTGGCTCCTGGGGAGGACATTGCCACTCCCTTGGGTGCTTCCAGTGGGGACAAGGATCCCCCTGGACCCGCAGCAGCTCCCGGTGCCGTCGCTGATACTTGATCCCCCGTTAGTCATGCAGCTTGCAGGAGGCAGGTCTGGAAGATATGCTCTCTGCTCTGAAGCCATCTGTCAGCACTTGCTCTCAGATCCCCTCTGCACACGTCTGCAGAAGGAGGAGGGCTTCCACCGGGCGTACTGCGGGCACGAGCAGCTGGAGCGCTGAGCCTGGCAGCTGCAGCGGGGTCTGTGGGACCCGTTGTGCTCGGATGGGGTGGTGCAGGGCAGGGGCACCCCCAGGTTGGGGTCCGGGAACGGTCTGCATCAGAATCTGCATCTGAATTCTGAATCAGAAACGCCAGGAAAGGTGGTTAGTGCTGCCCTATGGCTAAGAAGGGGTGGGTGTCAGGAGCTGGGCTCTGGCAGCACCGCTGGTGTTCCCTGCTGTGGGGTGGGGGATGTCACCCCCCGGTGCCCGTTCACGGTTGTGATGGCAGAGGGGTGTTAATCAGCTGCAACATCTTCAAGGACACACAGCTCTGGGTGTTGTGACAGGGAGGGCAGATGCCTGCAAACTGCATTTCTGTGCCTCTGGGGAGAGAGAGGGCTCTGCCCATGCCAGGCTGGGGAAGGAGCCCGATCCCGTCTTTGCTGGCTCCTGCACATGGGGGGGGGCTGCTGGGCAGCTGCTGCTCTGCGGGCACAGGGCTGATGCTGCCCTGGCGAGGAGCACGGCACCCAGCGCCCAGCCAAGCCCCTGCAGCACAGTGCTGCCTCTTCCCAGCAGCCTTCCCCAGCTCACGTCCCTCCTTACCGCTCCTCGTTATTGTCCTCATCAATAATTAAGCTGCAGGTTTCTCGCTGATGGCTGTCAGGAAGCGGAGGCCGGGCGCGCTCTCCTCCGCTCAGCTTCCCCGGTGGAACAGAGTGTTCTGTGTGTGAGCGCGCTTGCTTGCTTAATTGCTTGTGACACTGTTAAATATGGATCTTGGTGGCTTTCCAAGGGCACCCCGGCAGAAGTGCTGTACAAAGGAACCATTACCAGGATAATCGGAGAAGACAGCCCCAGCAGAGCAGAGAAAGTGAGAGAGGATGCCATGCCCAAAGGACATGTCATTTACGAGGGGAAGAAAGGCCACGTGCTGTCCTATGATGGTAAGCCGTAACCCTCTGCCTTTTTGGGGCAGATGCTGAAGGGTTGTGCCTCGGTCCTGGGAGCTGTGAGCTATTTGGGGAAAGGCCACAAAGTGCGCTGGGATGGCCTCGTGGGTTCAGCTCTAGCACGGTTCCTCCCTCATCCCACCACCCCTCCCTGCAGCTGGGTGTCCCTCTGTCCCATGCTGTCATCTCACTTTGGCTGTAGCATTGCTGGGCCCCACGATGGAGCCCCACGGGGACACCCATGGGATACCTGGCGTGCTGTGCTGGTAGAGGAGACCCAAGGTCTTGGGCCAAGGTGGGGCCCAAAGAGCCTACAAGATGGAGGCAAGTCAGGCAGTTGGGCGTAAAGACTTTGGGACATTGACGTTGGGGCTGCTGTGCTCCGGCTGCTGCCCTGTGTCTCATTAAGGACAGCACTGGCACAGTGTGACACGGACTGAGCTGCCCTCAGGATCAGTAATGAGTCAGCCCCTGGCTCCCCTGCTCCAGGATGGGACGGAGGCACGGTGCCTTGTTTGTCACCAGGGTGCCTGCTTTATCTCATGAGCTTTCTGCAGCCATTGGAGAGGGCAAAGCCATGCCCTCAGCCAGCAGGAGTCTGTCTGGGCAGTACCCTGCCTGCTCCCTGGAGGTACTGAGCACCCCAGGACCTGCCCAGAGAGCCCCGTGTGCAGCTGGTGTCACTCATCCACGGGCTGAGCCCCTGCTGCCTGGAGAGCAGCAAAGCACAGAAGGAGCCCAAGAATGGGGCTGCTCTCGGGGGGGCTTGGGACGCCCTGAAGGCCGTGCTGGGCTCACACCCCGCTGCACAGAGGAGCTGCCTCGCTGCGCCAGCAGCATCAGCACGCAGCCACCAGCTGCTGCTGCGCCTGCTCAGCAGAGAGCAGCGCTGCCGTAAGGGCTTCTCGGTGGGCCCGGATGGCTTCCATTAGAGATAAGCAGATGTTCATCTCCAGCGAAGCCAGAAACGACCGCTGTGCGTGGGGCTGGGCAGCACTCGGGTGCAGCCGCCCCTGGCACGGTGCCCGGAGCTGCACCAGGAGAGTGGAGCTGTGGGCATCACTGCCCTGCAGCCCCCCGGCCCCCACCAGAAGCCGGGCTCTGTGTGGTGTGACACAGCCTTCTGCAGGGCTGCAGCACTTCTGAGTTGGAAGGACCAGCTGCTGCTGGGATGAGGCTGGGGGTGACATCCCCAGAGCCCAGCAGAGGGGAGCTGAGCACCGTGCTGCCCTCCTTGACGGCAACATCACCTCTCACCCTGCCCCTGGGGGTGTGGGTGAGGAATTAATTCCTTTCCCTCTTCCCCTTCTTCATGCTTGGTAGCACTCATTGCATCCTGAGCAGTCTTGCCAGCCGCTGCAGCCTGGAGGCAAAGAGTTAACAAACAAACAAGCAAACAAAAAAAGTAGAAGAAATGAAATTGTTGGTGATTATGAATTTTGGCAAGCAGGAAAAAAATTGCAAATTCTTTAGTGTCATGAGGGTGCTTAAAATAAAAGAGCTGTAATGAGACGAGATCCTGCAGCATGTGCACGCTGAATTGTGCTAGATTGGTTATTCTCATCCTGCATCTGATTGCTGATGGCTTCTGCGAGGCAGGGATGCAGCTTCGGAGCAGTTTGCCTTCTGCTCAGGCTCTCTCCTCCCCCTGCTCCTGTGGTACAAAGGGGACCGTGTCCCCTCCACGGGGACCCAGATGTTGGGGGGGGGGGGCTGGTGGAGGTGCCCAGCTGCTGCTGAGCATCACCCCCAGGTCTTTCCCCGCTGAAGGAAGCTGCAGTGAAGGCTCATGGGCAGAACCACCTCTTGTTTCCCTGCACGCAGCCCCAGGCTCTTTCTGCATTGATGCCGATTGCAGAAACCAACAGCGGGCATGAGGTTGTAATAATCCCATTTTATTAATTACTGGCTTTGCAGAGAACTTTTGTTTCCAGTTGCCCACAGTGAGGTTAATGTTTTTAACTTCTTGTCCAGTTTCTGTACCGGTATAACCACGTTCTCTGCCCACGGAGAGGACCAGGGCACCCACAGCCCTCGGCAGGCGCGGCCATGCCAGGGGTGATGCAGAGACTGTGGAGCAGGGCAGGCTGCAGGGAAGCAGAGAAATCTGCTGCAGGTTTGGCTGAGGATGTGGTCCATGGTGTGCAGCCACCCTGGTGCGTGCTCCATTGCTGACACATGGGACTTCTCGCTGTCTCTCCTGGTTCTCATATGTGCTCTTTGCTGGTTCAAAGGAATTCTCTGCTTTGCCTCTCCCCATCTTGTTTTTCTCACCCAGGGAGTGTCTCCGCAAATGTTAAGACTGGACAGGATCCCAAACAGTAGGTGTCTAGTAAAAATCAAAACAAACAACAAAACGCCCCAGATCCACGGGGCTGAGCTCAGTGGAACCACAGCTGCCGACAGGAGGGCTGCGCCCGCTGCCTGCGCCTGGGAGGGGGCACGGCACGGCGGGGCGGGTGCTCCCCATGCAGGAGACGCAGGTCTGGCATCTGAGCAGGCAGGGAGGGGAGAAGACATCGGCTGGATTTCTTGGAAGCCGACCTCGTGTGACGTTCCTTGTGCTGCCAGGCGGTGGCTGTTGCTCGGATGGGATCTGACCTGGCAGCACACACCTGCCCGCACCCAGCGGCTCCGTTCTGTGCTCCTGATGTTGTTTCTCGGTGTTCCCTTCCCAGGTGGAGTTGCTGCTTCTCAGTGTCCCAAAGAAGACAGCAGGAGCTCGGGAGCTTCACATGAGAGCACGGGAACCAAGCGGACCTACGATATGATGGAGGGGAGGATCAGCCGCGGCTTGGCAGCCCGGGATCCGCTGTCTGCCAGCATTGAAGGTGGGGCTGGGGGAACCTTTCACCCACGCTGTGCCCACAGAGACCCTATCTTTTCTCTTGTCCATGTAACACATCTTCCCATGCCTGGGTTTTGGCAGCAATTAGCTGGGACCCCGCTGTACATCCCAGCAGGACAAGGGACACAGGCTGCCCTGGGTGCCTTTGGCTTCTGTCCTGGTACACCAGTTTCAGGACTACAAAAAAGGAAGCACGTTTCAAAAAGAGAAATCGAGTCATTTAGAAACTGTTGGTATTTTTCCTCCCCGGAGCTCTAGTAACACCATCACTATACATTTGTTTTAAATGAACTCCTGTGCCACAACCCAGCTTTCTGTTCTAGGTCTCATGGGTCGAGCGATCCCTCCGGACCGGCACAGTCCCCACAACCTGAAGGAGCAGCATCACATCCGGGGCTCCATCACGCAAGGTGAGGCTGCGGGCAGGGCAGGGCCGTGGCCAGGGGCAACGTGGGGGAGCATCACACACACAGCAACTTGTTCTTGTCGTCATGTTAGGGCAGGAGGATCCCAAGATGGGAGATATTTTTGGTTGTGCTCAGCTTCTACCACCCTAAGCTTTCACCAAAGTCAGGGGTTCTCAGTGAGTGACATGAAGGCAGGCTGAAAGTGGAACAAAATGGGTCCAGAAACTGGTGGTGGATGTGAGAGGGTCTTACTGCATCCATGATGCAGCTGCATATGTGCTCGGTTGGGTACCAGTCCTGGGGTTCTGCGCATTAACTGGAGGCCCCTTGGCCTGACCGGGAGTCTGGTGCATGGCTGGGAATCACCCTCTGCATTGTCTGCAGGAATACCTCGGTCCTACGTGGAGGCCCATGAGGACTACCTCAGAAGAGAAGCCAAACAGCTCAAGAGGGAAAACACTCCACCACGGGACTTATCCGATGCCTACAAGGTCAGGTCTCACGAGGGCCTTACTCCCCTGAAGATGAAGCCAGCCCACGAAGGCCTGGTGGCCACGGTGAAGGAAGCAGGGAGGTCCATCCATGAGATCCCCCGGGAGGAGCTGAGGCGGACACCGGACATCTCTCTGGCGAGGCCCCTGAAGGAAGGCTCCATCACACAGGTGAGCACGTGGGCAAGCAGCGGGTGGGCTTGGTCCTGCTTGTCCTGCTGTGCTCACAGGGGACTGCTCCCAAAGCAAAAGGGGAGAAGAGAGGGCTTTGGGGCTCCATCAGTGGTCACTGTGTAGGCTCTGCCTGGGCATAGGTTCCCCTTTCCCATCCTCCAGCAGATAAATGCAAAAGCTCAGAGCTCCCTGGCACGCTGAGAAGCGATGCCCTGTCCACGCACGCTGGAGCAGACACATTTGGCTCATGTTCAAGGCCAGGGTCAACTTGGTGCCCTTGGCAGCTGTGACTCCGGGTGTGCGCAGCCTTGGTCTCCTCCCTTTATGGGCAAGTATCAATCCAGCAAGGCCAGCGTTTAGGATGAAGCGTGGCGTGCTGTCTGCTGTTGGGCTGCAAATATTTGGAGGGTTCCCATGGCACCTCGCAGTCCTACCTCATTTCACGGCGTGTGTAGGAGAGGCGTGATGGGCACAGCCAGCCTTCGGCAGTGACTCATCTCCATCTTGTTGGAGCACAACGAGACATGCAGAGCAGGCGTTCCGCCCTGCCCGTTTCCGTGCGGTGCTGCTGTCTCTGCTCTGCTGATGGCTCCTGCCGTTGGACCAACTAAACTGATGCTGATGACCTGCTGAACTGGGGAGCACAAGTCCCATTGTAGCATAGAGTCATAGAATGCCCCGAGTTGGAAGAGACCATAAAGTTGGTGGGAACCAAGAAGGTTGTTGGGATGCGATCACTGCAATCACAGCTCGTGCTCTGCATAGTCCTTCTTGTCCCATTCTGCTCTGTGCCCTTTGACACCCCGTCTGCCTTGTGTCCCCAGGGTACCCCTCTGAAGTACGACAGCAGCTCGTCCTCGTCGAGCACCAAGAAGCATGACGTGCGGTCCATCATCGGCAGCCCCGGGAGGACTTTTCACTCTGTGCACTCACTGGACGTCATACAAGACCCGAGGAATCTGGAGAGAGCTTACGAAGAGAGCCTGAAAAACAGGCCGAGCCCGGTGACAAACTCGGGTGGCTCCATCGCCAGAGGGGCTCCTGTGATTGTGCCCGAGCCGGGAAAGCCCCACCAAAGTTCCCTCGCCTACGAGGACCACCAGGCCGGGCACAGCACGGCGTTCAGCAGCCACTTGCACAGGGGCTCTCCGGTCTCCACGAGGGAATCCACGCCACGGCAGCACGAAGGTACCTGCGGGCCTGGTAGGATTTACAGCAGGGTGTGCAGGAAGTGGCTGCTGACCCCACCTGTTCCCAGCAGGTGCCTGCCCGACCTGTTCTGCTCCAGCACCCACTGCAGGCTGACTCACAGCATCCGGGGCCGCTGCCCTCCCGAGAGCTCTCGCGTGGGAGCAGTGGGGCAGCCCCGTGTCTGCGCTGGGGTAGCTGAAAGGAGACTTTGGAGGAGATGGTGCTGTGCAGAAAGTGCCTTCCTTGTCCCACAGTTGGCCCTGGGCACCCATTTCTAAAAGCAGTCAGGAGAGCAGTGCTCGGGGTGCAGAGATTTTCACCTTTTTCATCAATCTGGTGAAACTAGGTGGAAACCTGGCATGTTTGTCCATCACCTCTGCACCCGAGCACTTCACCCCAGGCACACTCGGTCCTCCTGAGCCCACAGAGGTGGGCAGTTCTGTGGCTGCTGATCTGCAGCCTCCAGCTGCTGGGGGAGTCCACCAGCACCAGGCTCACCAGGTCCCCTGGGGACCAGGCGTGTGCTCAGGTCTGGTGATCCTCTGGGACGTGATCCTCTGGGACGTGCTGAGAGCCAGAGCACAAAGTCCCCTGGCGTTACGGCGCATCCAGGGGCAGTGCAGAACCAAAGGACACCGTGCCCATCCGGCCTGCTGGCTACGGGTGGCTGCAGCAGCCTGGGGACACCGCTTTCCTCCAGCTCTGCAGCAGTGTTTGGGGGACGTTTACATCTCCCACCCGCAAATCCTTGTCCTACACCAAGAGTCTCATGATTTGGGGGCGTGCGGCACAAGACACTGCAGTCTGCCAAAAACCAAGGCCAGGATGAGGCTCCCCGAAAGGACCATAAATGTGGGCTGCACAGCACAGAGCTCTCCAAAAACCCTCCAGCAGCACTCGTGGCCAAACCATGGGGCTGTGGGCACGTTTGGGGTCTTGGTGGTCAGCGCGTCCTAGCCTCTGCTGTCATTCTGTTGAGGTCAATCATTTTGGGAAAGCCTTCAGCTGCTTTGCAGCTCTCTGAGGTTTGCACATATGGTGCGGATGGCACGGGGGAGGCAGCACCCAGGCGGTGGGGAGGGATCCCAAGGGGAAGATGACATTCCTGTAGAACACCAGCAGGGAAGCGGATCTCTGCGTGCGTTGATGGGAAGGGACGAGCTGGCTCTGTCTTTTTCTGAATGGTTCTGGGCTCATTTCTGTGTTGTTTGGTGCAAGAGGGGTGCGTTCACGCTGCTTTGGGGTGGCTGTCAGCTGCTGTCCCCAGCACGTTGTAGCAGAGGTGACCCTTGTCCCGGGTGGGGCGAGAAGTGCCACCAATGCCCAGCGCGGGTTGGGAGAGCTGAAGGAAGGCCCTGACATCCATCCAACCTCCCTGCCAGCGTTGGGAAAGAGCTGACAGGGCAGCTGCTGCTTGAACCCTCTGAACTGTATTTCGTCACCGTGGCCAGGAGGTTCTGGGCCCCGGCGGTGCTCGCCGCTTCCCCCAGCCAGGCTGCATTGCTGGGTGCCGTGCAGCAAACATCCCCCAAACAGTGCCTGCACCTTGCAGGCTGTGCTGCATGGGTGCCGTGGGGTGGAGGAATAGAGAAGTCCTGTCAGACTGCTGCTTGCGCCCGTGGCTCTGATCCCACTCGGAAGAAGGGCCTATGCACAGCCTCATGCTGGGGATGGAGGACAGAGCCATCTGTCTGTCCCTCCTTGTGCAGATGCTGCACAGAGAGCCATGCCCAGGGGACGTGTCCGTCCCTGCCCGTAGCACAGGGCTGGCACAGGTCCTGCAGGACCTCGTTCTCGTGTTGCAGCAAAACCCAGTGTGTTGCACATGGTACCCATGCCCTGTCCCACTGCTGTGCTCATGGGACAGTTTGGGACTGGAAGGCAAGAGCGGGACGTCAAAGGGAGAGGTCTGGGCAGGCTGAGTGTGACGCAGGCAGGGGAGGGTGGGAGCCCCTCTCCATTTCCCATGGGGCGTGGGATGGTTCGGGACAGACTTCTCCTGGCTGTGTCTGGGGCTCCCTGGTGTTGATGGTGTAATGTGACATGGCAGTGCAGCAAGGAGGAAAGGTCCCTCGAGTTCATGGGGAGCTGTGGGTGTCCCCTGAGAACACACTTGGCTCTGGGCACCCCACGGGGACATGGCTTGGCAGCGGTGCTCAGTTTCTGACTCATTTCCTTCTGCTCACTGCAGGGAGCATCACTGCTGGGAAGCCGGTGTCCCAGGACAGAAAGATCACCCCCACGTCGAGAGAGCTCACCAACTCCAAGTCTCCGCATGCCCCTGTGCCCGACCACCACCACCCCATCTCCCCATACGACCACTTGCTCCGCGGCGTGAGCGGGGTCGACCTGTACCGAGGACACATCCCACTGGCTTTCGACCCCGCCGCCATCCCAAGGGGAATCCAACTGGAAGCAGGTACCTGTGGCGGTGGCAGGCACAGTCGTTTGGGGATTGATTTTGCGTTGATGTGCTCCAAAACCTGAGATTTCTCCAAGCTTTTGGGTTGGTCATGGTAGATCAGATGCCTCGCAGGAACCCGTCCTGGGAACACCACCTCACTTCTCCACCTTTTTCTCTCCCAGCCGCTGCTTACTACCTGCCGAGGCATCTGTCTCCGAGCCCCACGTACCCCCACCTCTACCCCCCGTACCTCATCCGGGGGTACACGGACACGGCGGCCATGGAGAACCGACAGACCATCATCAACGACTACATCACGTCGCAGCAGATGCACCACAACGCGGCCGCCACAGCCATGGCGCAGCGGGCGGACATCCTGCGCGGCTTGTCGCCCCGCGAGCCCTCGCTCGCCCTCAACTATGCAGCAGGTCCTCCCCGTTCTGGGGGCTTGGGGGTGTTCCCATATTTTGGGAGCTGGGCCCAAGCAACAAGGGGCTTGCTGTCACCCTGATGGTCCTCTTGCTTCTCTCTGCAGGAATCATTGACCTGTCCCAAGTGCCACACCTGCCTGTCCTCGTGCCCCCCACCCCTGGCACCTCTGCCACCTCCATGGACCGCATCACCTACATCCCCGGGCCCCCCCAGACCTTCAGCAGCCGGCACAGCAGCTCCCCGCTCTCCCCAGGTAACACCGCACGTTGCTTGTCCCAGGGGAAAGCAGTTGGGTGGGACTCAGCAGTGTAAGGCCATGAGCTCTGTGCTGGGACACCCCAGGGAGCCCAAATTCCTTCCACCAGCCCTCTGGCTCCCTCACACCAGCTCCTCCAGTTCTGCTTGTGGGGGGCCGCATTGCTTTTCCTCCTCCCTCCCCCGAGTGGCAGCCAGCACACAGCTCTGTGGAAGGTCAGAGCCAGGAGATGGCATGGGGACAACTANGGCGGACATCCTGCGCGGCTTGTCGCCCCGCGAGCCCTCGCTCGCCCTCAACTATGCAGCAGGTCCTCCCCGTTCTGGGGGCTTGGGGGTGTTCCCATATTTTGGGAGCTGGGCCCAAGCAACAAGGGGCTTGCTGTCACCCTGATGGTCCTCTTGCTTCTCTCTGCAGGAATCATTGACCTGTCCCAAGTGCCACACCTGCCTGTCCTCGTGGCCCCCACCCCTGGCACCTCTGCCACCTCCATGGACCGCATCACCTACATCCCCGGGCCCCGCCAGACCTTCAGCAGCCGGCACAGCAGCTCCCCGCTCTCCCCAGGTAACACCGCACGTTGCTTGTCCCAGGGGAAAGCAGTTGGGTGGGACTCAGCAGTGCAAGGCCATGAGCTCTGTGCTGGGACACCCCAGGGAGCCCAAATTCCTTCCACCAGCCCTCTGGCTCCCTCACACCAGCTCCTCCAGTTCTGCTTGTGGGGGGCCGCATTGCTTTTCCTCCTCCCTCCCCCGAGTGGCAGCCAGCACACAGCTCTGTGGAAGGTCAGAGCCAGGAGATGGCATGGGGACAACTATTGCGTGATTTCCCCGGGCTTTGTCGCGCTGGTTGCCCCAGTCTGTCCTGCTCCAGGTGACCTTGGATGGAGCCGTTGCCTATCTGCTTTGCAGACACAGCAATGTGAAGGGCAGGCAGCGTTCCCTGCGGGGAATTGCTCTGTTTGCAGCCCTTTCACTGCCCTTTGATTGGCTTTCAGGAGGCCCCACGCACTTGAGCAAACAGTCGGGGTCGTCGGGGTCTGAGCGGGAGCGGGAACGTGAGAGGGAGCGCGAGAAGTCCATCCTAGCATCCACCACGGTGGAGCACGCACCCATCTGGAGGCCAGGTAGGTGGGGAGGGGTCTGGCACCGCACCTCGGGGCCTTGCTGGTGGGTGGAGATGGGGCTGGTACTACAAAACTGAAGTCCTTGGCTGTTTGCCCCCAGGTACAGAGCAGTCCAGCAGCCGCTCCTCCTCGCACTCCCACAGCCACCAGCACTCTCCCGTCTCACCCCGCACCCACGAGACCATCCAGCAGCGCCCCAGCGTGCTCCACAACACGAGCATGAAGATCATCTCCTCGGAGACCCCCACGCCTTCCGTCCTGCGGTGCGTCCCACGCTGCCTCTCGGCCGCGCTCCTGCCCCGGGAGCTCAGCAGTGAGCGCCTGGTGGGCCCCTTGGGGATGCAGCAGGGGCTGCTTTGGCCTTGTCCCAGCAGGGGCAGAGCTGGGGCTTACAGGGGAGCTGTGATGGGGAGAGGAGGGTTTTGGTACTCAGTCCTCTGCTTTTCCTGGCTGCTGCTAGGAAAGAAAGCAGGAATGTGTCCAAGTGTAGATGTCGCTCCTCTTGCAGAAAGTTTCCTGGGCTCTGGCAGGAGGGTACCAGCATTCCCCTTTGCCACATGCTTGTCCCTTACCTTTGCTTTGTCTTCTGCCTTGCAGATCCTCCTCCACCACTACCACGTCGCCGATCCGCTCCGCAGCCTTCCCCTCGGCCTCCACCCTGCGCTCGTCCATCGGCGCGGCAGACGGCTACGCAGCCATGATGGACCCGGCCGTGCTGCACAAAGAGGCCTCGAGGGCGCGGGAAGCCAAGGCCGAGCGAGCCCAGACTGACAGCAACGTCTTCACCTCAAAGCTGCCCAGCGGGGCCGGCCTCGAACAGTCGCCTTCGCCTATTAAAGCCATGGAGTCGAGGCCTTTACCTGCCTCCGGGCCCGGTTCTTCTCATCACTATAGCAGAGGACAGGGGAAAAGCCAGCAGCACCACCACCTTCTGGACCAGCAGCACGCAGCCGCGGGCCCCGAGCAGCACAGCAGAGAGAAGAGTCAAAGTAAACCCTTTTCAATGCAGGAACAGGAGCTCCGAGCGCTCGGTAAGACCACAGCAGCAGCCAGCTTTGTAGGTGTGACTGTCATACCCCAAATGTCTCACGGTAAGGGGCAGCGAGAAGGAGGCTTGCTGAGTAACAACTCCTCCTGCAATGGAAAGAAATTGGAGGGGAGCGACGAGAGAGCCATGGCCTGAGACCAATTTTATTCCATTATTTCTTATTTTTAGTTGCACGTTTTGGCTGTTGGCTTTGTCAGCTCCCAAAGTGTGCTTGTCCCTCTCCTCCCCAGTGGTTATGTTATCGCAGTCATTATTTGTGGTGATTTAGGGATCTTCCCTTCTCCCACACTCTTCCAGCTTTTTCCCTTGCCAAGCCCTGTTTTGCAAACATCGTTCAGTTCCTGGTATTGCTATTTACAGACAATAGCAATTTGCTAATTCTGATTTCCCCACCATCAGAAATTCCCGGGCAGTCTGCAAGAAGCAGTTGTGGGCAATAAATCACACGAACAGAGGCGAACCGGACGTGTGAGCGTGACGGGGCCATGGGCCACCCAACACCCAACAAGCTCATCTCCTCATCCCAGTGGTGCTTGTGGTTGTGCCATTGGGATCTCCATGGGCTGCGGCTCTGACCGGGTCCCTTCCATGGGGTCCTGGCAGCGGGTGCAGCACAAGAGGGGGATGTGGGCAGGGCTGACATCTCGGTGGTCATTTCCAGAGCACACACAGCAGCCATTGAGAGTGGTGCTGTGTAGGACACGCAGGGTTGTTCTGGTGAGGGTGGCTCACCCCACACACATCCTCTTCCCAGAGCAGGGGAACGCAGCCCAACCCCATTGGGGCTGGGAGCAGTGTGTCAGTGGGGTGGGAGGCAGCAGGGCCCTTGGCAGCACCGCGGGCTGCCTGCCAGCTCTGCTTGGCAGGGGCAGTTTCTTGGAATTGAGCACAGGAGGGTGAAGGTCTGTGGGAGCAGAAGTCCTGAGCGTTGCCCAACCTGCTGAGCTGGCGAGAGGAGCGGGTGCCTCCTCCAGCGCCGCGATCCTCTGCCCTGCTCCATGGAAGTATGACCTGTGTCTGCCTCAGTTTCCTCTGTTGAAAGGCAGCATTGACTCATTGCAGCTCTGCACGTTTTGGTGGAACCTTGAGTCTGTGCAATGAGTTTAAAAGGCAGGGAAAGGTCAAGAAGAACATTTCTGTGTTTCAGTAGGTGGGGGACAGGGGACGAGCAAGTGACAAACCCACAGGGATGGAATATGGGCCCTGACTCTCGTGCTGTCACTGGGAGCTGCATGTCCAGCTCTGCAGGAATGAGATGTGGCCACAGACCCCACCATGGCAGGAGGTCCCCGTGGGCAGCTAGACCTGCCAGGCCTCTCTGGTCACTTTTTTTTCTTCCCCCTTTGCTGAATGCCCAGCTGTGCCCACCAGCGACCACGCAGTGCTGGGGAGCAGAGCGAGTCCCGCTCCTAACACCCTTCTCCCATTCCTCCAGGCTTCCATGGCGGCTACAGCCCCGACCGGATCGAGGCCGTGAGTCCTGTCAGCTCGCCCAGCCTGTCCCATGAGAAAGGAGCCAAACTGCTGCAGGACGTGGAGAAGGGGCACGGGGAGCACGACCCGAGGCAGAAGCAGCAAGGTGAGGGCAGGCAGTGCTGTGCCAGGATGGTGTTCAGCCATCAAGACAGGGGATGCGAGCGTCACCTTGCTCCAGCTCTGCTCTTTGTGCCTCCTCCAGCCTCGCTGAAGGCCTCGGGCCCTGAAGCAGCCCACCTGCAGCACCTCCGGCAGCCCGACGGCCCCCAGTGCCAGCCCCTGCAGTCCAGCCAGAGCGTCAAGGGCATGAACCAGCGGGTGGTCACGCTGGCCCAGCACATCAGTGTAATTAACCCCGTCTTCTCCTTCCCCCGGGGCTCGGGGAGGAGGGAAGGGCCGCATCCAGAGCTAATATGAAATATTTCTGGTGGGGAGGGCTGGGAGTGGTGCTAGAGTCTAAGGCTGGAGAGAGCAGGGTGCATTGAGTACCTTCGTCCCAGGTCCTCGCATCCCAACCCAGCCCATCACAAGAGCTGCTGCTGGCAGGAGGCAGAAGTTACATCCCTCCAAGGCCAAAGCAGCCTAATTGCTTCCTGCCTGCTCATAGCTGACTCCTGCAAAGCAAGAAGTAGAAACCAACTCTGCTTCTGACTCAAAGGTTTCTTCTTCCAGGAGGTCATCACCCAGGACTACACGCGCCATCACCCCCAGCAGCTCAACTCCCACATCCAGACCCCGGTGTACTCCTTCCCCGGGGCCGCGTGCCCCGTGCTGGACCTGCGCCGCACCCCCAGCGAGGCGTACCTGCAGCAGCAGGAGCATGCAGCAGCCTCCAGGATCTCCCCACAGAATGAGGGAGGCAAAAGGTGAGCTCAGAGGGGTGGACCACAGCAGGCACAGACAGGGATTCTGCTGAGCCATGGTGCAAACTTTGGCTCAGATGGACCAGAGAAGCCCAGAGCGAGGAGCTGGGGGGTGCCCTTGGTTTCATGGCACTCTGGTAAGGCACTGTGTAGGGCAGGTGTCATTTGGCACTGCTGGATTTATGCTCCCCAGTTGGGGCTTGCATAGATCACTTCCTTCTGATCTGGATATTTTCCTCACGTGGTGCCTCTCTTGCCATCCATGTAGTCCTGGAGGTGCTCTCTAGACCCCTGGAGTCTGTTGGTGGTCCCCTTCCCTGCTGATTGGTGTCACAGAGTTGTTTAGGTGGGAGTGGACCTCCTGAGACCCTCCTGCCAGGCAGGGCCAGCTGGAGCAGGTTGTCCAGGGCCTTGGCCATGATCTTGAACATCTCTATTGATGGAGACTTCACAGCCTCCCTGGGCAACCTGTGCCAATGTTCAGTCACCCTCACACTCAAAAAGGTGTTTTGTGTTCAGGTAGAATTTCATGTGTTTTGATTTGTGCCATTGCCAGTTGTCCTATCACTGTCCTCAGGCTCTGCCACTGCACAGTGACATTTCAGACCACAAGTGCTTCCAAAAAAACCTCGCAAAGAAACATGCTTTCCATTGGTTCAAAGTCAATTTTATCTCCGTCACTCTTAGTGAACCAGAAGCTCGGTTAGACACACGTGCTGTATCAGCTGCAGTTACCTGCGTCAGGCAGCACTGTTATTTCTTGCAAAGTCACTTTCAAGTCATGCAGACAGCAGCACCAGAAAGTCTGATTGCAGTTGTACTGAGCTGGAAAAAGTGGGAGCCTCCCCCTGGAAATCTGAGGATGGGGTCCATCCTCCCACCCAGCGGTGTTGGGTGAGACCCAGCTGTCTGCAGGAAGCAGCGAGGTCCCCAAACCTGTGGTTCCTTGTCAGAAAATGTCTTTATTTCTCCCAGAATAGAGACTTAGAGTTGGATTTATAACATTAAGGGACAGAGCCCAACCCTGGCCACCCAGAGATGAAAAAAAACAGAGGAAAAGAAACCGCAGAAAGAACAAAGACGTAAATTCCCAGAACTGCCCATGAGGAATTCCTCATGGACTCGACCCCAGCTGCCTCCCAGGCACTGGCTGTGTTTGGAGGGCTGCGTCCCCCCACCCACCCCGTGCAGCCCCACAGGGCTCTGACCCTGTGACAGGGTGGAGGGAGGTGGTGGCTGCTGCCCTCCACATCAGCAAATACGATGGAGAATCACAGGTAGTGTCCCCAGAGCGTTACATCCCAGCCCTCCGGAGGGATCGTGGCCCTGAGCCTCAGTGCTGTGGGGGGGAGCGATGTGGGGCTGAGCCAGCACTCCCCGGGCTGCTCCCTCACACCTCCCGGGATCTCGGGGCGTCGCTGCCTGGCACACTGCCTGGAAACCTGCACCGCATCCCTGCTGAGCCCCGCTCTGAGAGCTGCTTTAAAAGGCGCCCGCGAGGGTGGGGAGGTTTGGCTTTCCTCCCTGCTGCACTGCGAGCTGTGGCAGCCCTTCTGCCCCGTGCAGAGACGGGAGTGTTACAGTACAGCAGTGCATCTCCCCATTGCCATCCTCAGGTCCCCGGAGCAGAGCAAAGTGTCGGCCGGCAGCGGCTCGGACAGCTGCATCGAGCCCGTGTCTCCACCAGACGGCGTGGGAGAAGCGGAGCACGCCAAGAGCGCGGCGTACCCGCTGCTGTACCGCGAGGGCGAGCAGATGGACCAGAGGTACCGCGCTGCCAGGGTGTGCCCGTGCTGTGCTCACCTTGCCCCACAGGACAACCTGCCTCTGCCTTACCCTGAGACCTGGCCCCATCCCCGCTGAGCTGGAGGCTGTCTGCTTGCTGCGGCTCTGATAATTCTACAGCAGGGCTCCCAAAACCCATCCGTGGAGCTGCCGTGCTGCCCGCTGCTCTGCTGCATCCCAGGGGCCCTCTCCAGTCCCACCCCAAGCATATTCCTATAGAAACTGACTCCCTGAACGTTTGGCTGAGCGAGAGATCTGCTCCTGGGGAAGCTGAGTTTTAGGTTTGAGAAGGGAGTTTAGCTGAGCTCATTGGTTGCAAGGTGGGAGGAATCAGGACAGATTTCTTTTCTTGCAGACAATGGCAATGTCACATCCCAGGTCTTAATGCATTTGTAAGGATGTTTCAGCACTGTGTAATACTTTCACAGTAGAGACAGGAAGAAGGGTTGGAGATCCCAAATATCCAGGCTGATGAGGAGTTGTACCAAGGGGAGAGGCCTCTCTGGGTAGGACGCGGTGACCTGGGGACTGCAGAGGTTTCTGACGGCCTTTTGCTTTGCAGGATGGGGTCCAAGTCCCCAGGAAACAACACTCAGCCCCCAGCTTTCTTCAGCAAGCTGACAGAGAGCAACTCCGCCATGGTGAAGTCCAAGAAGCAGGAGATCATCAAGAAGCTCAGCACAACCAACAAAAATGAGACGGAGTACAGTAAGGACGTGGGGATCCCTGTGTTGGGGCACAATGGGGGAAAGCCTTGAGACCATGTGAAGTGAGGGAGGTTTGGGGATGGGGGCTGCTGTCTGTCTGCATTGTGCCATGGTTTGTTGGGAAGTGCCAAATGCTTTGTAGGTGAGCCCCTAGCCCTGCTGGTGCATCTGGGAAGGTGATGGGAGGCTTCCCAGCCATGGATCTCTGAGCTGTGGGGTGTCAATCCCACGCTGTGGCAGCACCAGATAACCTCAAGAGGAAGGAAATAATGAGCTGAGCATGGAGGAGACTTAAGAGCAATTGATATTTTAATGAATGGCTGGCCAAGCTGAATCCTTCCTCCTTGAGATGCATCTCTCCCAAATGTTGCTTTAATCCTTATGTCAATATTGGTATAGCTCTGTAAAACTAACCAGGCTGGCTTATATTAGAAATTCAGCCCATTCATTCATTAACCACTAATAGAGTAGATAGGATCGTAATTTAATTTAGCCCCGCATTATACAGTCAATACTAATTCAATTTGAATCCATCTTACAACAGCTGCAGTGGATAAGGGCGACCAAGCTGTCTCGTCTCCTGGATGATGTTACCATGAGCCAACAGCATTGTTATGCCCCTTTGGGGACGTGTGGCTGAACCCCGTGACCTTCCACACTTTTCCTTATCAAGGGAAAATATACAGAAATAGGAAACGCCTCTGATTTGATGAGAATTTCTGTTGTTGTAAGGAAAGCATTATCCAAGTCAAATAGCTCAGCTAAGAGGGAAAATATTGATTTAACGTTTCTTCTCCTCCTCCTCACCCTCCCCGCTGCCCAGCCCTGCTCCCTGGGCTGGGGGGATTTGAGCCATTGGAAATCCCGTAGGCAGGAGAGGGTTTAACTTCACAGAGCTCTTAATCCAGAGGGCTGGAGCTGAGCACTGCTGTGCAGACACGGCCCTGGGTCCCCAAGCTCTGCTGTTCTGCCCTTTCCCAAGCTGTGTCCCCAGGGCTGGGGGCTGCAGCGGGGACGCTGAGCTCTGTGCCGCCAGCCTGCAGCGCTGCTCCCTGTGCTGAAGGGCTTCTTTGTTTCTCTCCAGATGTTGGGCAGCCTGGGACAGAGATTTTCAATATGCCAGCGATTACCGGAGCAGGTAACTCTCCCACTGTGTCTGTGCCGTGCCTCGTTCCGTACTGAGCTCGCAGCTGTCGGAGCAGGAGGCTCGGCAGGTTGAAGCAGCTCCTTTTTCCTGTTGTGATGATGCCAAGCGTGGCAGCTGCTGGGGGCTGCAGCCTCGCTGCTCTCCGTGGCTCCCTGGTGCTGAGTGCGGTGTGGTTCCTCCAAGAGCCTCCCAGAGAGTGAGGAGAGGGGCAGAGCTGCCCGGAGCCAAAGGGCATTGCAGGAGCTCCGTGGGAGGCTTAGGGGCTTCCTGGGATCACTGCACCTCCCCAGTTGTGCTGCGCCCAGGGCTTTCAGCCCAGCTGGGAGAGGAGGAAAGAGAGCAGCTCACAGAGGGGATTTTGGCAAAGAGGGGCTGAAAGCAGCCCCGTGGGGTTGGGCAGGCAGCGTGGGCTTCCCAGGCACGGGACAGCCAGCCCGAGGGAGGAGGATGGCATGAAACTGCTGCCGCCTGCTTCCAGCAGCGATGTCCACGTGGGCACACAAATGCCACCAGGAGAGCCCTCTGTGGGCTCTCATGGCAGCCCCCGGCCCTCGCTGCCTCGCCTACCCGAAGGCAGAGGTGGCTGCAGACCCCGCAGCACCGGGGAGGAGATGGGGCCCCTGGCACAGCGGGGCTGTGGGGCTGGGCTGCTCCCCAGGACACAACGTGGGTGGCAGTGCTGAGGCAGGGGGCACGTGCTATAGGTGCTGCGTGCCTCCCCCTGCCAGCCGTGCAGCTCCTGACCGAGGAGTATTAATTAATACTTAATAAATTATTAACACCTTCCTACAGCAGGGGATGCCTCCGGGTCATTATGTTTCATTATGAGGAAGAACGGCCAAATTTCCCCTAAGGGCAGGAGCAGGGGATGCCACGCATGGGGCTGCATCCGTAGCACAGTGCTGTGCTGCAGTGCAGGACCCGGGCCCAGGGCTGCGGGCACGGAGTTGTGGTGCAGGAGGGCACGGTAGCATGGGACTGCTCTCGTGCACGGGACCCAATGGTAGGCAAAATTCGGGGGTGAAACCCAACCTCCCCAGAGCATCCCCTGGTTCAAGCTGTCCCAACATTCAGGGAGCTGAGGGTCTGGGGGAGGTCCTGGAGGGACCCTGCCCCTTTCCAGGAAAAGGGGCAGCGATCCCAGTGCGACCCCCCGGGATGGGGCAAGCTGGGGGCTGTCGGGGGCTGCCCTCGCCAGCCTGCTGTT
The DNA here is from genome assembly GCA_013396635.1 of Penelope pileata. NCBI lineage: Eukaryota > Metazoa > Chordata > Aves > Galliformes > Cracidae > Penelope > Penelope pileata. Next base: position 1,525,998 of record WBMW01002207.1, read on the forward strand.
CTGTGTCTGTATTTTGCCCTTGCTTGTTCCCTGTAACCGCCGCGTTGGGAATGACGGTCGCGTGGCTGAGCCTAGTGCCCTCTGGTCCCTGTGCTGCACCATAACTGCATGGCTTCTGACACTCACAGCCACTCGGACACACACCTCTGCCTCTGCAGCCTGTCCCGCAGCCACAGCCCAGCCCAGGGGCCCTGGGGGCACACAGCCCCGCGGGGAAGGAGGCTGGGATGGGGCGAGGAGGGACAGAAGGGCTCCTGCGTGCCCCCCTCCCACCTCCTGTGCCAGTACCAGTCTGGGCAGTTCTCTCCAATCCGGTTTTCATGGGTTTTTTCTCAAAGCCCCCTCTTCCTTCCCTGTCTCTCCCTCCTGGGGAAGCTGCCCCAGCCTCCAGTGTCTCCGCACTGCTACGTTTCATCCGTGCGGACCCCTCGCATCCATGCAGGTCCCCCCCTCCCCACGCACTGAGCCAGTGGGGAGCACAGCCCCCTCCTGCTGCACCCCAGGGCTCAGCAAAAACCCCTTCCCCGCTTCCTCTGAGCCCTCCCCAAGCCTTCAGCCCCATCCCAGCCCCTTCCCACCGCCAGCCCCTGCCAAGCCCTGGGGCGGGATGGAGCGGGGAGGAGGAGGAGGAGGAGGAAGAGGGGGGCCAACCCGCGTTGCAGAGCTTTACAGAACAAGATGACAAAGTTTGTTGCTTTGCGAGAATGTGCTGACTGTTTGTTTCTTCCCTCCTCCCTTGTCTCCTTTCTCCCCTCTCCCCGTCCCCCCATCTTTCTTCTCATTTGGCTCCCCCCCGTCTCCCGTCCCCTCTCTCCTCCCCTCCCCGTATCTCCCAGGGCTAATCAGTTGTAGGAGCCAGTCGGTCCAAGAGAATTCCAGTACCAACATGGGGTTGGAGGCAATAATTAGGAAAGCCCTAATGGGTAAATATGACGAGCAGTGGGAAGAGCGCTCACCTCTCAGTGCCAATGCTTTTAACTCTCTGAATGCCAGTGCAAGCCTGCCCGCTGCTATGCCCATAACTCCTGCTGATGGACGAAACGAGGACGTGCGCTCCTTGCCAGGTCTGCAGCCCTCCACCTTTGCTATCTCTGTGTTATTAATTCTCAGCCTTTCCATTTCCCCTTTTTGTGGGCGGATTTATTTTCCCCCTCCCCCGTTTTTGTTCATTTTGGTTTTCTTTTCTCCCTGCTTCGAGCTTTGTGAATCCGCTGATTAATCCTGGTCTTGTTTGATGTTCATTTAATGGTCTCGGAAGGTGCTGTTGCTTTCTCTAAACCACTGACCGTGCTCCTTTCCCCATTTGTTCTTTTTTTAATATCTCCTCTTTTTAAAATGAGATTCATGAGGCGGGAAAGCCCACACCCAAAAGACCGAAGTGATCAACAAAAAGCCACCCCAAACCGTCCATAAAACCCCATCCCATGCCCAGAGCACCCAGCAGAACCCCTCTGTGCAGCAGGACAGGGTGCTGGGCCCGATCCAGCAGTGCCCACCTGGAGCTGGGCTCCAACGCTGCTCCAAGCCCCGAGGGGGTCAGGGGGACCCGGGGCAGAGCCGCCATCCCCTCCCTGCCCCAGGCTCAGGGTGTCAGGGTCTGGCTGCGATGGGCACTGCCTGGAGCAAGAGGGAGAGCTCCCAGAGCCAGGAGGGGCGGATGGGGGGCACCTTCCCAGAGCAGAGCTGGGGCGAGCCTCTGTGTGCTGCGGTGCCTTGGGAGGTTGAGGGGGGTCATTCTGCACACCCCCAGCTCAGGAAAGGAACCGGAGATGGGTCCGGGAGTGTTTGTGCCCCGCACGCCTGCAGAGGGCCCGGTGGGTGCTGGGTCAGCTCCAGCCCAGGCGATGTGAGGGGGCACGCGGGCACCCTGGCAGCTGGCAGCAGGCGCTCCCGGCTTGCTGCAGGCACGCTTCTCTGGCCACTGCATGAGCCCAACAGCTTCTGTGTCCACCCCCTGCCCCCCCTCCACTTCCCTGTGCCCACTGAGGTCTGCCTTGGGCACATGGGGTGGGACAAGAGCCTGTCAGTCCCCTTTTGGGAGCTTCGTCCTGCTTCACTGGGCTAACGTCCACAGCACAGGATGTTAAAAACCTCTAAAAAACGGCTGAAACACAGCTCGGGATTCTGCTGTAAGAGCTGATGAAGGACTGTGGGAGCGGGGAGCTGCAGCACCATGTAGCTGTGGCACCCCCATAGCCCCCGTCCCTCCCGTGCAGGGCCAGCTTGCCTCCTGCTGCCGGCACGCTGCGGGCTTTGTCACAGCGCGGGGCTGGGGGGCACGGGGTGCACGCGCTCCCCGCCCGATCCCCCCTCACCCCAACGCCTCCCGCGGCCGCATCCCCATGGGCCGGCTGACGAGCAGCGCTTCTCTTTGCAGCAGGAGGGGGGAAGCCAAAGATCG
>WBMW01002207.1:1531074-1543658 GCA_013396635.1 Penelope pileata
GCACAAGCGATGTGGAGGTCTCTCAGTTCCCAGGTTATGGCTGCTGGCGTCTCGGTGGCTCCGGGATGTACAGCTGGCAGTGCTGGTGTCTGGGCATAACGCTATGAAAGTGTTGCAGATTTTGCTGGGAAAAGTCCAAATTCGACCCATCTCCAAAGCCGCCTCCGTAACCTTTTCAGAGAGAGGAAAAAAAGAAAAAAACACAACAAAGAATAAAGTTACCACTTGGCACAGTAGCAATACTGTGTGCTGCTTTGGTGTCTTGAGGAGAGGCCGAGACAGGCGCAGGTTGATGCTGAGGAGCGGACGCAGGTTCCGTGGCCGCGGAGCTTGAGGACGGTGAGCAGCGCCTGGGCCCCATGGGCCCCACCAGCCATGGCCCCATCCCCAGTGGCCATCCCCGTGGTGGTGGTGGTGGAGCCAAGCTGGGAGCGTGAGGCTGAGGTGCTCCTGGCCTTGAGGTGCGTGATGGAAGCGTTGGGCGCCTTTGGGCTCCTCGCCCTCGTGGTGTTGCCATGAGCTGCTGCCCCAGGCAGGGCTCCTCCTGCCTCCCCCACCTCCGGGGCGAGGGCCTCGGGCTCCACAGCGAGCTGCAGGGCCCCCACCTCTGTCACCTCACGTCACCACACCTCACGTCACCTGATGTCACCTCACCTCCTCACCTCGCCTCATGTGAGGCGGGCTGCAGCCTGCGGCCTGCTTGGTTTCTTCTGTTTTTCCCTCCACCTGCCTGCAGCGAGGGGCTGGTGCTGAGGCCGGGGAGCCCATGGCAATGTCCGTGGGAGTCATGAAGTGCTGGTGAGGCGGTTTCGGTCATTTTGGGGCTGGTGGCTCAGTGGTGGAAGGTGCTGATGCCCCCAGCACCATGCAGGGACAAGAGGGACAGCTGGGTGTCCCCCAGCAGCACAGGGGAACACACGGGACAGCACCAGCTCTGAGCTCCTTTTGCTGGAGCAGCGAGCACCCCTCTGCTGGAAATTAATCAATCTGGGTAAAATCAATGGCTACCACATACTGTGAAGGAACTGCATGGCCACACAGCGGGGTGTGCCCAGGGGCTGTGTTTGGAAGCTGCTACTCCAGGCCATGAGTGGTGCTGCCCTGCCCCGCCAGCCAAGGGCTCCATTTTCACCCTCTTTCCCCCCACATCGCATGGCCGCGGCCCCAGCACCACACCCCAAGCCCCATGGCGGGGTCCCGCTGGCTGCTGGCCATGTTGCATCCCCGTCCCGCGGTCAGTCGGAGGAAGGCGCCTTAAACCATCAAAACAACCCAAACCACCCAAATTTAAAGGTAACGTTAACCCGCTTTGTAATTCATACGAACAGGCAAACAAATCATTGGGCAATTTGTTATTTGAACTGTACCGGGGGGGACGGGAGGGGGGGAAGGATATCTATTTTTTGTACAACCAAACTGTGCATAGCTGTTTCGAAGTGAGCTGTATGATAGACGGGGCTGTACATAGAAACCGTGAGGTGTAAATATTGACCCGGCTTGCTCCGAGGGGGTGGTTCTGCTGCTGGAGGTGAAGGGCTTGTTCACTGTTACTTTGCTCAGCACGCCCACTAGCAAGCGGTGTGGGCAGCAGTGGCTGAACACTGCCTGACTGTTTAAATAATAAAAAAGCAAACAAACCAAAAAAAAAAAAAAGCTTCTTTGCCAGCAAAATACAGCTCTCCTGCTTCTTTGCATGGGTAAGCCCAGGAGGAGCGAGTTGGTGGGGTGGGTCGGGGACCCCGTGGTGGTGGGGTGCAGCTGGAGGTGCCCACAGCAAAATGGGCTGAAAGGGGGAAAAGGGTCCTGGGGGCTCTGCAGCATCCCCAGCCCCAACCAGGACGGGGTACCAGCCCCACCTGCCCCCCTGCATGTGCCTCTCCCTGCCCATCAGTGTGTCACATCGGCCTGAAATACCCTGTGTGGCTCTTGGAAGAGGGGTTTCTCCTCTCCCTCTACTTTTATTTCATTTTACTGAGATCCTACCTGCAGCTCCTGAGAGATCAGCCCTTGGTTTTTCCTGGATGCGTTCTGCCATGGAGGCTTCTTCCCCGCACCCCACGTGCCCCAGACTGTTTTTGTTGGCTTTTTGCAGGGGAAACGGCAAACCAGCCCAAAACAGCCCCCTGGAGCTTTGGGACTGGGGATGGGGCCGGAGTCCCAGGGATGGCTCTGGGGTCTCTTAATGCCACCAAACGGACACCTCGGCTTCGGTGCTCTTTGAATAGCAGCCAAGGAAAATATTGTTCAACTGACTGGAAAAAAAATCAAAAAAAAAAAAAAAAATAGAGGTTCTGATGGTGGATAAAGCCTCACAAGCCCTTTAGGGAATTATTGGAGAGACTGATTAGCTGCTACCTAATTAACAACTACAAGAGAAGCACAGGTAGCTGTTTGCTGGTCTAGATTGCTTCACTCCTGACTTCAATCCCGTGGATTTTGGTTGACTTTGACTGGGGCTGCAGCCGTCAGCCCCCCCAACACGTCTGCACCTATGGCTTTATTTTTTGCATAGGTGGTTTGGTGTTTTGGGGTGTCCGGGGTTGTCTGGAGCCCACATGTTTGCATTGCTGTCTTGGAAAGCGGCCCAGGGAGCAAAGGGGATACAGGCTGTGCTGCAGAGGGACCTGGAGGAGGTTTTATTTCACAGGGCAAGTGGTGAATGGGGACGGGCTGCTCGCTGCAGTGGCAGGGCTGAGCGGTGTGTCCATGTGTGCTTATATGGAACTTATCCCATCAGAAGGATATTACTTGGTTGTGTACTTGGGGGCCTTCAGCTGCCTTTCCTGAGGCTCAGGAATGGGTTTTACAAATATATATATATATATATATAACATCCCTTTTTCCTCCTGAATTGAGCAGCGAGCATCTCTGCTTAGAGGCGTAAGGCACAGCATTTCAGGTGCTTAAAACCAAAAGGGCTGTCAGGCTGCTCCAACCCATAGAGGATGTTCCTGAGCTGCCCGTGGTCTTTGTGACTCTGTCTGTCTGTCCAGAGATGTGCGGGGTCCTAAAGGCTCCTGTCCCTGTGCTGGGGAAGGGTCACCCAGGTGTCCAAAATCCCTGCCCGCACCCAGAGCCCGCTTCCACCAGCCCCACGCAGCTCCTGCTGGCTCCTCAGCCTTACAGAGCCCCGAGCCCAGTAACGGCGTTTTGTTGGAGTTCTTCTTGGAAAGCTTTGCTGCTCTGAAGGCAATTGGAGCAAGTCAATAAATAGCACAAGTAGAAGCTGAGCTGCTCAGCTTCTCGCGTCAGGATGTCAGCGGTGGTGCAGTCTGACAGCGGTCGCACTCGTCAATAATTCACACTGATGCTGATGAAACAGAAGGTGAGAAAGCTCTCAATTCAAGGCCAAAAACTTATGATTTAATGATGGAAAACATTAGGCCTACTTGAAAAGCTCTCGCGTAAGGAGAGGAAAATGAAATGGGACAAAAGCAGATGGCTTTGGAAACCAGCAATAAAAAAAAAATGTCAGAAATCCAGACTTGGATTTTGCCTTGGTGACAAGACAGGGCTTTTGGAGGGGAGAGGGGAGATAAAAGATGGTCCCTGATGGCTTTGCCCTGGACAGGGCTGCGAGGAGGTGCAGAAGCATTGCAACCTTCTCCTGATGATGAATTGGTGTTGGGATAGGATTGTGGGGACAGTGGTATTTTTTCTTTTGGAAGGAATTAAAGCAAGAGGAAGATATTTTTAGCTAGGCCAAGCTGAGTTAGAACAGGAGGGAAATGGAGTGAGACAGAGGTTGTCCTGCATGTCTACACTGTGCTCCAGCTTCACCAGTGCCCGGCAGTGATGGGGAGCAACGTGGCTGTGGCATCCAGCAATGAGCATGGCAAGGTAAATGGAAAACAGGTGAAAACACCAGAATAGGTGAGAACACCAACCAAAGCATGGGTCAGGCGTGCTGCTGGCCACAGATGCCAGCAGCCGCTGCTGGGATCCCTGCAGCAGGAAGCATTGCGTGCTGTCCTGGCAGTCACAGTCTAAATGGTCATTCATCAGCTGCTGTGATTTGCCATGAATTTGTGTGCTCTCTGATAGTGATGCGGAGGGCTGGAGAGCTGGGTTTGGCCATGGATGAGATGTTGTAGGCTGGTGAGTGGCTGGAGAGAAGGCAGAGCAGCCTTGGATGTGGTGCCAGGCTCTTATCAGGGGTGCAGGGAGTTGGGGCTGATCCCATCTGGTTCGTGTGGCAGCTGGGGAAGGGCTGCGCTCCTAACGGAGCTGGGAGAGGCCATCACTGTGAGTGTGGAACAGCTGAATGAATTGTCAGGTTTGTTTATCCTCTCGTTTTTGGCCTCCTGCAATTACCGAAATGAGGATTTGTCAGGCCTCCAGGCAGCAGGGGTAACACATCGCTCACCAGCGGCCGGAGGTTGAGCAGTGTCTGAGGTCGATGTCACCGCCAGAGCAGCACAAGGGCCATCAGCCTGCAGGAGAGCTGGCCAGCAAGCAAAATCCCCAAACACTGGCTTCAGTGGTGCAAGGCAGGATCCTCGTGCTCCAAACAGGCTCAGTGTGTGCTGGTGAGGTGCAGAGTGCTGGGGACAGGGGTGAGCTCCATCTGCAGAGTGCCCTGCTTTGAAGTCGGCCCCATTTTAAGCTCAGCAGGTTGCTTTCACTTAGAGAAAGCTGCAGTTGTCAGGGAAGATTGATCTTTGGCCAGATTTTTTTGCTGACCCTCCCCAACTTCTTTTCATTTTTATTAGTTATTTGCAATCCCTTTGATGACCAGACACACACTCAGCTTGGAGAAAACCCTGTTGTGATATTTGCTGAGATGCCAGGGGATGGGAAGCACCGATGGCACTCGCTGCAGCCATGCTGATGGCAGTGTGTTTGCAGCCATCACGGGCTGCTGTGTTTGTGAAAGGCAGGGGATGGATGCACAAGGCTTGGTCCAGCCCTGCTTGAGATCCAGGCAGTGGTTTCTGCTGCTGCTTTCTCCTGAGCTGTAGAGAAAGCAAAGCAGCTGCCAGAGGTCAGGAGGAGCCTGTGTGCCTGGAGCTGGGTGCCAGGGCTGGAGCCAGACACCAGCTGGACTGAATCAGGGGTTTTCCCCATGGGGTGTTAATCCTGGGCCTTGGGTTAGGGCCATCTCCAGCTTTCGTAGTTTTGGAACAGAAAAAGAGCTCCATTCTGTTCAACAAACCCCTATGCCCTGTCTCTGTACCCAGATGACAAGGCACAACCATTTCCAGTGGTGCTGGCTCCTTAGATGAGAAGCACATCTAACTGCCCCACACTGGTCCCATTTTTAAGCTACCAGGATGAATTCAGTCCCCGTGGGCTGCTGGAGCATCCTGCTGCCTTTCAGCCTGAGTCTGCCTCCTGCACCCACTGGGGAAGGAGAAACCAAGCAGCAGAGGTTGCTCCTGGGTCTCTTTGAGGGGGAACAGCCTTTTTATTAGGTCCAGATGTTCCTTTCTGCCCCAGGGAAGTAAAGCGAAATGTGTTAATGTTGGCTGGGAGAGCCTCGTTGGAAACAGGCTCAAAGGAAGCGGGGTTTCTCCTGCACCCCCATTTTCTGGGTGCCCCGGGCAGCTGGGGCTGGCACGGGAGGCACAGACACAAGCAATGGGGCTGATGTGAGCAGATGGAGGGGCAAGGCTGCTCTCCAGATGTTACTCTTCACCATTAGGCAGTGTTTAAAAAATACAAGTGATTTTTGTTTTTTTTTCTTTCTCAGTGCACATTGAGGAGGACCTTAGGAAGGGGCACGCGGTGGAGCCTTCCCCGAGCTGCTGCTCACCCCTCTGCAGGTGAGGCTGCCCCAGAAGGGCTGCAGCACAACCACTGGTGGAGCCGGGCTCGGCTGGGTCCCCAGGACATGGTGCCAAGCCTGGAGGCTGCCGAAACACGTGGCTCATTAACAGCGTGCTGCAGCCACGGCTGGGGCTTGCGCATAGAGCTGGTGCTGCCAGACGTTTACAGGGGCTGGGGGACTCGCAAAGGGCCTGGGCTGCAAAGTTCAAGGGCAGAGCTGGGGGCAGAGCAGTGCTGTGCTAAGCCAAAGGCTGAGCCTGGAGTGCTGCTCTGCTGCTCACCCTGCTACAGCCTCTGGGTCCATCCATATGGGTAAATTTACATGAGTAAAGCCCATGTGCAACCAGCCAAGGGTGCTCCAAGAGACTGCAGCCATCTCATAATGCCCCATGAAGCTGGACCTGAAGGTAAGACCCCACCTTCTACCAGCTCCATGCCGTGCCAGGTCAGCAGCTCCCTAACAAAACATGCAGGCACCAGGATGCCCTGTGCAGCTCCGCAGCGTGCAGCCGAGCAGAGCTCACGGAGCAGCCACAGCCAATGTCCTGGAAGTGCAGGTGCTAAAAAAATCCCTGTCAGAAGCACGGCAAAAACCCATCTGTGAGTGGAAGAGGTCGGAGAAGAATACAAAGGCTTTGATTTCCTGAGGCATTTGTCAGTAAGACAAATGTGTTTTCTTAAATTCGCTGCGTTTTCCTAGCTGGCCTCCCACGCAAACACCCAACGGGCTCCCACTGCACAGAGCAGGCTGCTGGCTTTTGTCCCTTGTAATCCAAAGCCCGTGGACTCGGATGAAGAATCGGCTGGATCGCTGTTTATTATCAGTAAGTGGGGTGTATTTAAAGGAAATGGCAGATTTCAACACTACATCTATAACCGGTTTATTGCTGGTGCGCTCCTCTTGCCCTTATTATTTATGTTGAAAATGATAAATGAGGGATTGATGGTTCTAGCTGCTTTATGAATAATCAGGTCGTTTCGCTGTAGAGCCCCAAGGGAGGGTAATGTTTCTGCAATCCTCCATCAAAGGGAACGTGGCTTGCACTCACGTGTGTGTGCATGCATGTTTGTGTGTGCGCCGCGTTGCACTCGGTGTGCTTTGTGCTCTCCCTGCTCTGGGCCCTCCCATCACACGTCTCAGTGCCACCCCAGGTGTCCCAGTGCTCGTGTCCCCTTGGCATTGTCACCCACAGCCACGCAGAGCTCACAGCAGCTCGCTCCCCTGTGCGAGCCCCGGTCCCATTCGTGCTTCAAGGAGCTGCAAACAGCCACTGGTCTCAGGATGTGCTTGTGAGAGAGAGGAGCCCCAGGGAGACAATTTGAATGTTTATGGATATAGAAATGCCTGATCATCGGGCTGAGAACAGCCTCGGGAAGGGAGTCTGGAGGTGGTTAACTGCAAGGAGAATATTTTTACCCTAGAAATGTGCTATCCGCCTGTTTGCAGGGTAGGAAGGATGCAGCGAGCATCAAAAGCTTGGCAGGACGAGCATTCCCATCCTGGTGGATGTGTGCTCCCCGTCTGTCCTGGACTCCAAGGGTGGAACTGTTTGGATCCAGCATTGTTATTAGAAGCAGAAAATAGAGTTCATAAAACTGTTTCCTTATGCCCCAAAAAAGCAATTTGAGGAACCCTACTTGAGAACAAGCCATTCCTGCACTGATTTCCCCTCATGGCTGAGCACGTTGCCAGGGGAAGGGGACTGGGCTTTGGCAGAAGCTGTGCAGGCCTGGGGCAGGTCCTTGCTCCTGTCCTCTGTCACCAGACCAGGGCATTTAGAGCAGGAGGAGAGCTGGGTGCCAGCACCTCTCTGCCAAAGGGGCTGAGAGCTTTCCCCAGGGCTGTGGCCCTGCATTAGCCTGATGTGTGCCACTGCAGCTGGGTAACAGTGGTCCCTAACAGCACAGAGAGCTCTGGGGCTGCCGGTGTGTAGTTTTGCTGCAGCCAAAGCAGATCAGCAGCTTCCACCAAGAGCACTGCACATCCAGCTCAGCCGCTAGGGCTGGGTGTGGTGACAAACCTGTGCTGCCAAGCTGTGGGCTTTCTGGGGTACGGGTTAACCCCTGGGGCTGCATCTGCAGTGGGAATCTCTCCCCCAGGCAAAGTGAAAGTCAGCACTAAATAGATGTATCACGGTTGGTCAGAGGCTGCAGGGAGCTGCTGGGAGCATCCAGCCACCCTCCCACTGCCAGCTCAGGCAGACAGAGGTCCAGGCAGCTACCCCAGGGTCTCCATCACCGAGGCTGAGGGCCCTCCCAAGGCACTGGGTCTGCATCATGGGACAAGGCATGGCTGTGCCTGGAGCATCTCAGGACCAGGCTGTGACATTGCCATGACCATAAGGAACTGAGATGGAGCCCACGGTCACACACACGCAGTAGTTTGAAGCTGGTGGATTGGCAGCAGGGAGGAGTTCTTCCTGCTGCAGTATCAGGTAATGTTCTTTTTTTTTTCTGGCAAATCTCTCTGTTGTTTATTGACTGTACGTAGCTGTGGAATTGAATTTGATAAAGGCATCTGTTGTTCTGCTCTGCTTTGTTGAATGGAATTGGGGTTCCTAGCATGTGGGATTTTACTATTATTATTTAATTTGTGTTTGCCCATTATCAGCAACTTCTTTAGGTGAGGCTTTTGGCATTTCACATGCACCATTTGTGCTGTCTGTAAGACCAGCCTAAACCTTTCCTTCTGTTCATAAAGGCGTCTAGTCCAAATTCAAAGTCCATCCATTATAACTTCAGCACCTTGTAATCCCTCAGAGGTATGTGCAATTACTCTCTGAAATATCACAGGAACAAAACTAATACCAAAGCATCATCTGCTTAAATTTACAACATCCAAATGGCACAGTAAAAGCCACTAGCTTAGGAGTTAGCTCATCTGAAGGTGCTTGCCAAAACACATATCCTGCATCTAATACTGCTTTTGCTTCTGAGGATTTAGCTGCCACCTCAGGAATCTTCATTGGACGGCATTCACATTTTATGGTTTTATTTAAATAACAGAAGTGGATGCACATGTCCTTCATCTGGCACTTGGGTTTCAACCATCACTCGCCCAGGCCATTCATCCCCCGCCTTCTCCATGTTGTTGTCATTCCTCGGGTGCTTGAGCACACACGTGTCTCCCATCCCTCACCTAGGAGCGGTCCAGCCATAATTTGTGTCAAAAAACTTGGGATGAGGACGCAAGCACTTCCCGTGCACCTGAAGCAAGCCTCTTGCATAACATGGCTTTCCTTCTCCTTTCCATTCCTTAGCGTTTAACAGCCATTCTCGTCCAAGTCTATTGACTTCATCCCTATAAATCCAATATGCTTTTTCCATAAGGATTAGTGTCAGATTCTCCCTACAGACATCTTAGGTCTTGGAAGACAGCTGAGAGCTCTACTAATAGCTGGCTGGTGAGCCCAAGGCATTTACAGCAATGGCTTTAAAACGTACTTCATGGCTAGGCAGGGTTTCAGGCCTGATGCAGCCCATCTACCTCTACAATTTGGAAAGCCAGAAGTAGCAGGAGTCCTGACAGTGTGTTAGGATGCGGATACCTGGACATGAAATAAGCATTATGTTGGTTCTGTTGCCCGTTTGGACATGGAAAAGCTGGGAGAGGAATTATCTAGCCTTAGCACCAGAGCATCATAGCTGGGTAGAAAAAGATTGATCGCAGGGAGACGGAAATTTAAGGTGAAGAAATGGCAAAACCACTGAAATCTGGAATGGCAGCCTCCCAGCCCAGGGGAGCTGGGCCACATCCCACTGGTGAGAGAGAAGACACCAAAACATTCCCTTCCAGATGGGAAAGGAGCATGAGACACCAAAGCAATGGATGAGGAAGAGGAAGGAGACTCAGATACATCAGTGTGACAGTTTGGGCATTTTATTACGATATATAAATTTTGTCTTCTTAAATTACTCTCTATGAGTTGAACAGGAAGGGATTATTGTGGAAGGGGGAATATACAAAAATAAAAGGATATTGAGAACTACTGCATCACCACATATACAACAGTAAAGTACTTTACAAGCACTTAGAGAATCAGACTTACAAAAATAAAAATATGACACATCCTTATGCATTTCCACCAGTAATATGTTCTCTTCTCCCCTCTCTAACCTTCAAACACCTTTCAGCCCCACCTCCAGGTCACGATTCACATGGCAGGATACGCTGCTCATTTTTATGGCCATCACAGTATCTGGAAAGGAATGTGTGCCTCCCATGACACCCAACACAACGGTGACAGGAGAGCTGTAGGGGTGACGTTCAGAACTGAGCGGTTTGTGGGTGATGGGGTAATCCTCTGGGAGCAGTTTACATGGCAGTAGAAATGTGAATCTCCCAACCAAGATCCATCGTTCCCTATAAAGTGTTCCCCTGTCTCCATACAGGCACAGCTCTGTGTGCATGGGCTCGATACACAGAGTCCCCCTGTAAGCCTGGGGAGCGCTGAGGTCCACAGACTTCAGTGGGACTGAATGCCTGCGACAGAGGATGGATCTGATTTTGTTTCAGCTCTGAAGAAGGCAAGGATGCCCTTCTCTGCAGGAAAAGAAGGCACATTAAAACTACAATGGCTAAATATCCTAGCTCACAGTGCTCACACAGAACCACTCACCTCTACATCAGACTCACGCAGCCTTCAGTCTTCAGCTTGCTCTGCAAAGTCTTTGCTCATTAGCACTCTAGTGACCCTTCCCATTTTTTGTAAGACTCACTCCACATAAATAGTAAATAGCATTCGCTTCTCTGACCAGCAGCTCACTCAAACACTGCTATCAACACCCAAACCTCATTTCACCATTCCCAGAAAGTCTGCACCTAAGGTGCAAATCTGTCTCTATTTCACATTGAGAAAAGTAGAGCTGGATTAGGATTAAGAAGAAAGAAAAAAGAAGAAGAAAGAAGCAGTAAACTGTTTTGGTCAAAGTTTTTCTCTGCATTTGTGCAAGGTATTCTGTAGATCGTGAAAGGTCAGTATTTAGCTAGGGTTCCCCCTTTTTTGGCCCCAAATGCAATGACAGCAATGCAGGCAGACCAGACCCAAGCATACTCCGTTGCATTTTCGGGGTAGAGCAATCACAGGAATGAAGGGGATGGAGGGGAAACCCCTCACCTTTGAGGCTCCTCCAGAAAACAAAACAAAACAACAAAAACAAATAAACCAGAAGCCTTCTGAGAAAGTTTCTGATCCAAAAATAACTACTATGGAAAATAATTCCTAAAGACTGAGTCTGACTTCACCCATCAGGCGTGCAGGACTGCGGGCAGCAGGCACATCAGGATCCTCGGGAGAAGTCATGTAGCCACAGCCTCAGCTGCTCCAGGAAACTCACCTTTCTAAGCAGCATTTTCTATGGTCTAGATTTATCATTTGTATCTTTGAGAAAGCACACGAACAAAGATCTGTTGTTTGAGATAAATAGTGCTCCATTGAAAAGAAAAGCATCTTTCTAGTGGAACTAATCGTTCCTTTTAGATGCACAAAACATACTACAAGTAAGGCACTTCTTGGCTCCTGGGAGCAATTCTTAATGGGCACCAAGCACACAAAGTTCAAATTCTGCTCTTTGAGCAAAACAAAAAACAAAACAAAAAATCATCACTTTTCCAAATTGTGAGCAAGATGACTTTTGCCTCTTACCACTGCCTCACCCAGCCACGGGGCTTGGAGCAATAGGGCAGAGGGTGGCAATGTTGGATCCGTGCCCACGCCAGGGCAAAGACTGACCTGCTGCACAGGGAGAACAGAGCCTCCTTCCACCGCCAGCAGCTTTCACTGAGAAGAAAAGCAGCTTGTGACAGGCCCATGGGAGTCACCATCTAAAAAGGCATTTTTCAAAAGTTTTGACAGACCTCAGGCACTTCCTTGGCAAGATGACAGTTTTGGATGTGGCCCAGGGTGGTAGCCCACCACAGCCTGTCCATGGCTATACAGCTCCGGGTGTTTGGCAGCTTAGGAACCCAAGCTGCCCACTGGCTTTTTTTTCCTGACATCGCAAGATGAAAAAAGCTGCCTAAGCTCGAAGGAGCATGTTAGGTCATTTTTTAGCATATTTGCAGAGAAAACAAAGCATAAAGCTTCAAAACAGCCTGGCTGGGGAGGGCGGGGACCCTGCACCTGTGAGACTTTGCCTTTGCAGCCCAGCCCCACACGATCAAAGCCCAGGCTGTGGTTTAAGTCTCTCCACTGGACTGATATTTGCACACTAGTTTTCTGAGTTGTTTTTCTGTTGCAGCCAACGATGAGGAAGCAGAACAGCAGATACAGCAGGCAGAAGCCAGCAGCTGCCCAGGATAAAAAAGCTCGTGAGACTAACCTGGTACACTGGTTCTGTCATGCACAGGACAGAGAGAACTTGCTGAAAAGCTGAAGCCAGGTCTGTCATGCAAAATAAATAAATGACAAGATTCCTGGAAGAACGAGTCTGTGAGGGACTCATCTACTTGGGAAGGCCCACACAGCTGGGCAGGCCTCTACCCATGAACCAAGAAGACAGGTCTTGGAAATCCAGCGAGACATCGCTCCCTACCAAGACCCAACTCCCAGATAGAGGCAGAGTTCACCACTGCCATAGCATACATCTTTCAGTACTAATAGTGCTTCACTTGTCAGGCTTTAAGTTTGTACATAAAAACCTTGTATTTACCTCTGGTAGAAAAATTCTACTTCATTTTAAACAAGAGAACTCTGTTTCATAAAGGTCACAGTTCTGGTCACACCTACCAATTGCCTTTTGAAACTGATGGAAAAAGTATCTTTGTAGGTCACTATTTAATTTTTCTTACAGTTTGTCAGACTTTTTTTTTTTTT
>WBMW01002207.1:1543686-1555192 GCA_013396635.1 Penelope pileata
TTTTTAAATCTCTGTGGGTTTGTGCGTCAACAGTTCTGGGCAATCCGCTATGTCTTGTTGACTTTGTTAATAGGTTTTCTGACTTGGCTGCTTGGCTGTGTTCTGAAACAACTTGATCAGACTTGCATTGAGTGAGAAACAAAATGGAAAGTTTAGAAGAACGAAAACTGGAAATCAATTTCCAGAGCTACGTGGTTATTTTCTAAGCCTGGTTTCTTCTGAGCAGCACGCAAAAATTCTTGGTAAGATTTCTGGAGACAATTCTGTATCGTTTTCAAAGGTTCTGTTTGTAGGAATCCAGGCTCTTGCGGATTTTCAGCAAGTTACCAAAGTGAAGAGATACTGGGAGGTGTGATTCACTAACAGGAATGGTTTACCTTAGGATGGTTGTAGTGACTCCTGTTATGTCTATGCTTCTTGGTGTTGTTGCAGAGCCAGCTCAGCTATTTGTGAAGTATCTCTGAGTTGCTGCAACCTGGCTGATTAAGAAAATCCGGCACAGATTTTGGCTCTTCAATACTTCAGGCTCTATACTGAGACAGTCTGGATGCTCCACCACAACCAGCTAAGTTGTCCATGACACAGGTATGGAAACTACTGAGAGGGTGAGCAACCTTGCTCTACAGTTAACCCTGCATCAGATTCTTTAAAGCCAAGTAAGGTCTTGCTGTGCTACACTCCTCTCTCAACACCCTGAAACTCAAACAGGTTGTGAGCCTGTAAAGATCTCTGCAAACTGGGTGTTAGATACAACAAACTGCATGGCATACTTCAGCTACCAGTATTTCTGGAAAAGGGCACTGGGCTCCTGAACTCCTTGGACACTTTTAGAAAATAGCCCAACAGCTATTCCCTCTCCTCAGTCTCCCCTGTATCCTCGTGGCTAGGCTGGGCTCACAGCAGAGGTGGCTGTGGGTCAGGGCAGGCCCTTCTCCCATCACCTGCTTGTGGCATGCCTTGCCATGGTATGTAAACATCTAGCTGCTGGCAAGAGCACTGTGCACCTGCTCTCCTTCTCTTTTTCTCTGTGACAGTCCCCATTCCCACAGGCAAGTCAGGCCTGATGTTACTGCAGTGGTGTAATATTGCAGCTATCTCCTAGGAGAGCTGTTGGATGCAGGACATGAAGTATTGACACAGCTAACTTCACCTGCACTTAAACTCCAAGAGACCTTGGTGTGTCCTGGGCAGGCTCTGCAGGTGGTCTTCTATTTGCAGAGACCAAAATATCTCTGAAGGCTACAGTGAGTCTCACTTATGTGCTTGACAAGATGTACAGAGCTCACAGGGCAGCACTCTGCTACGGGTAATGGGGTCCTCTGTCATCTTGATTTCATCTAGAACACAAGTCAAAAGTAGATATGCTTGGAAAAAATAAAATCCAGATCACGGACGTCAGGAACGTCACATAATGCAAGCCAGCCTTTCACTGATCAAAACCATCCTGTGCCCTGCAAGCCTCCTCCCAGCCAGTTCAGCCTCACCCAAGATGACATTTTCTCCAGCCATTAATACTCAGTCGTCACCAATGAGGGCCCAGCCAGAGACCCAGTAAAGGCCACAGCCTCCTCGAGGTCACAAGGTTGCCAGGCGCAGGGTGGATCAGAGGGTCTCACTGTACGTGACGCACGGGCTGGTTTCCTCACAGAGTTCCAGCTGCACGCTGGAAGAAAACCAGCGCTTGGCACAGCCCAAGCTGTAGTTGAGGGTGGTCCGGTAAATGTTCTTGGCACGCTTAGGAAAAATGATGGTCGTGCTCTGAAACCTCAGTGGCTTCTGGCGGGGCTCAAAGATCAGCTGGGACTTGTAGTTCCGCCAGGTGCAGTTGGGCGCAGCAATGACCGTCTCGCTGTAGGTGGTGACGGTGGGGATGGGGCCGTAGAAGATGTCATCCCGGTAATGCATCTCGGAGTCGTACTTCACCTCAGAGTTGCACCTATGGAAGACAAGAAGGTCTCACAAACACAGCCCAGGCTGCAAAGGAGAGAGGCTAAACAGGGCTCTTCTCTAACCCTTTGGAGCTGGGAACGTCTGTGAACACTCAGTGCACAGACACTGGAACAGATGCAAACCTACAAAACAAAGCAGAGGGCCAAGACTCCTTCCTGCGGGGTGCATCTTGGTGGAATCCCACCTTGTCAAGCCATCCAAAGAGCCAAGCCACTGGGCACAGAGGAATTGGCCAGGCTATTAAATGAAGAACCCATAAAACACAGGATGTCACTGCCCTGCATCTCCAGAAGGGATGGATGGAAACGAGGCCACGTAGAGCACTTTTCCTCGAATCCCTGGCCATGGGGAGCTGTAGGACTTTCAGTTGTTTTCCCCACTCCCCAAACGCTCCTCTGGCAATCAGCAGCCAAGGAATGTGCAGCTCCACGTAAAAAAGATTAAAAGCTGGGTGTGTGCTTGTCATTACCTCCACCCGGAGGGGGGTTGACTGATTGTGCACCGCATGTAATCTGAGCTGCTGTAATGTATTTTGCACAGCTAGGGTGTAAGCAAGTCATTCAGCACACATAAAACAAGACTCCGATATAATCACCATAAAAACATGCCCGCCAGCAGTTCCTCAGCAATCAGAGATTTACTGGGGTACACTTCCAGAGAGACATTTGCAGAGGTTGAGGGGGGTGGGAACTGGGTTTAGTCCTCCCACTGTCCCTGCCCCAAGCTGTGTGTAACTGTGCTCCATGCTGTTTGCAGAGCACATTCCACACCAGCAAAAGAGCAGCAGAAGAGCAGAGAACAATGTTTATCCACAGGCCATTGCCTCCAGTCCCACAGGAGGTCAGAACACCTCAATCACTGGCTGGAGGGAGCACCCCGTCATCAGGAGGAGATCATTCTGTCTCTGTGAGCTGGTCTAATGTTGGTTTCTCTGCTGCAAGGGCTAACAAAAACAGGTGTCAACTACAATGGCATGGCTTCTTTGGAGGATACAATTCAGCAGGGCACAGGATAAAGACCAGCAGGTTACTCAGCATAGGCCAGCCAGCCTACAGGTGGTCACAGTTTTCTATCACAGCCTTAGAAATGAGCTGGGCTTGGGACGAGAGTCTTCTTCTCTTACAACTTCCACCTCTGCTGCTGTCATTGTCTTTTTAATTCAGGCATTATTCTCCTACGTGTCCCTCCCTCCTTTCGCATCAAAATAATCACAACTCCTGTTTGTAAACACATAATTTTCTGCAGAAGAAAAAGCACCAAGAAAAAAGGAGAGACATCCCCACCCACCTACCCAATCCCATCTGTACCTAATTTCCTGCACGGGCTCAGGGCTGACCTCAATGCTTTCTCCAAAAAACACAGGGTACATTCGAGGCCTCATCTCCGGCACAGATGGGTTCAGGAGCAGGCAAGGCATCTGCAGGGAGGAACAGCACTGTCAGTGATGGGACACAACAGATGAGGCTGGCACAGTCTATAAGATGCTGTGGCTTGGAGCTGAGCAGCACTGGTAGGAGACATCAGTGCTTCCAGCTTTGCTGAACTCTGCTCAGTCCCGTGGGAGACGCTGCAGGTGACAGGCTCTTCAGCAACGAGAACAGGTGACTGCAGCAGCACCAGGACCAGTTTCATTGCACACAAGGTAAGCTCGCCTTGCTGGTGCTCAGCATCACCCAGTTCCCCCTCATAATCCCTTTTTCCAGGTTTGTAGGAAGGCACTCCTCCACATGCAGAAAGCTCAAAGGGGAGGGCTACTGTCAAGTAGGGGAAAAATAAAAATAAAAAAAATAAAAATGAGGATGGCATAGCCAAGCCTCCCACAGACAAGCCTTGCACAGGCCTTGCATTTAAGTCACCTTGACTCTGACCTGCCACCTGTGCTGCCTGTTTACAGCTGCCTTCCAGCCCTCAGGATGGATGTGACGTAGCAGGCTGCCCTCTGGGTCCCACCCCCACCCACATCCCCACCTCGCTCAGCGCAGCCCACCACCCCAGGTAAGTGACCGCCCAGATCTCTGGCACTCCATGCTGCAGCACCTGGTCTTTGAAATTCAGCCCTTCCTTTCCTTCTTCCTTTCTTGTTTCTCCTAAGAATTGCAATTCTTTTGCGGTTTTCTTTAACCAGTGGTCAGTTCTAAATTAGCAAAAAAAAAAAATCCAAAACCCAAACGGCTTCTCTAGCTGCAGGCTCTTAGAAAGACTCCAAGTATGAAGAAGAGCTCTAAGTGCTCTAACACAGGGACAGGTCCCATGTTTGCCAACTTAAAGGATGTGGTTCTACTTCAGCAGTGTACGTATATATATATTCTTACACACACACATAAATATATATAAGCTGAAAATAATATATCCCTTAGAACAATCCCTTCATAGATGAGCAGTTGCTGAAGTCTCCATGCCAGGAGCAGCTGGCTTGCTCCGGGGATGTTCTGGTCAACCATGCACAAGTGAGCCCGGGGTGAGGCACTGGGGCACCCTGTGGCCTCTGCAATGCAGGAAACAAGCTTCGAGTTAGGACTTTGTAATAAACAGTTTCTCCAACTCATGCCACTGAAAGTGGACTCTTAAGACTAACTTCATCCTGAAGTTAATTACTCTGACAAATTGTCACAGTCCAGCCTAGGCTCCCCTGCCCACTACAAAAATGAATAATCCTACTTCTCCATAGTGCAGTGCCCTTAAACGTCAGTTCCCACATATAGGGATCCTGCGTCTGGACGCAGCCCAGCAGCTAATTAAGCCTAATCCTGGAAAAATGTCATTGTGGGTTTTGGTCCCTGCCACCACTTTTCTGTCAGCAGCGATTTATGACGCACAGGGACATGGGGTCTCGTTAAAGGACATGGCTGGCAGCCACGGGGCAGGGCTGGAAGGTCTCTAGGTGGCTGCAACTTTCCTCTTTCCACCATGCATAAGCCGTATGTGCTGGAGTCACAGTCATTTCTCACCAGTCTCTTGGTCAGTAAGATCATCTCAGGACTCACTGAAGGTCGTGGAGGATACAGAGAAATTGGCTTGCTCTTCCTACACCATTTCCCTCTGACTTCCCCAAGCTGGCAGGTACTGGAGGCAGCACTGAAGCTGTGGCCCAGCCCCTGCTGCCAGTGCTGGGCAAGGTACCCCAGCTTGTGCCCTGCCCTGTACTCTGTGCAGATCCCTGCCATGCTCCCCAAGGCATCCCTCAGCTGGTGTCAACCAGCAAAATTCCCCTGAGCCCACTCAACAGCGTCAGCTCACACTGGCTGAAGTCTGGTTTCCTCTGGTGGCTTGGGTTTCTGCCTTAGGCTAAAGCAAAAAATGTCATTGCTTCATCTGAATTCTCCAAGCCCTTCAATTCTGTGTCCTGAAGCCACAAAGCTGTTTACTCTTTCTGTACTGAAACATCCCTGCACTTTATTACTGTGTCAAACTGTAAGGTAAAACGGCCAACCCTTCTTTTTGACTATTTCTGTTCCACTGTCAAAAAAGGACAATGTTTTAATGGGTATGGGGAAAAAAAAAAAACAACCACACAAGCATCCTTGCTAGAGAAATCCAGATATTTTAAGAGTTCTGTATAAAAGAAACAACTTTAAAGAAGCAATTTCAGTGCTCCCAGGCAAACAAACCTTCACACTTCTTGCTAACATATGCTGACACTCAGCATGCTCTGAACATCCCTAGGGACAAGGATGCAGGAGGCAAGGTCCTTCCTGTGGCTTAGCAGGAATGTTCCAGGGGCATCTGACCTTCAGCATTTGTGAAGGAACAGGCACCACAGCCCACTGTGTGCTGGGGGTGCTGCTCAGTCAGAACATGGGCACAGAGGCAAACGCTGTCTGTCGAAATCCCAAGTCCCACAGCAGGGAACAGGAAACAAGAACATGCTGCAGAAACAATACCCATGTGTGTGGAGGAACAGAGGCTGAAATTCTGCACATGGAAGATGTAAGTAATTTATAAAGCAGGGTCTAAAAACAGATCATGTGTAAGGCCCTGCAGTGTGCTCACCAAGCCAATGAATCGCTTGTCCAGAGTGGAAGGGTCACTACACAGCAGCTGAAAGGAACTTCAGGTGACTTCTTGTTTTGCCTCCAGTGATCTTCTGAAATACCTGCTGTGAATCTCACACAGAGTTTGGAAGCAAGTACCAGGGCATACAAGCTGTCCCAAAGATTTGTCTTTGGGGCTGAGATGTTATATATACTTGGCACATGCAAAAGCTGGCTTGGTGGCAACACTTTGACACTATCTCCTTCCCATCTATTTTAAGGTAAAAACAAAGAAAAATGTTCTGCTTGTCAAAAGAAAAAAACAGATATACTACCTTAATTCTTTTTCCTTTTGCACAGGAATGGTTGAAAGAACAGGAACCCTGGACTAGTGACCTCCCTAGTGAAAATGATGATCTTTGGCTCATTCCTATCAACCACTCAGCAATCTCAAGACACTTCAGAAATGAGGTGAGCTTCTTTACAGCACAGATGAGCTGATGGGAGCAGAGCTTGTTGACGGTGAAGAGGAGAAACCCATGTCTTCAGAGCAGGCTGCCCACAGTGATCGAGTCAAGGTCTGTCTATCCAAAGAAACTCTAGGATTGCTTTGCTGGAAGGCTACAGCTAGGACCTAATTAACCTGTCTCAACCAGCAGAGGGTTAATGTATTATTAAAATGCTGAAGAGGTTTCTTGTTTGGCTGCATTTTTCCCCTGTGCTTTACCTCCGATGCCTTTCAGGCATGTAAAGGCCTGGGCAGTTGAGTTCTGCTTTTTTTCAAGCACTGCATAAATAAATACACCCAAAAAAATCAGTTACTGAAAGGAATTCAATCTACTGCTAATCAAGTGCACTTCCTTTATGCTAACATAAGTATTACGGGGGGGCTTCTTGCTTTAGGATTGATGCACGTCCTTCAGTTCCATGTCATTGCTTCATACCTGCCAGTATCCGTGCTTGGTTCCTGGGGGTATTTAGACTGCAGAGTCCTGAACAACAGCAAAAAAAAATGGGCAGAATAATCTTATTTTACACCTAATAATTAATTAGAGTTAGTGAGCTCTGTTAAGAGGCTTTTCACTTGGGGTATTTTAAAGGAGTGGAAGCAGAGTTACGGTAAATAAAGTGCCATGAAAGTGGCCTGCAGTCCCCTGACTGTGCCCGCAGCTTTTAGACTCTAGGCAGCAAAGCAACACGAAAGGAAGGAAATTAATGGGACTTGAAAAATATAAACCCTCCAAAAAATGTTTCCCCAGAAAGCAAGAGAGACCAGAACGGACTGACTCCTTTAGCTACGGTCATTATGTGGAAGGCACTAGGATTTGGCACTACCTCCCTAGGGACTGTAATGGGAAACGGTTTTCCAAGCACCAGGGCTATAAACAGGATACAGCTTCCCAAATTCCCAGCTCCTAACTTAGCTAGGGCACAAGCAAATCTCTCACCCCATTTTCCCACTATGGTAACGTGTCAGGTCCATGAAAATGTCACTTTACTCAGCTGTTATTTACAGCTGTAATGAAAGATCTAGCTGAACTATTTGACACGCATCTCCATTCTCCACTCTAGCTGATAAGCAATATTTGTTTAACAGACCATTTATTTTCCCAATATCTTCATGTATTGCACATTACAAGTAATCTATACTAGAGCCGGATGAGATTTTATTTGCAATTGATAACAGTAAATGCAGACCTCAGGTATAAAGCAGGGCTTTATTATTTCAAAGAATTAATCCTTCCTGCCTGCTGCCTTCTTCTATTTCATGTGGGAAATGTACTGCGTTACTTTTTGCCCAGTGTTACTTAGGGAAGCAACAGAAATTAAACAGTAGAAGACATCACCCTAGATAGAGCCACATCTTTTAGCACAGATGATGAGACTCCGATGACTTTTTCCCTGCTTGCCTTTATGACAAACTGCCTGAATCAAGACCACGTGCCTGCCCATCCCCATGACTGTTGCAGAGGTGAGCACACCACAAGTGCACTTACACAACCCTTTCTCTGCTAATTCCACTGATAATGCAGACTGATGCCTGCTGAAAGACTGGCCCAGTCCCATCTCATTTTCACAGCACTCGAGGACCCTTTGGGGCAGAAGGCACAGTGCCAACAGAGGACGTTGTTACACACATCCACAGACCAGGCAAGCCGTGCTGCTGTGCCAGATGGGTGCCTTGCTCTCTGCACCAGCCTGGGGCTGTACTCAGAGTTGCTGGGACCCACATGGACTTGGAAAGACATGTCACCTGCTCTGTGTGCGGGCTGCAAGCTGGCTCAGGTTGGGGTGCCAGGACTTTCTCTCACGTGTGCTTTCACTGGAGGTGTCAGCAGGTCTCCAAGTCAGGTATTGCATGGAAACACTTTGATGGCCATGGTCCCTACCCAGTCCCCAGAAGACAGCCTCCTTTCCTGAAGCTCTTTCAGTGTAGAACAAAATGCTCTGTGGCCCCAAGGGCTCTTCAATATGTAGCAATTTAGGAAGAGGTTGGTTTCTTTTAATGTTGGCCATAAATCCAACAGATTCGGCACACTGCTGACCTGGACTCCACTGATGGAACCATGCCCATGAAGGCTCCACCAAGAGGCAAGGAATGCTCATCCTCCAGGGCACTAAAGATGAAGCTGGAATCTCCTCCCACCGCACAACTCCGATTCTGGCATTGCACTGCTGTCAAACAATGTAAGCAGGAATTCCCTGCGTGGGGGCATTCACCTGACAGCTGATCCACTGGGATAGTCCCATGGCAGTCAGTGCTCAGTAAGGTAGGCTGAATTCACAGTTTAGTCCTTCAAATAAAAAGAAACTTGTTGCAGTGGCAACAGCATTGGGAGGGAACAAAAAGTATGCTGCTTCAAGAAGTCACGATGGATAGTGCTGCAGATGAACGTGGTCCTGACCTCCTCTCGTACCCTTGAGGAGTGATGCTAAGCACTTATTTCAGCACAGCATTAGCAGGAGCTCAAAAATCAGTCCTTCTGGCCTAAAACTATAGCCCAGGGCAACAACAACAGGAAAAACTCTAAGCAGATCTGGCTACCTTGATGTCATTTCATTCCCTGCCCTTCCAGCAGCTGCTTCTTTGTGTGCATTATTAGAGAGATATTTCATTGTATGTACGTTCCTTTTGGCCCAGCACTACAAGCAAAGCCTAGGGAATTCAGCCCTAAGAATCAATTTAATCACGTTTTAAAAGGCAGAACTAGGTAAGTCACCTTCTATTTTCTTCAGGATATTTGCACTTCAGCAGAAAACAATTAACAAATTCCCTACATGGATTTTATTTGAAGAAATAAAAGCCACTTTCTCCTGAAATGCAAGTAAAACGTAGGGGGAAAAAGAAAAAAGTCCCTCAGTGGTGTTGAACTTGTGGTATTTATGACTCTGGCCCCAAATTGCCTTTCGTATTTTCTTGGATCCCAAAGCTGTAGCCAAATTGGCTGGTTAAATGCGAATAAATGGTGCATTGTCTTTGAAACAAAGTCATGCTTATTAAAGAAAAAAAGAGTTTACTTTTTCAGAGTCACAGTTAATGACACAAAGCAGGGAGAGCATGGATGTTACACATAAGAAGGTCTTCGATAAGGGCATGCGATCTCCTTTCAGTCTGTATGAGGAGAGCTATCCCAGAGCAGAAAAATTCTTGAGCATATTTGTGAAGTTGGAGCAAAATAGCTGACTGCAAAAGAACGCAACTGGGTTCAGACTGGTGGTTTTGATAGGTCTGCAGCAAGGAATAGCACGAAATACTTCCCACAGACCTGGAATGTTGTTTTCTTCACCTGACAGCAATTTATTGCAACTGTACATACTAGAATTTTGGCCATTAGTAACTGAGCTTGTATATGGTTTTCTAGTACTATACCACAAAGAATGCAGACTGCATTCCTGGGTCTGTCACATTTATAAGCAAAACAAACACTAATGGAAGAAGCGATTAAACAACGTGTGTCGGTGTGCAAATAGCTGCAATTACTGATCTGCCAATTCCGCGTGCTCCGGTGAGCAGCAGAGTACTGGAGTTAAACAAGCACATTCACGGGTTGCATAATTGCTTATAAATCTGAAAGTCCTTGTTAAGTGGTAAGATTAAAGCTAATTAGACACTGAAATGTGTAAGTATGAAGTGAGTGATGCTCTCTGTATTTCTCCCATTCTCTTATTAACGGCTCCAAGCACAGTATTTGCAGGCTGGAAATGAGAAGAAGTGAAACTATTGCAGTCGAGTGAAAATTCCTGCCTCTTTCATTACTTTGCAATATAAGAGTTAGAGAGTGCAGTCCTGCACTACTGCAAACAAAGCAGTCAGAACAGTTTCAGTGTCAGTATCGTTGCAATCTTCTGTACCTGCTGAGGGCATGGAAACGTCTGCAGTGTGTGAAACCCACACCCTAGCAGCAGGAGCCCAGGGCTGCCCATGCTGTTCAGTGTGATATAAAAAAAAATCAGGAAAAAAAAATCTACAGTTGTTCTTCTGAAATATTTTAAACGTTCATTTGCTAGTAAGAAAAATAACTTGAAATTGTAATTTTCCTTTATGTAGATCACAGGAATAACTTTTTCCCCCCTGTAGGAGCACTGAAACTCTCAGTCCTGGCAGACCAAGAGCTAGAATAGTTTTTTCTTATGCTCTTTCATCTTTGATATCTAAGGGCTTTCTTGAGAGGTGGCTGGCTGGCATGGTTACTGGAATGGAGACCATCACATCCCCATCACTGTCCTTCACAGACACCTCCACCCCAACTGGCTTCTGGTCCAGCAAGCCTTCGTTCATCTTCCTCCCACATTTTATTCTACAAAAATATAGCAACAGACAGCAGGACTGTAGCTACCCACCAACCCAGAGGAACGTAGGTAACCCTTTGAACATAAACAGTCCCATCAGGATGGCACAGCCCCAGGCATCAGCTGTAGGGAATAGGTACACAGGTACAGCTACATAGTTGGAATCACAATTAGTGGTTGCTATGGGTTTGGGATTTGATTTCTGTAATTAACATCTCACAGCCAACCCGCCGATGAGACGGAGTCATTGTTCTTGGGGATGGTTTTGGCATACTTGATGCTAAAAGGCAGTTTCGATTAATACGCTCAAATAGCCTCAGAACTTGAGAATGGAAATGAGGGCACAAGTTATTGCGAAATATTTCTGCTGGGAACAACTCTCTGAATTGTCACTCGTGCACAGGTAGTGGAACTTTTCCCATGGAAAGCTTAGTGCTGCAGTTTTAATTCTGCACAGAAGCCAATTAACTGTGTTGAATACACCTAAAACTGTCTTTTATATGTTAAAAGAATCTAAAACAATCCCTGGGGATGAACTTTTGTCATCTGAACTTTGTGTTTTATGAACAGTTTTTATAGCTAAGGGGTAGAAATAAACAGAACAAAGCTGAAGAACAGTCACAACAAACCTACCCAAATCCCACTCCGCAGTCAACTGCTTCCCAGGCACGGTGTCAGGCCAGCCAGCACCCCCAGGGCTGCTGCCAGCTGTCTGAGGGCACACACCATGCACCCAGCCTGCAGGCTCATGCCACAAAACCCAACTCCAGCAAAGGGCAGCACCGCTGCCTTCC
>WBMW01002207.1:1557904-1660938 GCA_013396635.1 Penelope pileata
CGCTGGTTTCCCTCACTTCTGTCACATTTTTACCTCACTTCATTTACCCTCCTTCGATGCCCACTCCAGCAGTTTTTCCCCTTAGCGTGAAGGCATGTGGGCATGAGGAAGGGGCTCTCAACATCCATCATTCCTTTTCATTTTGGGGTGGCTTTAGTGAAGCACTGGGTGACTGCAGCAGTGCATCAGGGTGTACATGCCCGCCATAGCTCCTCTCTGTTCGCCGTGCCCTCATGGCAGTCCTTTGGGTGCAGCACAACCCCAAAATATGGACACCTCTTTCTTTCAGCAGCTCCACAGGTGCGGGTCCACAGCCACCGAGGGTTTACGTGGCTGCCCTACATGGGCTCCCCATGTGCTTTGGGGCCACTGTAAGTGTAATGGGAGCCCACAGCCCAGCACAGGAGGAGCAAGGTGTGCTAGGGCCCTGCCAGCGCTGAGGTGAGTGGGGCAGCCATGTGAATCCTCAGGGTTTGGAGAAGCGAGCAGCAGTTAAACAAGACAGGCCTGCAGAAGCCAAGATGGACGTCTGTTGCACAATAACTGGCTGATGTTAACGTTACCTTGTCCACAGCCCTGGTTATGTTTTTCTCATCATGCTTTCTCTCTACATAGAGTCCAGACTGTGAGAAATTTGGGGCAGGCCCACTCGTAGTTCTCAGCCTGGTGGAGCGTTATTTGTAGGTTTCCCTGGGAAGCTGTTGACATCCAACTGGCCACCTCCTCTTGGCCCAGCACTGAGCAGAACAGGACTGTGGCTGTTTGTACTGCTCTAATAACAAAATCGATGAGCACAACATTTGTTATGGCAGCTGATGGAAGTGTGAGGTGTCTGGTATGGCATCTAGTGGTGAGGACTTTCATGACCAAGCCCTGAAGATGACACAAAGTCCTCAGAGGTAGGTTTGATTCCTCCCTCCCTCCATCTCCTGAGGGAGCAGGTCATGCTTAGGGTGGTAGGTGACCTTGCCAGCTAATAAAGCTGGGTTTGTTTAGGCGTATTCTGCTTAATTCAAAAGGAAAGGCCATGGATGCCCAAACCCACCCTTGACTGAGATGAGGGGCCCTCCTCAGAGAGACTGAAGCGATTTGTATGCACTGAGCTGTGCAGAGGAATGTCACTGATTTATAAATGTCAAACAGGCTCTGAGCAGCCCACACACAAACCTCAGTGAATTCTTACCTCTGACCCACTCACTGGCTCCAGCAGCCGCACAGGCTGATTTAGGGCCCCGTACTGTAAGAGCTTTAACATCTCACACAGGCTACGGCTGATCCGAAAATGTCAAAGGGGACCGAAGGTCAAAATTTCCATAAATTAGGCCCTGGCTTGCTACCTATCACGTAATGGGTTTCTGTGGACAGCTAATGCTGTGAACTACAGGCATTCAGCACAGCAGTTCCCCTGCAGCTCTGTTCCCCTGCCCCTCTCCTGAACTGGCGAGACTGCATGTGCAAGGAGAAGGGTTGTCCCCGGAGCTGCTTTCCTCCAAGGAGCAAAACAGGAGCAGAACAAAGGACTCGGACGCTGGGCAGGAGTGAGTACCCCATCCTTTACTCCTAGACAGATATATTCTACCCTGGAGAGCAATTGGAAAGGAGACTGTGTATTCTGATTCTTGCTTTGAGAAACTATAATCTGGCATTTCCTGGATCAAAATAATGTATATTTTTAAAAGTGAATTTGAGCACAATACCTGTGTTCAGCACATTAGTGGATGTTCATGGTGTAAGGTTTACCGAGCTCTATACTGTTGAAGTGCTAGGCAGCACTGAGCAGCCACAAGGATTTGTAGAGGTACAGACTTCTTGTACCTGGCTAAACTGCTGCTGGGTTCTGCAGAGCATGTGTAGGCACATATTATGGTGTTATTATTATTTATTTATTTGAAGTTGTTACTGTGTAGCTCAACCAAGATGGAGTAAATCACAGGGTGGCAGATAGATGGAAGAAATACCTCCTGTCCTGACGGCTGCGATGGAAATGACTTGTTTGTTGCTCAGAAGTCCTGAAGCAACAAGGTCTGGTTATTGGCCAGTGAAAATCAGGCTGAATAGAAACACAGTGAAGGATACAGCGTGCAGACACAGGTGTATGTATGGGGCAGTAGAATTAACCCTGTTGAAATGTGATGTAAATATTATGTGGTTCCCTACTGAAGAAGAAAAACAACATGTGGGGGTTTTCATTTGAGGCCATGTTGCTCTACTGAAACCCTCCTTGGTTCAGCAATTCCTAATTTGCTGGAGGGAATCACTGAGGACTGGTACATTCCTCTGTCTTGGCTTGGGAGCAGGGAAACTGGGCCCTTGTGTGTATGGTGGGACAAGGAGGAAGGAAAAGTCTGGAGGGAAGTTCTCTGAAGCAGCTGAGTGTAGACAAACAGGTGCAAACAGCAACACAAGAGCAGCAGTGTGTGAAGGCACAGACTGTGGAACAGTGGTCTCTACTACCAGCACTGCCTCTGGAGAAATAATCCTCCTTAGCTGGGAATTTGAGTGTAAAACAACAGTAAATAAGGAGTGGGCAGTCAAGCAGCAGAAAACTAGAGAAAATTCCATCAGGACCGAATCTGTTAAAACTCACACTCGGACAGAAGTGTATTTCTGCCAACATTGATTAAAGAGGTCTTTATGAATCACACTGTTCTTACAGCTTCTCCAACTTTTCTTCATTGGCCTGTTTTGGTCTAGAACATGACCCCAGGCCCAGTCTTAAAATGGATGAATATCTTCACATGAAGAAACCTCTGTGCTTTCTGGGAGCTGCAGGAGCTCAGCACTCCTCAGGACCAGAGACCTGCTTTGTGCCAAACAGGTGATACTGCAAATGACATTGGCAGCTCTTTTCAGGTAATGAGCAGAGGATCATGAATGCAATGTAATCTGAGCTCTGGCTCACTGGGCTTCACTTAATTGTACCTGAAGTTTCCAGGAGAGGCTTTACAAACCAAGACTTGCTGAGGGCTATGTGGTCTTCACAGATCCTTCAATTAAGTGCTGGAACTTTGTCCCCACTCTCGTATGTTCATTACCCCTTGTTACTGGCTGCCTTGCCCATGGGACTCATGTCTGACACTGTTCCTACTGGTGGTATTTCTGGATTCCCCTTGCAGCCTTTCCACCACCCTGACCATTTCTCTGTCCCCCTTCCCTATGTCAAAGGACACTGCATAAAAATCATGGAGCACAGGTGGAAAGTCATGAGAGAGGGACTGTGTAGGCGGTGGGGGCAGGAACCCATACAGCATTCCTGATGTGACCAGCCCAACTTCTGAATAAAAGCCTCTGCCCTTCCTTGAATCCACTGGGATTTGAACCTCTGCATGCTTGGGTAGGTCCACTGCCTCCCGTTTCCCTAGCTATTCTCTTAGCTAGATTTGAGTACTTTAGGAATCTGCCATCCCACAGACGTGGCAGAATGTCAGCATCACGTGCTAAGTTTCCTTCCACTGCTGCCAGGCTTGAAAGATAAATACTGTGAGAGAAGAAAGAGACAGGATGCAAACACCTACATCAGGACTTTTTCTGAAGCAGGCTGGGTGGCAAAATTGGAAGAATGCTAGGAATGTCCATTCTGGTTCACTGTCGAACCTGATCCTTCAGAACACCCACAGCATAACTAGTCCCAGTAAGAATGGCCTGGGCCGCAGTTGGATGTAACTGTGCTCTTCAGCTCCCTCCAAAGAGGTTCAGCCGTTCTTCTCCTTAGTGTCTTCACGATAATGGTATTGAAAGACACTGAAGCAGCAGCATCACTCAAGCCAACGGGAATGTAACCACAGTACAGGACCCAGGCAAATCAAGCGCAAATCACCCTTGCCTGGCACCTCCTGGAGTCTTTTTTACCTCAGCAAAAAATGATCCACAGCGTGAGGGTGCCACACTGCCACTCATTGCACAGATCCAGGTGATGTTACAAACAGCAGGAAGCACATCCGTAGTGCTGGAGCTGGAAAGCACATGCCAATAAAGATTCATTTTGCAGAACAGTGTGGAAGAGGATCAGCACTGGAGGATCAAAGGAGCCTTTTGCCTGACAAGAAGAGGCCGTTTATCAGGAGATAGAATCACCTCTTTTATGAAAAGGCTTGTTTGGTCATTTTTAGGCAGACACCACATGAGAAATTCTTGCGATCTGGACTCATAGTCTTGGCTGTTTCATGAAATGAAGGCTACAGTCCAGAAGGACCCAGTCTAACACAGAGAGCTGCTTCCGAGAGCTCTCTCAGGGGATAGCTGGCCTCCTTGGAGCATCCTCAGGTACAGCTTTGCCAAGCCACCACAAAGGCTCGTAGCTCGTTCCCATCTC
Organism: Penelope pileata; assembly: GCA_013396635.1. Classification (NCBI taxonomy): domain Eukaryota; kingdom Metazoa; phylum Chordata; class Aves; order Galliformes; family Cracidae; genus Penelope; species Penelope pileata. Next base: position 1,562,217 of record WBMW01002207.1, read on the forward strand.
CCTTTGGCATTGTGTCAGTGCTGTGCTGTGTCAGTACTGCGCTGTGGGAGAAACCAGAATGCTGTGCAGCTCTCTCAGTTCTTGGCTGCACCTGCCGTGGTCCTGTTACCCTCGTCAGATAAACACTCCTTCATAGCAGTGACCTGGAAGAAACTGTCTAGCAAGAACTAGAAGCCAAAGCCACAAAAACTCCTTTTCTGGGGTCAGGAGTGGCTGTTCTTGGCAATAAATGAAAGGTAGCAAATTTCCTTTGAATATTCTGGGCTTGACATAAGGGTAGTGTATCTCCCGGACAAGACAGTAGACTTTGCTACGGCAGTCAAGAGGGATGATCTCTGAAAAACATGTGCAGGGTTACATGCAGCAAATGTTGCCTTCAGTTGGTGCCATAATCAAGGTAAACAAAACACCTGAATGCCATATTACAGAGTGAAGAAAAGGTCCGAAGCTCAGAAATTATCATAAAGATTTCTGCTGCCTCTGCTTGCCTTTGAGAAGGGTGCTACACGTAGTCTGTTCAGTTGCCTGTTGAGTCCAGTCAGCATTTGCTGATGGTGTTAGAGTCAAAATGCTCCTCCCTGCCTCACTGCCCTGGCAAAGGACCTGCCTGTTATCCTGTGAAATTTCCTTGTCTGTCAAGGCTGCTGTGCTGTAATCTTGGAGGATAATCAACGGCGAAACCATTCATAAATCACAGCTAACAGAAAAGATGCCGATAGGGTCTTAAATTTCAAGCCTGCGAAGCCGTCATTTCAACAATGATGGTCAAAGGGGAGATTAGGAATTCTTTTACATGGAAAAGTTTTTCTTGGAAGAGCAGCCCTCTCTTTGGTTGCCTGTAAATACAGTCATGTGGATTTGATTTTTACATGGCCCTTCTGCCCGCTTGTGGGGAGCACGCTGCAACCCTATGGGCCTGTTCTAGCCCTGAACAGGCGTGTGGAGGGACTGCGGTGGGGTTTGAGTGAATGAAGCATCAAAAGTGAAGAAGTAAAGCATTGCTGGCTGCTGGCAGAGGCCAAATGGGCGGTCTGTGTGGGACGCAGTGGCAGGATGTCCCACAGAAGCAGACCCCTCTTGGCTCAAGTACAGCATGCCTCTCATTGCAGAACAGCAATAAGACTGGTGCTATCTCGTGGCACAAGTAAAGGATTCAGAATTTATCTGTACTTGCACATCATGGTGTTTAAGGCTGTAAGGATATGGTGAAATCTGCAGCCAAAACAGCAAACACAGGGCTGGATTGACACCCCAGCTAGCAGATAGGCACCTGTCACTGATTCAAAGTGTGTTTTGTCTTGCATTGTTCCTTTGAACCAACTGCTGTGCCTAGGAGGAAAGGGAGAGGGAGTGCCTCCGTGCAGTTCTTGCCCTCCCTGCCATGGAGGACCAGTGGTGCTCACAGCAGCTGTCTTCAGGTTGAGCTGGACTAGATAGGCTCTAGAATCATGCTTATGGCTCTCCCCAGACAGCCCAGCTGGAAATGGACCCTGCCTGTTGAAGTGCAAGTCTGGGATAACATCTGCTTACAGCGTGGTTTGCTGCTAACTATAACCAGGTCTATTTGACTAATTACTCAGAGCAGTGTCTGACTCTAGCTGTCTCCATTTCCATCCATAGGGCAGAATAGGAGAGCTAATAATGGCTGGTCAAACATGAAAGCCGGAGAAGAAAGACTACATGGAGGAATACAAGCTGCTGAGATGTCTAATGTGTTTTCCTTCAGTTACTCCTCCAGTCAGAGTGGGAACTAGGTGGCAATTTTCTGGCACGTTTACACTCCCTGGCTTCTAGACATGCACTGTTTCTTACGTCTGTTTTCCTATCTTACTTAGTTTTGTGACGAGTAATATTGTTCTAGGAAGGACACTTTCATTCTAACCATGGTTAGAGAAAGCTACCCTGGTGAATTAAAAGAAAAAAAAAGTCAAAAATCAAGCATTTCATTGCTTTTATGATGATTTTATGCATTTTTTTAAAAAATGAAGTAGCGTGGAAAACAGTGAGGATACAGCTCCACAAGAAAAAACATTTTCCTCAGACTTTTTTTTAAGTGTTTGCTGAGAATGCAGAACCAGAGGGGAGATGTAAGTGCTCACTGAGCAACTTACAAATTCTTGACTCAATAGATGTTACTGTAAGGACTCCTATAGTTCATATTCTTGGTTAGCCTATTGGAGTAGTATTGTGTCTCCTTGATTTATAATATATTATTCCCTCCTTTAATGTTTTACAGTCAATGGTCATTTCTTCTCCGGGTATCCACCCCATTTAGCATGTTTATAAAGCTTGGAAGGCCAGCAACATCCCTCAAGTTGCCTGTTGAGACATGGCATGTTGAACAGAGGACATCGCACAGTGACGTGATGGGAAGTGGAGGAGATGGCTTCACTGGTCTCTTAGCTCTACTTCCTACAGCTCTAAATCAGGTTTGACATGCAAGAAATGATTTGTACACCATATGGTGACCTGAGGATTGGAAGGCCACTTTCTTCCAAGAACAGTAGCTGTCAACTTGTCACTTCTGGAAGAAAACCAAGAAAAGCAAGTCCATAGTCAGCTTAAATTCGCTGTACAGGAGCTGCATCATTGCTGAGAGTCCACAAATGGAAAGAAAAAAAAGTCAGAACTCACTGTCCTAGGGAACTTTTCAAGTTAAAAGTCTTTGGTTCCCATGTCTAAGCTAATATACCATTGAAAACTAGTTGCTTCAGGGTCTCAGCATCTCTCCTAGTAAAAGAATGGCAGCTGTGAATGGAATGTTCTTGGAGGAGACCAGTCCATAGATCCTGGAGCTCAGTAACATTGTTCTTAGAAGTCATTGAGCTGAAAATCTATTTTTCCTTTTTATCCTTATCAGCAGGCTCTTAGCATATCCCTTGCAGACATATCTCCTCCATGGCTTTCCAGGAATAATCCCGTGTCAGTGGGAGTCTGCTCGGCCTCTCTTGATTTCTGTAATAACTAGAGACAGACTGACTCCTCTGTGGTACTCAGAGGAACTGACCTTAGTCAGTGTCTGACCATCCAGCTGTTCAGCAGTCTGAAACAACAGCCCCACACGTGATACAAGCTTGGGCTAGGCTGGTCAGTCAAAGTCCTCTGAGTTTACTGAAATGCCTTCAAGAACTTAGCGATGGTCAATGACCAAAGGTGGTCACCTGTCCACCAACAGCTGGGCTGAGACCACTGGAGTCATCAGCTGTATTACCCTGAATTGATGACCTGCAGATTAGAAGCAGTATAACCCAGTCCCCATTATGCACACAGCCCCCCATTTCCTTTTGTATTGCTTTAATAGAAAAATAACAGGAAAAGTAATTACTGGCCATATGAAATTTAAGTTCATACAATGTTTCCTATAAGACTTCAAGCAACTCCTTGTTAAAGCAGATAAGTTAATCTATCTTTTGGTTCAGGTCACAGTAGGTTTTCAGCTTTAAATCACCATGGCACAGTAACTAATGGCATTAATCGTAGAAATGATGTTGAAAAAACAAGGAACCTGGGCAATTATTAGGTGTATATTTCCAGTGAAAACAACCCACATAAAGACAGTGTCAGTAAAAAAGGATGATTGATCATCTGGACTTTGTTCCCTTGCATTTTCTTGCCCACTTTTTCTACAATGTAGTATTAACTCTAGAGCAATTATTGTAATGAAATCTGCTAGCAGACTTTTCGGCGTGAGGAGTCCTGGCACTACCAGGAAGGGCTCAGCAGGGCATTTTACCCCTGGAGGGTGAAACTGCAGAGCCAGAGAAGCATGGTCCCTTCAGATATTCAGCTCTCAGAAAGACCAAGGTAAGACTTTTACCAGAGGTGGGGTTTTTTCTCCACTTCTTTGAATTCTTGGTAAAATGTTGTGTGTTCCAGTGTTAACTCAGAGCTCGTTAAAGTCAATGCAAAGACTCTTGTTGACTTTAATGAAGAGTGGTTTGAACCCTAAAGCTATTACATGATCAAAACTCCCACCAAACTGTAAATATGTAGGTGTTTTGTTTGCACTGCAGATATAATATTTGGTTACAAGGCAGGGATGCTTGGGATTGTTTTCTGTAGCGGTCTCTGTGCCTCTTTCAGATGCTGAGTATTTTTAGTGGACTGTTTATAATTAGGATTTTGTTTATTAGGTTAAATAAATCGGCCAGATTCAATCTCAATGTAAAACAGAAGCAACCAAAAGCTACTGAAGTCAGTGAGTGAAATTTGGCTTATCTGACAGTATGTCTGTTCAACTGTTTGCTGCTGGTGTGGCAGAGCCTGTTCTCGTGGCACATCTGGTCCACCCACATGCCACAGCACCATGAGAAAAGTTCTAACACTGAACCTGAACCTCTAACAAAGATTTTGCAGTGGGTAGAGGAAGTCTGTGTAGCAATGGAAAGCAAAGAAAATCAATGTGCAATAGCAAAAAAACAAAGAAAAAAATAGAGAGACATTTAGATATTTTTTGGTCACAAACAATGTCAAGGACAAAACCAAAGCCTGGAGCTCAGAGCTTCTCACTGAGTGGTATCATTCTGAACAGCCCTTGGAAGGGAGGTGTGTCACTTGTTCTCTAGACTGCCACTACACCCTGGGATGCTGTAAAAATAGCTGGCAGTGCCTGCTTGACAGGCAGGAGACGTGTGACCCTAAATTATGATGTTTTCCTTTTCATGATGAAATGAATGCTGCCTTAGACAGAGGCTGAAACACATCTGTTTGCGGTGTGAATGCCATTTTAGGCCCATTGCTTTTGAAACTGGGGTTGGAATTGCCAGGGATCAGCAGAGCTCTGGGCTCACAAAGAGGGCACTGTCTTTGAGGAGTCTTTACATAAGCCCTGCACAGCCGAGGCAACAGGAGTTTGCACAGCTGCTGCTGGAAGCAAACATGTACTTTGAGCTGACCTGGGCTGGTGACTTTGGGCGTTAAGTCTGACGCTTTCCAGATGTACAGCCCTCTCCTTCCACAGTCCCCAAACATTCAGTCCCCAGGTAAAAAGAAAAATAATAACAATAATAATAACAATAATAAAAGGGTGTTGGAAATACCACACTGCAGTGTGTATTCCAGAGCTGACTTTTATAGATTGCATGGTGCATTTTGAAGGTGTGTGGCATTATCCTCTCCTAGGAACTGTGTTTTCAACCACATTGGATTCAGAGGTAATTAGCGTTGCATGTGCCTTCAATCTCATCTCTGGCTGAGCACCTTCTTCAGACCAGGTGGCTAAATATCAAGAGCTCTTTTTACCTGCTGGGATTTGGTGAATGTGGCTCTGTGAGCATAAGACCCCCAGGGAGTAGCCCTGTGCTGAGCCCCAGGGCCATTCACAAGGACGAAGGCATCTTGCCAAATAACCAGCAAATTAAGCTTTGCACTTCATGGCAAAACAACCTTGCACATCAGGGGACAGATTTACTGGTGAGGATGCAATGGGATACTTGTGAAGCATTTGCTGCGGGACAAGCTGCAGGGGAAGGGCTGGCTGCTCCCTCACAGCATGCCCTGACTGCATCTGTGCTGCTGCAGGTTAGAAGCTGGGCTGCAAAAGCCATTGATAACTGCACAGCAGGCTCTGGGATGACATTTTTCACTTGATTCTCAGTAGGAATTTGAACCTCATCCTTGCCTCAGATCCAGCATAAATTGTTTTCCTGCCTAGACTAGTTATTTTTAACAGTAATTCCCTCCACTTTGCATCCTTGCGGCCCTTGGATGTTGAGATGTTCTTAGGGAGGGTGATGGAAGGGTGTGGGGTGCCTGAAGAGGATCGTTTATTTTATTCCATTTTATTTAGGTGTGGTATTTATAAAAGCTCCAAAATTGGCAGCAAGAGAAAGGCAAATATTCTGCTGAACAGGAGACCGCCCCAGCACAGACAGCTGCAGCCCAGCTTCTCCTCAGTGTCTTTGCCAGTTCCCTCTAGCATGACCTGGTTTGAGGACCACCTTCAATGAGATCAAAAGGTGACTTTCCCAGTGCTTGCTCCTCATGCCACTTTACTGCCTGTCAGCTGGGTGGTGAGTATATGAGATTGGACAGGATTCTGGCCTCTCTTCGTTGCAGTACAAGTAACTCCAGGGAAAACAATTGTTCAATGAAGGTGAAATTAGATTCTAGAGAGCCTTCAGAGGCCTACAGATGTGTTCTTGCTATAGTAATCTGGGGCATCTATTCAAAACTGTCTGTTTTCTGCTCAGCTGGCAACTCTTGAACCCCTCCAGCTTGACAGATTGCCTGTTTTCCTGGGAAAGGACCCTTGAAATATGGGACAGGCAGCTGCTGAGAGAGGGTGGATGTTTGGTGTTCATTTCTGCAGGGCTTTTCAGCTACAGAGCAGTTAGCTTCTCACATCTCCTTTCTCACCTTTCTTGCTTTCTTGCTACTTGCAATGCCATGAAAGGGAGATTTGCTTCCTCATAGCATCACTGAAAGCAAAACTAAATGCAGAATTTCTGTCTTGGGAATTTTTAACCTTTCTTTCTTTCTTTGGCTGTGAAGAAACACTGATGTTTCCAAATTTTTCATGGAATAATATTTCAAAACGTTTTGGTTTTCAGCGGTCAGTAAGTTTTACTCGGACATTTTTGGATGAAAAGTAAATGTTTTGCCATGCTCTGAACTGACATGCTTCACTTCAGATTGTTCAATTAACCCAAAAGGCTTTGCTTCATCTACATTCAATCCTGACTATCAGCCTTGAATTTGTATTTCCTCCTGGCAGCTCTCTTCCAGGAATGTATTGACTGTGTTTCTCAGGGGACAGCTGCTATCGTGTCTCACAGAGATGATGGAGTCCACTTTGCATCATGAAGGAAGAAGTCTTCAAGGAAACAGCCTGATGAGACTTAGAAACCACAATCCCAGTGAGACACTGTACTTACAGGGAAATGAGGTTTTAATGGTTTATTGAACACATTCAAACTAAGGCATAGTTTTCTGATTTTGTTCCAACTGGTCCTGAAGAAAACATTGCTTCTTGACTTACCTTAATTGAAGAAAATTTTGTATTTTTATTTCTTTATTCTGAAAGGAAAGAGGGTTCAAAATCAGGATGTTTTTCTCCCTGAAAATTTCAATTTTCTAAAAACCACCTCTTTACTGGGCAGCCTTCCCAAAGGGAATCCCCAGCCAGCCCCAGTGCTAATATCAGTGCTCACTCTTTGGAGCTGATCCAAAGGTCATTCACGCCATTAGACATTTTTATCGTGGACTTGAATAAACTTTGGACCAGGCTCTTTTGGCAGGAATATACACAGTCTGGAAACCTAAAAATAAATCCTGATTTCAAGCCATCCACAGCTTTCCAGCCACCACGGTGGTATGAAGGTATGAGTTTGTCAGAGAGAAGGTGATGAGGTGATTCAGCCACCTCTCTAGCCAGTTATCTTTTTCTGTTTGCTGAAATGAACAAGGAGAGAGAGAGCATTCTACAAGCTCGTTTAGAGTTCTTTATTAATTATTTCCCTGTGAAACATCAACCACAGATGGAAGATGTTGTCTCAGGAGATTATCTGGTTTTCTGTTCAGGAGGTTTTGCAGCGTTAATAGCTCTTGGAATATGTAATGCTGTCATCCTCAGGTTTAGGAAATGGAGAGGTCCCCCCACGGTGCAGTTTGGCTGCAACAGTAGTTTTGGGAGCTAGTGAAAGGTGCTGTCCCACAAGAAAAGAACTGCTCGAAGCAGTGCTTCTCATTGTTTGTATCCTGCCCACGATCTGAGAGGTTGACAGGAAACAGAATGAGAAGAAAACCCTTGGTTGCGATGAATCGTTACCATCTCATTCACCCTGCCCACTCTTCTCCCTATGCACCATGGAGGGATTGCTCTACAAATCTTGACAGTGAATCTTATCTTGCAATTACCACACCTAAACTCCTTCATCTGGAGCCTGCTACAGCTGTATGTAATGGCCTGAGTCCGACCTCTGTGCAGAAAAAGCAAAATGTTTCCAGCATTTCAATTCATTTCTTCTGCCACAAGAGTTTAATAGTCTGTCACTGCATGCTGGCTGATAAATCTTTAAGGCTGAACTCAAGTAACTGGTCACTTACTGTTGCTGAGGTTGTACAAGTAGCCACATTTTCTGCAGCATTGTTTGGACTCAAAACAAACAGTAGTTCTCATTTACATGATGTCTATTTAGATGTAGTTTAATTCATGCAAGTTGTCATGGTCTAATGCATGTTTGGCTCATTAGGGAAATTGGGTGTGTAGAAAATTAGAGATTTTAGTTCTATGGACCCTTCTGAGGGTCAGAAGGTGTCCGTGAGGTTGTTCTTCTGAAAAAGACAATTGCTATAGAGAAGGAACATGTTAGACGTATGAAATTAGGGAGGAATGCATATTTTGTTTTCTACCCATAACAGGAAAGAGTGTTTGCCTCATCCATGAGGTTTATAGCAGCCACTTCTCTGTTTCCTGCGTCAGCTGGTTGCTCCAATTGTCCTGACTCCCAGGGCAGCTCTCTCAGCTGCGGCAGTCTCTGTTTCAGGGTGTTAAGTTGTGGCAGTAATAATGCTGGCCCTGGTGAGAATACAAACGTGTAGTTTGTTGATCCTGGACTGCAGAGCAGTACTACTGCCTGGCAACTACACCGCAAGAGCTGGCAGGCAGAGCTGTTTGCAGCTCGCTCCTCTGAAAGAGGAAAGGGTGTTTTCGAATTTCTTTTTTCCCTCCCTGTCTTCCAAATTAGAGCCTGCCAGGAAGCTTTGGAGAGAAGCTCTGGTGCTCCAGGCTAACTATGGATGTCTGTATTCTTTCTCCAGGACATGGACCCCCAACAAACTGCTGTGTCTCTGCAGCAGGTATGCATCACTGTAGGCTGAGGATGGCACTGCATCACTGGAGCTGTCCCCCTTTACAAGGAAATCTGAAAACCATTTTTGGAATGAGCATAAATATCCTAAACAAAATCATGTGTTCAGTGCATAGAGCATTTAAATGCGTGTGTTAGGAGCCAGCTTTTCATTGAAACCTGGTCCCATTTCAGTCTCTGTGCTTAATGTTCAGTGTTCAGAGGCCTGAGCTGAAACTGAGTAAAAATATACAAAGGGGTAACAGGACATGGAGGGATGAGCTGGTGACATGGGTGAGTATCTTTGTGTTTTTGCATGCAGCAGTCCTGCCTTTCACCCCACAGGTGTTATCCATAAGAGAGCAAAGTACCAGAACAATACAGTTAAGGTGACACTGCTTCCTACACAGCCAGGAGCCATTTTTTGAGTGCATCTTCATGGTCTTTGAATTTAGGCAATTTCTTCATTAATTTACGCTTTTCAACAATAATTTCTCTATCTTGGTTCTAGAATGCTTTTGCAGTTTGAAGTATCAGGCTTAACTGTCAGTGCTCTTGTGAAAGTGGAAAAGTCTTCGGGTGCAGAGGGGTTGGGGGAAGTTCATTCCTTATAACTGCAGCATGGCTTCGATGTGGAACTGAGTTGGGATGTCAGAGTTTGCCTGACTGTCAGAGTCTGCATGAGATATAACCAGGAACCCATCACCTAACCCCAAGGTGTGGCTGCTTCAGAGTGAAAGACAGCAGCTGTTTCATTATTCACAGAAATAATGATAAAGTAATATAACATATGGCTGAAAATCCAGAGGGAGATCTATGTTGACAGAAGTTAGTTGCCCTGTTTGAAAATGCTCTAGAGAGAGAGGTTAATGCCCAGGGATTGTACAGTCACAACCTTGAATTGTCGTCGTCTTTGATGTCTCAATTAGCAGAACTTGGAGCAAGGGCAAGGGAGCAACTTCGTGGCTGTTTCCAACTTTTTTTGGGGAAAAAAGGTTTATTTAGTAGAATAGGCAGGTCACAATTTAACTGAGAGATTGCTAAAGGAATTCAGAGCCTGTGGGATTTATGACAAGGTGACGAAAGAGAAATTCTGATCGTTACCCAATAAGCTTCTTTTTCCAAGAACATAAAGTTAAAAAAAAAAATAATTTAAAATAGGGGTTTTTTTTTTTTTTTTTTTTATGAATGGGTTCTTGTAGCGTGCAGGCTGCTAACACTATCAACATTGTTTCTGGGGAACTCCAGACATCTAATCAATCTTCATTCTGTAAGAAAATGTTCCAAATTATACGAAAACCACATGGCTTCTCCTGTTTGTAGGGAAAAACCTGACCTGACCCCATCTGTGCTCCAGAATGGCTGGGTCCCCGTCTTAGGACTAATTCCAGCAAGGCTCATGATCCATTTTCATTGTCCTAGCACTCAGCAGAAGGCACTTTGTGTAAGGATGCAGCTTTCCTTAAGTAAAGAGGGAAGTGTTCCAGGGAACACATGGAAGGGAGGATGGTGTTGCATATCCATGCTGTTCCCAGGCTGTTCATGTTATTTAGCATGTAGAGGCCATGGCAGATGCGTTCATGATCTTTACCTGCTGTAGAGAATGCACCATTTGCTTCATGTCATCTTCATCCATTTGCTCCCACCTCTGAGAATTGTGCCCCTGGTGGGGGCAGGATTCAGGGTGTGTTGGGTCAGAACAGTACCAGCCACTGTTTCCAAGACACGTCTCGATGTTTGTTGCCCATCGAGGCTGTGACCCAGCAGCACAGCTGTGGGGGTGCCTTGAGGCTGCCCTTTAAGCATGCTGCCATGCCCACGCGAGCCTGCTCAGGCAGGCAGTTTGCTGCCCCTTGCTATAGGAAGGAGGCAGACAGATGAGGCTGGAGACTGGATTCAGCGCCGTTCCTCTGCCCTCTTTTTAGCAACGGGGAACAGTATCAAGGAGTTTTGTGGGGTCACAAATTAGGAACATTTTTGTATTTTCCAGCAGGGCAGAGCCATCACTTCCCAGGTACAGTCCTTCCTTTCTAATTATCTGCTTGAGCTTGTTTTCCCTGAAGACTCCTGGCTGCCAGAGTTCCCCCATAGGTTCCTTTTCTCTGTCAGATGCTGGCATGCTGTTTGCTCCTGCCCCCCTAGACCAAGAAAGGCCAGCCCCTGCTGGGTGCTTCCATAGAGCTTGTTGCAATCCCTCTTCAGATTGTGGACAGGTTAGGAACAGTTGTCTTCAGACAACACCTCTTGCAAAACTTTGAGGGCAATTACTTTAATTTGGCCTTTTTACATACACGTATTATGCTGCAGACGTGGTGAGTGTAAAATAAATAGTAGCTTTATTATATATATAAATGCAAGTTCACAAGGCAAAGGCAATTTTTCCTTTGAAGAAAAAGAGACTTCTGCTGAAAAGATGTTATCCTTTGAAGACTAGTAGCTTCTCATAAATTAGCCTGCTGTTTCCTCAAGATCTTCTACAGAAGCATCCTAGTCACTAGCTTCAAAGCTTAGTTCAAACCAAAGCTAACTGCAAGAAGTCATCTCTGGAAAACAACTGAACTGTGAGTAGTCCTGGAGACATACATATATATATATATGTATATATATAAAAGTCTGTAGAGAAGACAAATTTTTAGGCTATTTAGAAACAGGCTGTAGTGATAGGGCTTGCATCCAGTTTTCAAACTAAAGCAAACATGGGAGAGGATTTTAGGTCCCAGATCTTGGTCCATGAGAAATGAGAGCAGTATGTAAATAGTGTTAATGGGAACATGATGATTTTTGATCCAAACAGTAATGTCAGACCAGTTGAATTAAGATCTCATTATCAACGTTGTCATGAACTGCGTTAAATCAGTCCTGGGTGCCCTGTAGTAACCTTTAAAATAATTTATTTTTTCAAGCAAGGGAAAGTTATATGAAGTTTGTTTTTGTACCTGCTGCATGTAATTGCTTAGTAATTTGCAGGGACAGAAAGTTATAGGCTGTTACATGGTGTAATGGAACAAAAATACATGTAGTGGAATGACAGACACTGATGAGACTTACCGAGAAAATAGCTGCAGAGCTATGGGATAGGCCAGCAACATCCTTTCACATGGAAAAACATAGTTTTGAGCTCGTGTATTCAAACAATGTCTGTTCTACTCTGTAATCATGTGGCTCAATCACAACACCTTGCTTTCTTGCATAATCAGTATAAATCCTCACGTGCTTCTGTAGCTGTGCAAGAAGTACTCCCTGACCATTCCTGAAGGCAGGTTCCTGTACTGCCAGATCAAACTCATCACGACAGAGGTTTGCTTCACTTTGCATAAATGTGTAATGCATTAATTTCTGAAGCATCTGTTAGACAATCCATAGATTCTAAGATTAAAAAAGACCACTAGATCATTATATAGTCTAAAGCCCTGCTGACACTGACCACAGAAATTCATCCATGCACTCAGCAGTAAGGCATACTGCAGTGTGATCTGTATTCACTGGGTTCACAAGGGGAAAGTCCTGTTTAACTAACTTATTTTTTTTTATGACAGGGTGACCCAGCTGGCTGACCAAGGGAAGTCAGTAGATGTCATCTTTTTGGATTTCAGCAAAGGTTTCGATACTGTTTCTCACAGTACCCTTCTGGACAGACTGTTCAGCACACAGCTAGACAAATACACGATGTGATGGGCACATGGTTGGCTCACAGGTTTGGGCTCAAAGGGTTATAGTAGATGGGATTGTGTCAGGCTGATGACCAGTCACCAGTTGGGTTCCCAAGGGTTCCATTTTGGGGCCAGTTCTCAAAGGGTTGATTAGCCTGGAATTTTAAGTACCCAAGGATGACAAAGTGACTAAGCCCTTGGATTCAGAAAGATTTGGGATCTACATCTCTGGTTTTAGGAATGGGAACAGCACAGTATCTGACAGAAGCTATAGCAGGTGCTGGTAGCAGTACCTGTTACTGAGATATTATGGACAAGCCAGTTACTAAATTTCAGCCTACTGAAACCCTCACATAGGAGAGCTCTCTGTTACTGTTTATAGTATAAACTCTAATCATGTGAGCTGAAGTCTGTCCTCATGTTTTTTTTCCTGTTTACAGCTGCTATACCTGCTTCTACTCAATCCAGCAGTGGTTCAGGCAGTTAGTTACCATTGTCGCATCAATAAGCTTTAATTACCCTGATCAGCCTCACCTGGGGGTCTCCGTCCACATTCCCTGCAGATGGGCTCCATGGCTTTCTTTAAATTCAGACCTGGGCAGCTGTGCTCTTCTTAGGTTCTTTGTAAGAGTGTATGACCTGATGAATTTGCCTGATCAGCTGAAGTTGGTTGCTGTCACTATGCCTGCCCTGCTTGCCTCACCCAGGTACTTTGGGGTTGGGTGTGGGTTGGTAGGGGCCTGGCACAAACTGTTCTTGTCACCTGGTTTGCTGTCTTGTGGGATTCAGCTGGCCATTGCTACTTCCTCCCAGATCTTTACGAAGAAGATGCCCCTTTAATAAGGGAACACTCTTGGATAAATGCAGTCTTTTAGGTCATAAGCCTCAGGCTTTTCTTGCTTTCCTGGACAGATCTGTTTGAGGCCCTGCCTATTTCAAGTCTGGTCCTTCTTTATTGCTTTTTGACTGGAGAAACAAGGGTCTGGAGGTGTTGGATGGAGCTGGTGCATCATAGGTCTGTTAGCAATATGCTTCTCAGTTTGTTAAATGCAGCAGTGTAACTGCCTTTTCCAGCCTAATAGGAGGCCAGAGGGCTGACAACCAATCTCTATGTTTATTTATTTTTTTTATTATTTTTTAAATTAACAAATGTACAAGTAGCTGCAACAATTTGGAGTTGCTTCTTGCGTGCATATTCGGGTCACATCTGGATTGTCAGGCATGGCGTCCATGGATCTCCCCCTCCTGCCTCAGGCTGCTGGTGCCAAGCACCCTGGCATGCTGCCTTCCTGGAGCTGGCTGTGCTGCTGTCCTCCATCAGTGCCTTGGCTGTGCAGCCCAAGTCTCACCTCACATGTAGACAGTGTTAGCTAGCGAGCAGCTCCAGGGTCTGGTGCAAGGCCCTCTCCTCCCACAAAAGAGGGAGAAAGAAAACAAGTCCCTTGACGTCAACCTGCCTGCAGGAATGTTTTCCTACTGAATGAATGTTTTTCTAAATATAAAGTACCTGCCATCTGGCTAAATACACCTCAAGGAGAAAGAGGTAGTGTTTGGGGCAGTCAGGCCTGCCTGGACCTTCTCTAACATGTTTGGAAAAACACAGTCAAGTGGAATATCCTAAATATTGGTGCTTCAGCACTGCTATCGTGGTCTCTGATGCCCTGAAAGCTTTGTCACCAGTATTCATGTGGCCAAACTCATCACCTGATGTACTTATTGTTGTGTGTAGGCTCAAGTGTCTCCCAAAGGATCATTCTGGGTCACTAGCTACAAAAACAATGTCTGCCAAGGCAGTTATCTGAATGCTGTGCTGAAAGTAACATGGTCTAGGTGAGGGACTGAGAAACTTCATCTCAACACTCTTGTACCATATTTACCCTTCTCCTGATGATCATTTCTTATTTTCTAGAGTTCCAGGATCAGGTATCCTTAAAGTTCCTGGCATTCAATGTGCTACACGCCAGCTCTCTCAAACCATTTGAGGCAAAGGTAGGTCAGGGAAGATATTGAAGGTATTCTAGTTGTGACAGCTGCAAAAGCAGAGGCATGTGTCCCCTCATGACTGGTTGTGAGTCACACAAGCGAATAGTTTGTCTTAGGGGCAGGATGAAGCCTAGGTTGCCTGCCTCCTGGTTCTTTCCTTTCTATCCTGCACGCTATTTAACAACTACAATTTTATCTATCTAGGAAAACAGGGCTGATCTGGGAGAGTAAAAGTGGTTCCCCTCAATGAAGGGGCAAAAATGCATCTTTTGAACCCTTTCTTTAGAACATATATTTGCTCACTCTTTCTTAAATAATATCAAGGAAAACTGAGAAAGTTCAGCAAGAAATCTGTCCTGCCCTTTCTTTGTCTACTTTCAGTGTGTTTTTGTTTCTTTCTAAAACAGTTAGATTTCCGGACAAAGAGAATTGGAGTTTTGCTTTGAGTTTTTTGGCTCTTCTCAGTTCATGTCTCTGGCTATTCCTTTGTTCAAACAGAGGCTTTTGTATGAAGTATATGAGGTTGAACCGAGGGCAAATATTTTTACAGTCTCATATTCTGAATTGACACCAGCCAACCCTCCCTTCTGCACTGCTTCAGCAGGATTTCATATTGAGTTGTTCCCCTTTTCCAAAGGTCTGACTGTGCCCTTCAGCAGTCATCTGAGTCCCTTGACTCCACAGGGCAGGGCTGTGAACAGTGCTGTCAAGAACAAAGCATTGCCTTGCAGTCACTCTCTGCCTAACCAGGACTGGGCTGCACAATTAAGTGCTGAGAACTTGAGTTGCCTTCTCAGTCAGAAGAGAAAACCCAACGGTGAGATCTGGCCTCCTTTGTGAACAGGAAGAAGCAGAGAGTTCAGAAATGAGCTAGGGTTGAAGGAAAGCAGCTCTTCTAAGGACAGGCTTGGTGGAAAGAGAAACACCTAGAAATAATTAGAGGAGAACGTCTGAGACCAGCTTTGAAGCTGCTAGCAGACTGCTCATTATCTCTCTCTGTTTCTTTCATCTGTTTGTTGGTTTCATTTCATTGTATTTTTAAGTATTTTGCCTTTTCTTGATGCCTTCTTTCAGCTGTTCCACAAATTGCTTCCTTGCTTTAACTTTCAAGCCCTCAATGGCTGTTATTTATTTTCCCTTTCAGCTGGTTAATTGTTTTCATCCTTTTCTTTTCCCTTTGGCAGAAGTAAAGAGAAGGAGACTGCAACCATGGGAAGAGGTCTGAATGGAGGAGGTCAATGCAGCAAGGGAGCCAGTCCCATCCCTTTACGGAGAGACATCCTGAAGAGACTTGCTGCAGTCAAACATTCCTGCAGCAGCAGGTGCTGTGTGTCTGAGGGGACTTGTGGTATGCCATCACTGTGGTGGAGTATTTTGCTGGGAGAATCTTTTGGTGAGTGGGTTGTTGGTTTTGGTTTGTTGGGGTGTTGATTTTTTAGATTTTCAGTAATGTTATCCCACCCTACTCTTTGGTAGCGCATGAACTGGGATTTGATAGGGGTATAGGCACTTCTAAAGCCCTAAGAGATAATGAAGTGCTAGGCTTGACATTGGAGGAGGAGAAGGAAATCAGTATGGTTGCCTTTGGGCTTTGAGTAAAGGACACTTTTCAGTGGAGTTCATTGGAATTTGAAGTTTGAAGCCAGTCATTGCAGTATCCATCTAACTGGTCATCCCCTAGCTTCCTTCTGTGTCTGCATCAGGTTCCATTGATGTACGTTTTGGCCCATCTCTTCCCTTGCGTTGCTGTTTATAGTTCAAACTCAGTCTTTGCCTTGCCTGTCTTATGGAAGCCTGGGTGATGATGTAGTTGGGCATGGGTCTGGCCATTCCTGGGAGATGATCCTTCTTTACTGTGACTCTTGCCTCCTTTGGGCTTTTGATTAGGGCTTTTCTAATCTTGTGTATTTTGGAAAGTTTCCAGACTCTTTCTGCCCCTTGCAGACTCATAGGCTAATGTGCATATTGCTTTAATTTGTTCTTCAAATGAAACCCAATTATACCTGTAGGTGCCTGGCTGTTAAGTCAGTAATTTACTTCACAGTAGCTTAGCATGTTTTTTAAATGCCTGTTTTGCTATGGGGTTTCTGTTCATTGCAGGAATGTGCAAACCTGTAAAATAGCACTGGAAAGAATTTCTTTAGGAAAAAGAGGCCCAAGGTGAACCAATTTTTTATTTTTTTTTTCCCCTCTTCACCCATAGGGCCATAAAAGAACTAACTAAAGGGTTGGTGCTGCTTTAACAAGCTTTCTTAACTTGTCAGCTCTACCATAGCTGGTCTGGGTACAGATCTAGGGTGAAAGAAAAGGGGCAGGAGATGTGATACAGGCCTTCCTCCTGTATTCTCTAAATGGTATCAGTGTGATTTGCGTGGAATGGGATGAGCTTCAAGTGTCAAAGAATTTCTAATCTCAAAACATCTCCCCAGCCCTGCTAGAGGACCTAGAATCTCTCCTTGTATGGACCACCTCATATTTTCAAGACTCATTAGTAAGATTGCATTTTTCCATGTCTTGTGCCCCATCCCTGCCCTTGTTTTGAGCTGTCCTTACCCACATAAAGCAATCTCTGGTAGAAACAGTACATAGTTCCTCAGGGAATTCTCATGGCCTGTTTTTGCCTCAGCTGTAGAGACTTGTTGCACAGATTGGACCTGTGCTTTCATACTGGGGT
Organism: Penelope pileata; assembly: GCA_013396635.1. NCBI lineage: Eukaryota > Metazoa > Chordata > Aves > Galliformes > Cracidae > Penelope > Penelope pileata. The sequence continues at coordinate 1,579,313 of WBMW01002207.1, forward strand.
AAACTGAGAGCAGCCTCACTGAAATCAGCGAGGTAGTGCTGGTTAGTGCCTTGGGAAAAAACTGAGATAGGGGAAGATAGGGACCAGTGGGCCAAAGAAGAAGGGAGCTGGGCTGAGATGTGGCAGGGAGATGGTGTGTTTCATTCTGCTCCATGCCAGTGGTGCTTAGGAGCCCTCAGCAGAGCTGCATGGAGTAAGTGCCCTTGGAGGAATCAGAGCAGCAGCTGTTGGCAGCTGCTGCTCCAGTTGTGCTGAAGTGGAGGAGGCAGCCCTGCACAGCCTATGAGGACTGCATGAGCAGTAGTAGATTTATGCTACAGCAGCCAAAGCTTAGTTTAAACAAATGAAAAGCTGTCTAACCTCAAAGCTGCAGGCATTCATCAGCCTTCACAGAGGCAATGTATCCTGGGGCCAACTAGGACTTTTGCTTGAGGATTTATCCCGGCAGGAGCCCTTGGTTCCCAACTGGGTTAAAATTCTAGGCAGTCTCCTGCACAAAGCATCACTGATCTGAAAGGATCTGCTTCTGAGGCTGTTTGAAGCAGTACCAAGAATCTTTGTGGAACAACTCAATACTCAGCATGGCAACAGCAGTGCCAGTCCTTCTATAGTGGCTGTCATTGGAGTCTTTTCCAATCCATGTGCTTCTACTTGGGTCTGGGGGACTTGTGGTTCCTAAATATAACAACTCTCCCTCCCATTCAGCTCTGATTTTTGCATGCACATCTTTAAAACAGAAAACCCCGTATTTCAAAGCCTTCTCTGTTAGGACTATTTGGGTGGTGTGGCTTAGACTGAATCACTGTATTCCCATATTATTCTGTTTGTTAATAAATGGTATTTACTTCACTGGCAGTATTCCTCTGTTTGCTGGCTACCCACTTACAAAGTAATCAATGACACTTAGCTTTAATGGGAGGCTCAAGCAAATCTGATAGGAAAAGACATTGCTCAGATGGGTTGAAATGAGTTGAGAATCAAAGGACATTGCTGCTTTGCTGAGAACAGGACAGGAACACCTCTTGGTAATGTGATGTTCTTTAGGACTTTCTAAGAAACAAACAAGGCTACATTTTCAGCTCTGAAATCTTAGTAGCCTCAGGCTCTTGGAAAGCTCTGTTTCAGTTAGATTCTGGCATTTACTTTTGTTTGTGTGGACTGTAAAGACCTTTTTATTCTGATCCTCAAGAGCTGTTTACCATTCAGCACATGTGGTCTGCATCGCTCACACTACAATCTTTTGAGGACTTGGCGCAACCCTTTTTAGCTCTCTGATCAATGCTGGCTAAGGAACAATAGCAAAAGCCAATGGAAGTCTGTTGCCCAAAATGTGCTACCCGTGTTCTGATTCACTAGCAGCCTCAGCCGAGGTAGGGGTTGCTGGCTGGCTTTTCAGCCGTGCTGGTGCAGATAAGGAGTTGCTATACTCAACTGAAAGGAGGTGTGTCAATGTAAAACCAGAGGACGACTTCACTAGCTGCTTCAATGTCTGCATTTAAAGCAGAGCTTTGCCTTCTACCTTGATGTACAATTCAGTGCTTCTGCACAGTGGTGGTTTCCTTTGATCAGTTCCATGGGCAGCTGCCCTCTAAGGATGCACAAAGCTGGCACCAAGGTATGTGTCCTCTAGGATCCAACCTAGACTGAGCTGAACTAGAATCTTTTTTCTGCATGAAGACCAAAGTTTGGGTCTTGCAGTCAGTAGCTTTTCTCTGAGCTCTTGACACTCAGAATGTCAAGGAGCAAGACAGAGAGTGTCAAGGAGTGAGATTTGGCTTCAGCCTCTTTGCATGGTTGAGTGTAAGGATGTTAATCCAACGGGAGAAAAATATTGCCTTCCTGCAGTGATCCTAGTTTAGGAGCCCAGAAACTCATTAGTCACAGAAATAACACCCTTTTGTGGAGTATTCCACTTCAAGTGGCTAGGAAGGGTGTTTGTGAAAGCAGGAGATAATTGGCCACACTGGTTTTCAAGGAGCAAGAAGACAAGGGGGAAGAGAGTGAAAGACTTGCAATGACTGCTGAGAATGTCTTAGCAACAGGGTCCTAAAGGGACCATTTTGCCTGTGCCTTGGATCAGCATGTGCTCCTGAAGAAGCTGTTGTTGGCTGCACATGTAAGATGTGGCAGTCTCTGAGCTGACATGCTCCACTGAGAAGGTGCTGTACTGTAGAGCTGAATCCGTGTGTGCACAGAGAGGTCAAATGCCTTTTTTTTAAGTGATTAAATCTCTATGGCTGCAACAGCACACCTACAAGAGGCTTTGAATCCAGATCCCTCCACTCTGAACTGTAGGATTCGTGCATCAGGTGCAGAGCTTGTCACCTTCTCTATTCAGGTCATGAAGTTTTGAGATCTCCAAATTTGGGTGGAGGAAGCAAGAATTGGATTCATTAGTGGCAACAGGCAGGGGCTGATTTATAAGAAGTTTCCCTTAGCTGGCCCTTGTAGGTGCTCGAAGGCCCACATCTCCCATCATGTGAGGACTGCTCACAGCAGGGCTGGTGTGTTGGCTGTTCGTGGCAATGAAGGACAGAGGCCAAGCTTTCAGCAGTGCTCTGATAGGACCATGCTGCTGGAAGAGTGTAGGTCCTAGGAGTCCACCCTGTGCCCTGACCCTTCTGGGCAGGGAGCTGTGAAATCAGGGAACATAAAACCATCCCCAGCCAGGTGGCTCCCAGTTGCAAGAGCACTGCACTGAAGCGCAGCCATAAAATAACGAGATGGCATTTAATTGCACTGCTGCTTTTGTGTGTCTTTGTGGCTATGTAAGGCCATAGCTTAGTAAGGCACCTGCCTAAAATTAAGCACATGACTAATTTTATTCCCCTCTTTGCTTTACTGGATTGATGTTTAAAAAAAGAAAGTCTGGTTCTCTTCCTATCAGTTTGTTCAAGGAGCAAAGCTAAATAACCATCCACTGTTCTTGCTTGCACTCCTCAGATTCTGTGCTTAAAGAAAAAAATAAAAACTAAAGGGTGCGAGACTTCAGGGGGTTGGGGGAGGGAAAAGTCTGTCACTTCCTCAGGAAACACCTATAACAACAGTGCTTGGAAAAAGTATTCAAGAAAACCTCCCTGTTTTTATTTATTTTTTAAAGCCTCTACTCTAACTCCACGGCATTCTCCTTTTATTTATTTTTCTTGAGACGTGGTCCAATTTTAATTTTTGTTGAGTTAAATGAGCAATAAGTAGTATTCAGATGTTGACATAAAGTTATGTGTACACCTGCTGACTGCCTTATAAAGAATGAAAATGCTTTTAGTTAAGAAATGGCAAATAAACTAAAATACTGCAATTACGTTCACTAATAAGAAACTCAAGCAGCTAAATTATGTATGTATTTATTAAATCACACAAGGCTTCTTCTGAATGACCTATTTCATCTGATGGTGCTTGAAATCAGTACTGCTTTTATCAGTTATTACTCAAAAAATCTGGTATTCTTCAAGGTTGTGTCAGTCAGTGTGTACTTAAAGGAGCCTTCAGATCGAAGGGCGAGGAACTTGGTGACTGCACATCATTGTAAATTCTAATGTCCCCAGGAAAGAGTATGTGCCAGTTGGGTGTGTGACTATTGGACTGGTGATACCTCCTTGAATTCTTAAGTTATAAAATATCACTCGAAGCAGAACAGAGCAGCTAAAGAGTAAAATGGGGAAGGTTAAGGTTCTTAATGTAAGCGTTGATTCCTTTCTAGTTGTAGAGAGCTTTTGAACGGTTCTTCAGATGGCTTTCAAGAAACGGCGTTTCAGAGAAAAGCTAATCATGATGGGCTGGGCTTCTGCTGCTGGAGTTTGACTGTTTCCTTGAAGGCATAAGGCCAAGCCAAGGTGAGCTTTGGACTGCTAAAAGCAGAAATTTAGTGTGAAGCCAGAGCAGCAGTGAGATGGGGAAGAAGGGAGGCAGACACAGTAGGAACACAATCTTCTTGTCTGGCTGCTATTGGAGGCTCTTGCTACTAAGCTGGGAAAAAGCAAAGGCATCTGGTTTCTTTTGATATGTTACAGGATAGGGTAATAACAGCCTGATGGAGACTGACATTCAGTTTCCATAATATGGTCAAACTGGGGGTCTGCTCAGATGGGTAACCTAGTCTCCCATTTGCTGTGCCCAGGTATTAAACCTTCTACCAGCTTTGGGTGTATGCTCTGCTTTCATACTGAATGTGGTCATGGAGTGCTTTCAGGAGACCTTTTTATTTGGTCTAATGCAGTCTTCCCAGTTTTAATATTGTCTGACTTACTGAAATTGTTGGGTTTTATCAAGCAGACTGCTTTGGACTTGTTTTGGGCAGCGTAAAATATGGGGCCACTTTTCAACAAGACCAAACTGAGTTCAGAGCTGTGACGTGTCTGTGAAGAGCAGGTTGGTCTTTAATGCTTTTTCAGTTTTAAAAAAAAAAGTCACAGCAAAGGGTAAACTTGATCCCCTCACTGTGGGGCAGAAGCCCAACAGAGGTGGTCTTGAATTCCAAGCATGAGGCTTGGGTGCTTTAGAACCGAACCTCTGGGCCAAGAACAATATCTCAGTAACGGGATATGTGATGTGAATTTCACAGCCTGTAACTGCTTCCCAGTGAGGACAGATACTGATAAGCTATACTCATGAGGTGTACTGTAAACTCCAAAGGCATTTCTGGTAACATCTCAGTGGTCCCCTTGCAATGCAATGAATATCACTTGGCTCGTTTACAATCTGTCAGTGCTTGAGGAGTCTGGGAATTCATGGCTCTTGGTTAACATGTATAAATTCAGGGGAAAAAAACCACGAAGGTTTGGTCATGAGGGTGACACAGACTGTTGTGGTATAACATGCAAGTATCTTTGTGGTAGTGAATGATGGTGTAATCTTGGGGCCTCTGTGTTTGTGAAATGCTACCAAACTGCAAGGCTGGAATTTGAAGGACAGCTGTTCAATCAGTGAAGGGTCAGGGTCTGATCTGCTGTCACTCTGAGCAGTCCTTCCACAAAGGACCTCAGTATGAGGGCAGTCAGAGCTCGTAGCTGGAATTCATACTCAGCCAGCATTTCTGTGCTAAGCTGGGTCTATCAAAAGGCTGCGTGTCCAGCCTGTGTCCCTTCTGCTGCTCTCTCCACCAGGCAATTTGCTTCTACAGCAGCTAATGGGGGTGCTGGGACAGAATTTTGCCTCTTCAAATTTCAAAGAGCATTGCAAGGAATGTGAGAGTCAACGGACTTCTTTAATCAAAGCAATCTCCTATTCAGAAGTTTGATTTATACCTGAGCACCTGACACAGATCATGCAGCCTGAGTGTCAAGCTACCAGCCTACAGCTTGTACAGCCCCTCACACAGCTCCTGCCCTCCACCCCTTCCAGCCACACCAGCTGGAAGCATCTCATGTGTGTCCCATGTGCCTTGCATGAAAGAGTTGCTCTCAGCCTCTTAATAGGCAGTTGTGAATTCAGTGCTGTGCCATGTCTTCTGTCTCCTCCAGCCCAAATCTGTTCACTTAATAAGGACTAGAATACCAAAGAACTCTTGTGCAGGATCAGACCATGTGTCACACCCAAAACTGAGTGCAGTCCCTAAGCAGAAGTCACTGGAGGAAAAAAAAAACCCAGTATTTCCCTTATCGGCCACATCTGCAGGCTCTAGCTGGGAACTAAAAAGCTGGACTAAGATTTTTGTTGTCATTAGTGCCTTTGAAGGCCTGAATTCCATGTAGGAAATTCTGTCCTAGAATTACTTGCAGGATATATCCTTCATGCTAGAAAGCAGGTAAGTAACACAGCGTTGCACGGTGCTGTAGCCTGCCCCCAGTCTCAGCTCATGGCATGTCAAATGGCAAGCAGACAAGGAAGGGCCACCAGGTTGCCTGCAGTGTGCTCATGACACTGTTGGGCTGATTAGGAGCCAATCCCGAATTCTGAGCTCCCATTACCAAGCCAGCTCGTTCATGAGGCCTCAGAAAATGCTGGCAACTTTGATCATTTCAAGTCCTAGCGTATAACTGGGGGTGCCAAGCTCAGACTTCAAAGTCCATCATTTCCCAGTTCCATGAAAGGATCAACAAACACTTGCATGTCATCATGACGAAGGTCTGAAGAGGGGGTGGAGTGGGAGCACATTCCTTTCTTCCCTGCAACTCCTGAGCCATGCCTGGAGGAGGCTGAATGCTTTGGTGTGATTGCTTCTGGTCTTTTCTTTCCTTCTTCACATTGTAAATTATTTAGGTGACAGCATCAAGATCAGAGGGAAGCACAAGAAAAAATCTCAAATAAATGCTTTATACTCCTCAGGATCATCTATCCAAAGAGCTCTGCTTGCTTTGTGGGTATGGGGTTGTATTCAGCCACAAAACATCCCTATAATAGCTTACAGCTGGGGAAACTGAGGCATGGGGCTGTTAAAACGTGACTTGGCTAGAATATCTGCAGAGTCTCTGCCAGAACTGGGAGGAGTGTCCTGTCCCCTGACAGCTCCTCTGCATCTGCAGGAGCATGCTTCCTCCCTCCAGCAGCTTGCCAAAGGCTGCATAAGGGATCCCCTGCTCCTACACGTCTTGCCTTTATTTTATTACATGGCAATTCTGCTTCCATGGCAGCTTGCTGAACAGCAGAGCAGACCTGCTGCACACCTACACCCAGCCTGCTGGCCTGTTACCCAAGTCCCATCTCTCCAGTATATTACATGCACCCCTAGCTCTCTACACTCCCACCCTGAAGCATCATCAGCCTTTTCAGCAAAACCTTGGCCTGCATACAGACGTTTTGAGGGAATTCTGCTCCATCTGAAACTCTCCAAATGATGGTTCTTTCATTTGTTTCTCCTCTTTAGAATAAGAAATGATGGATGTTTAGAGATGTTCTGAGGGGAGGCTTTCTCCACGTGGTGCTGGGCTTGATGCTGTACTGTTCCTTTCCTGGGTCAACACACAGGAGTGTCAGTCTCCCTGTGCATGCTTTCATGCTCTGCTTGTTATTCCAGACAGCTGAAGAGGAGGAGTGTCTTGTTTTGTTTCTCTGCATCCTTAGAGTAACACAGTAGGTTTAGCCAGCCATGGAGTTCAAGGCTGCTATAAATAGTTCTCTGCCTTGTCATGAGAGTTATGCATTTATTATAGTTCTCTTCCTTGTCAACAGCCTTTCTCAAAGTTGGCTGTAGCAGAAGCTCTGGGAGGCTGTCACCACACAGCTCCCTTTGAAAATGCCCAGAGCACCTGATCCAGCGTGACTGCAGCTCCCTGAACGGAGCAGGGATGTCTGAGCTCCTGAAGAGCCATACCTGCTCCAGCCATCTAGTTGTAGTTCTGTAATTTAATAACGTGGTCTGCACCCTGTTCAGTGACACTCTTCGGCTTGAACTGGTTTTCTAGTATCCTTCTGACTTCTGCAATTTCCTTCTGCTTCACCTAGGAAAGAAATGAGGGGAAAAATATTTTTAATTGCAAAATGAGAACAAGAGACTTTCCAATGGGGGTTAAGCTGCACAAAACCCTTTCAGGAAACACATGAGGGTATGTTCCATTCCCAGCCTCCATCCCCTAGTCCTGCTTTAAATTAGTGATATACAGTCACCTCAGGGCTGGAACATGGCATCCGCTGAGCAGCATGTGATAAAACCACCTGTCTGGCTTGAATGCAGAGCAGCAAATGACTTTGTCCGTCTTGGAAGTTACAGAGAGTACAGGGAAGCAGTTTGTAGCTGGCCCAGAGGGAAGTGCCTGGCCATGGGTCTTAGCTTGGACAAAGATTGCTTGTGCTGAGAAAGGTGATTATAGGTGAACTGAGGTTTCTCACAGCCCTGAGCCAGCAGGTAACCCCTGTCTGGAGTCTGGTTGTTGTTGGCTCTGGGTAGGCTTTTGGGTGCTGGAGGAGGTAGGTGTCCAGTGAGAGGTGATGATGTTTGTGCTGTTGGCAGCAGGCAACTTCTCCAGCACGCGTGTCTAGCAGAAGGGTTTCTGGATTGCTGAGTGGGATGGAAAGCTTTCATCGGGAGCCAAGAAGGGCCTACCTGCATATTCAGCCTCCTCCAGCTCTGACAGGGCAGAGATCTCAAACCACCCCTATCATTAGTGAAGTAGGATAGGTAATTATTGCTAAGATAACAAAACGAGGCTTTTGGAGCCTGCCACTGGGTATTTTCCCACTTGACCAAACCACATTTATCCTTACAAAGTGTCCCAGTTTCCCCATCTCTAAAATAAGAATCAATCCTTCCCTACAGCTACTGAAGAAAAACTTAACAGATACGGGCTTAGGTGTTGCATTATTACTCCCAGTACTGTATGCCTTCAATGTAATTCAGCCTGATTTAAAAAAAAAAAAAAAAAAGTCAGTTTGTAAGGAAGCTTTATGCCCATACCATTTCTAACCTCAACAACAAGAAGAAACAAAACTATCTGGTCAGCAGAAGACCAAATTAAGAAAATCCTCTCTTCCTGAAGTCTTTCAAAACGTTGAGTTTTCCCTCCTGGGAGCAACAGCTGGCAGCCCATCTGTGGCAGGGCTTTCTCCTCTAGCACTGTGGACCTGTCATGCCTTAAGCTTTGGATTCTTAAATTCAGGGGGTGCCTGGATTTGCCGACCAAGTGCTGGTGTTACTTACTCTGAAGAGCTGTTGATGGCCAGAAATAAAGTCCCTCCAAAAATACAAAGATAACTTTTTAGAGAGACATTTTAATTGCAGCTTGAACAAACAGGTTTTAGTCTTTGTATGAGTCTGTTCTTTCCTATTTCTCCTGTAATCTGAAATTTCACCAAAGATGAACTTGTCTTGGTGATAGTCTTATGGGCCTATGAGTCTGTAACCCTGCTTTCCATGGGCCTTTGGCATCGCTGCTAAAATCATGCAACAGCAGCCAAGAGTGCCTCTTCAAACAGCGTATCTGCAGCCAGGCTAAGGGGAATGCAGAAACAAACTGAGGAAATTGCTTTCCTCCCTCTTTGGGGTATGAAATGTTCTCTTCTTTCAAGTTAATTTGTTCTGTGAAAGCTCCCCTTGAAATCATTTTCCAACTACTTTGAAAGATCAAATAGATTATATTGAAAGCTACTGTAAGATGAAGTGCCCATTTGGATTTAATAAATGCTGGTTTATAGAGCTAGCCTCATTATTTCTTTGGGATAAACCTATAGAGAACGGAGAAGAGGAAAGATTTTAATGTTTCTGAAAATTTTATCCCACGAACAGTAAAAACATACCATAGAAATATACCAGCCACAAAAATGACATCTTAAACACAGTATTTATGACTTTCTATATTTGTTTTGCATAAACTTTTCTGGTTTCTATTACTCTGATTGATTTATGGAGTTTATTTGGAATAAATGTAATGCATATTTAAAACAAACAAAGCCCCGATCCGCTAAGCGCCCAGGAGCTATAAAAGCTCTGTACGGTTCAAACTGGGACCCTCCGAGTCCCTTTTTATTGGAATCTTTTTCCATTTAAAAAAATGCAGGAAAATAATATGAAAGCAGATGAAGAAAAGCAATTTCAGAAAATACATCTAGCTAGCGTTTCGACTCGAATTGGACTGAACTCTTTATTCACTGTCTCGTTCCTTAATGAAATGTTCTTTATCCAAATGGAAATTTTACCACGAATATCCCTTTTCACGGATTTGTTTGGGAGGTGTGGGGAACTGACAAGCTGGAGGGAATTGAAAATTTCTCAGAAAATGCTTTGGTTTTACTGAAATCCATGTAACTTTGGAAGACACACCAAGCTAGAAACTTCTTAGTAATGTTTCCATGGGAGCATTAACTTCACCCTTCAGAAATTATGGAAAGCAAACAAGAGCTAGAAGCAATTTGTCTGTTAGCCATCAGTTTTTGATACGTAAGTGAGCTAATTGCATATTTTAGCAGGTTGGGGGGAAAACAGTAAAACAAGAGTTGTATTTATTGATTTATTTTTAAAATACACAAGTCGCCTTTATCTCCATTTTCCTACTGTTCCCCTAACAGGCTTGGCATCTGCCCTGTTCTTTCCTGTAACTGAGTTATTCATGTACTCTCAGTGCATTTCTAGATTCGATAAAATCATACTTTTTCTGTGTATTTTAGGACAGGTTTGCAGGTCATCGCAGCACAAAGATTCTCTCTGAAACCTAGCTGGTGTTTTCACATGCCAACAGCAAAGCACCTGAGACTTGAATATCCAAAATCAATGAGATTGGGTGGATGAAATTTAGGATTATCCTGATTTTGCTATTCAGGAACTGCCAGCAGATTAAAGCTGAAGCGTATCAGCTTTTAAGATACTTAAAATTATACTTTCAGCTGTGTTGGCTGCAAACATGCCTGCTGTCACAGGGTCTAAGTGGACGCAGGCAGGAAGGCTGTGTGGCTGTATTCTGCTGCTAACTAATGACTGGGTCATACTCCTGAGTGTGCCATTTTTCAAAAAATCTGATGATTACTGTCATGAGTCTATTTTTCATAAACCATTTAGAGCTCCCTCCATCTCACATAAGGAGATCCAAGGCTATTATTAGACTAAATAAAATGAGGAAATTTCCAGCTGTCTCCCACCCGCTGACCTGCCCGGTATGACCTGTGTGGTTGCTCTCTACCCCAGTCTGATCTAGGGAAGATCCATTCCAGATTAGCCCCAAGTCGACTGACTGCAGCTGCAAATAGAACTGTCCAGGTGAGGTCCTGCCTGGGGAGTTGTTCTGCCTCATCTTCAGAGATGTGGCTCATTGACCACCTTTGGTGAATTATCTGCTTGTGCTGTTGCTGGGCTGCTGTTAAACTTACACTGTCCCCTTGTGACTCCAGTGTATTGTCTGTGACCCCTCCCAGCAACCCCATGTTGCTTGGGCCCCGACAGCACTGAGAGCCCTGGTGCAAAGTATGCCTCCCACCTTGCCAAGCAGGAAGGCTTCTGCACTAAATAAGTGATTGCCCATAATGAGGCACCACTTGACCAAGAAATAATTGGCTGTGGCACATGAGTGCTGATGTAACTGGGTTTAGAAATAATCTTTTTGAAGTTGGATGAGCACGGAGCCATGGGGTATAGTGCCATGGAGAGCAGCACTATGAAACATAAATCCTCTCCTACAACCTTTGCACGAAGAGCTTTCATCTCCTGCCACTAATTGCTAAAAGGACATGCGTGTCCTTCTAGTAAGGCCTTCTCTTCTTTAATCCTCTGCTGCTGCACTCTGGCAGGGAAGAGCTCAGAGGTGGCTGGGCCTGAGCCACTCTGCCCTAGGAAAGCTTTAGTTGCAAGTCTTCTCTCTCTCAAGGACTGCAAGTGTGGGGTCTGGCAATCTTTGTGTGTTTTGAGTTGTCTGTTCTTCAAAGTTATCCTGAGCTTCATAGAGCAGACCTGCCCAACTTTTCTGTTTTGAATTTGGGAGGGAATGAGCAACAAATGGGTGACTATACACAGACTCACCCCCACAATGCAGTGTATATCATTCCTCTTATTTTCTCCTTTCTCCAAATTTCCCAGCCCTTTTCACAGCTCATCTTTTTTCCCCCTTGTTCAGAGGCTCTACACCTTCACACACTGCCCTGATGTCTTTCAGGCAAACAGCAAATGAAGCTGCAGAAGGAAAACCCCAAAACGCAAACAAAATGTCTTTAGATTATTCAGATGATACCAAATCTCACCTGTCTGCTGGTGAACGTGTGTAGAGCAGATGTGCCCTTTGGCACCAGTGAGTTATTTAGAGAACTGTGAACTGAAAGGCATCAAATGGCCCCTGTGGGGCTGTGCAGCAAAGCTATGTCTGCCAAGGACAGAGTGGCTCTGATTAGTAGCAATGATGTGAATTTGGTCCAAGCAACCGTGCTGCACTGTGCCCTGATAGCAGGGAAAGGGGCTGGGAAAAGACTATGTAACGCTTTGCTAGTAAAACTGATGGTCTTAAGGGTCCCCCTGATAACAGAGTGGGCAGGGATCCCAGGGAAGCTCTCGATGGGGGGCACAGGAGGTTGATAGGGGGCGAGACCCATGGGACTGGACTCCTACTCCCTTCTCTAGCCGCTAGTTGTCCCTTAGAAACTTGTTTTGCTCTCCTGGATAGAAATAACTGTGATGTACTGTAGCATGTGTCTTGTTTGTGATGGCCCCCATCCAAAGCCTACTGATATCAGAGGAATGCTTTGCAGGAAGTCAGAAGGATTTTAGATCAGACCCCAACCTTTGCAGCTACTTTTGTATTGCTTTCCTGCCAGGACTCACTGACCAGCCACCCAATGCCTAACAAAATCAGCATGAAGTGTCAGTCAGGGTTCAGTTCAAGTGACAGCTAAATATGCCTCTCTGGAGATGAATGAGAGCTGGTGGGCCTGAAATGCAAACGACCTCAAACAAAGCCAGCCAGTGTCCAAACCAGCTAGCTTTTAAATCACACAGTAGCCTTCAGCCATTAACACTTCAAACACCATCCAACCCTTTGAAAACTCAGCTCATTTACTAGTATTCCTATTAATGTCCCTTCCACAGGATTGCCTCCTGAATTGGTCTGAAGAGAAGCAGCCAGCAGGATCTGATGGTTGGATGCAGAGGTCTGAAGTCGCTCACCTGCACTGTTAAGCGTGTGCCCTTCAGCTTTGGGTGAGTCGTGGCTCCTTCCACTCTGTGTGGAGGTTGAGAGGTTGCCTGGAGGCACGTGCCTGCCCCTAGCTGGCTGCAGGTGCTACTGGCATGGTGTGGCTCTGGGAACAGCAGAGAGTTTCTACGTACACAGTGCTCTGCTGCTACCTCCCTTGCCCTGGCACATGCCTGAGACAGTGTGCACGCATTTCAACTTTATGCCAGGCTTATCTAGATAGTGGCACAATGAAAGGGAGACAGTTCAAAGCAGATACTTTCAAATCTCAACACCAAGAGCAAGAAACTCTTGAGTGACAGCCCCAAACTTGGCAAAGATTCACCTGCAAATGAGGCAGATGAACAAACAGCTCTGAACAGAAATTGTGGGTAGACATCTATTCTGCTGGTTCCCTCCTGGCTGAGGGTCTCCCCACCAGTTTGTGCCACTCACCCCCCTTTTGAGAGAAAGAAACAAGCCAGTAAAAATCTTGGAACTGCCATGAGCTGAGGTATTACCATGGCTGACAAGAAACGTTCTAGGCTGTGAGCTGAAAGTGCAGAGCTGCACAGAGATCTTTCCAAAAGTCTCTGGGTACTCTGAACATCAGAGTATGCAGAACCTATATCTTCTGGGGTTCCCCACACAGCAACTGACCTGTACATTCCCCTTGCTGGGTTTGGAGCTATCCTCTGCTTTCTGGGTATAAAAATGTTCTTTGGAGTGAAAGAACTTCACCATGTTGTTTTTTTTCCTGTTCTATGGACAGACACAGTGCAAGTGGAGTGAGTATGAATTGCACCACACTTGCTGCTCACCAGCTGGCCGGGGGAAAACAGTGCTTGCTTCTGTCTGGGCCGTGGGGCTGGAAAGGTGAGGCCAGCAGCAGGAGTCAAGACAAATAGGAGCCTGTTTTTGATTTGTCATCTGACCCCTGCCAGCTCAGAGCACCCTGTCTGTAATCGTGACCTAAATTAAGCCCAAATGCCATCAGCGAGGCTGTTGCTTTCTCTCACAATGCAAGTGTTTCCAGGTACCTAGCCAAAGATTTATAATCCACCTCTAATTACATTCTTGTTTGCGTCTGCTGTCATGCTGGCTTGGTCTTTCTGTGGTTCGTTAAGTCGAAGAGCGTGCCTGGCCCTTTGTGCTCCCAGCCTGTGTGCACAGACAGCAAGGGACGCCCATGGCTGACTAGCTGCTGGAAGAAACCTGCTGTGCTGGGCTGTGTGTCTTTAGTAGCCCAAATATCATGGGAGACATTTTGGCTTGTTAAATCCTTGACTGCACAGTCTGCTGTCCACGGTGGGTTCACTTGATAGAAATAGCGCTGGCAGCAGCCCAACAGCAAGAACACTGCTTTTTTCTTAAATGTGAAAGGAGAACAAAGGCTTGGTGTTCCCTGCCCAGCCAACTCTTGCCTTTTGGATGGCAGATGACCAGCATCTTTCCAAAGCTAGGCTTAGGCACTGTATTTTTGCTATGAAGCTGAAGATTAGATCCTTAGAAAGATGATCTGTATTTGATTACCAGTAATTAGCGTAGATTCTTCAGGCAGGGTGCTGGAAGGACTAAGATGGAATAACAAGCCCTGTGACACCACACATGGTGACTCAGTGTTAGCTGTTACAGGCCTTGACCTGCTAGGGAGCATGCTGGGCAAAGTAACTTTTTATTCTGAGTTACAAAGCCTTTCTGCTCCCCAGAAATATAGGAACTGTTTCTGAGGAAACCTAACTGGGTATATGGAAAACCACTGGCTTGTTTAAGCAGCAAAACTGAATCTTCACATGTATCTCCTATGCTGATCCCTTCATCCTGCTCTGTGCCAGGTGACAACTCCATAGCAAGTGACGTAGAGTCCCAAAAATTGCTTTTGGAGGAGAACCCTAGCGCTTATTACTAGAGGAGTGGTTCCAAACATCATCTCTGCTTTCTCCTGCCCCCTTTTGTCTGCTGTCTTTTCCCCCTCAGTGCCAGGACTTTCAAGTCAGTCTGTTATGGTTGTGATATTGGGGCAGAAAACCCAGGCAAATACTTTATACACGCACACACTGAGCAAACCAGACGTCCGGTATTTAGAAATAAACAGCGTAAAGAGATTTGGGAAATTCAGTGTTCATGCCAAGACATTTAAGAGGCATCTTGGTTCAAGTAAAAGCCTCAACTCATTTCCATTTTAATTTTTTTCACTTTGTTTTTAGCTGTTGCGTTCAAGTCATTTTAAATCAGAATGGATTGTTTCTGTTTCCAATTCATCAAAACAAAGGTACTTTGTCTTCCACTTATGTTTCAAGGTGCTAATTGCATTCAACTATTTTCTGTCAATGAACAAGCATTTTACTGATGTTGAAATCTTTTGTTAAAGAATTTGTACCCTGGAAACTCTTCATCTTATGCTGTTAGGTTAAATTGCTGAGGAAGAAAGAATCCCTTCCATGACCCAGTGGCCGGTGGTGTTGGAGGGACCATTCAAGGGAGGTGTCAGGTTCTGCTGCTGCCTCCTGTCTGCATCACCAAGCGGCACTCAGAGAGCTAAAATCTACAGACTCTGTAGCCTGTAAACTGGAAACTGTTGGTCTGCGGTAAATTTGGATCCAATCAAGTTTTTGCTTGCTGATTTTCTTTAGGTTCAGCAGTCATTAAAGGTGATGAGAATCTTGGATGAGACCCAGTTAGCTATCGCTCAACACAGGAGTACGAGACTGATGAAATTATTTGTCCTTAGTGGTAAAGGAAACTGTAGATATGTAATGCAACTGTCCTGAATTTGTATGCTCAGTTGTGAGATTGTGGTTTGTCTTTGGTTATGCTGTATATTTTTGAAGAGGAATTTAGACCAATGGTATTTGCATTGCCCCATGTGTATTCTAGATAGCGGATTTGAGAAAACATGACAGATTGGAAATAGATGTTTTTTCCATGCAGGTTGGCAGTACTTTTACCTGCTAGCAGCTTAAAGAGCGGAGGCTGGGTGATAACCAGACAGTAACACGTTCTGCTTCTCAGAGTGTTCTTTGCAAGAAGGGAGCAATTGCTTCAAAATCTGCTCTCCTAGTAGTCAGACTAATATTCAGGACATAATCATGAATCTAACTCCTAGTTCAGATCAGTCTGCATCACCCATTTTCACCCTGCAGACCATTTGCAGGTATGCTCATTGCCGATCAGGACCAAGTTTCTACCACATTTCTTTGCACAAACGTTTTGGCCTCTCCTGCTCTGTTTGTAAATAGGATTGGGTTTTGATTTTCTGTCAACAGCATAACAGTGTAGGAAGGTCAAGTTCTGAGTGTTTCTGGTGTTTGTCAGGGAGAATTCAGGCAATGGTTACTGCATGTTACTAACATAGCTGAATGTCAAGAGCACCAGAAGCACTTATTCCTGTTGCCCTAGAGAATATACCTGGCTCCTGGCAGGAATTGAGGTGAACCTCCATTGTCCCAACAGAGAGAGGGGCTCTTGCAGCTGGGCCAAAGTGGAGAGGAACTCCTGTCCATCCACAATGGCTGTAACTGTAGGTCAGTGGATGCTCTGAGATTCAGCTTGCTGAGAGCAAAGAAATGCAGAATGACGCAGATCTTTTTTTTTGTCCAGTTGCCATGTTTTGATCTCTTGCCTTCACCATCCTGCTAGGCCCCAGTGATGCTGCTGGGACTCTGTCCTGGGAGACAGAAGAAGAAAATAATGTCTAGAAACCTGACACTTTTTTGAGGCAAAGGGAAGTTGAAGGGTAATGCTAGAACCCTCCAGTGGCCCATCATGGGGTTTTCATTGCAGTCAAGGTAGGTCTCCTAGAGTCACTTACTCTTGCAGGAGACTGGGGGGACACCATGGCAGCATCCTTGTTTGCTTTCTGTCTTGGTACCTCTTCCAAAAGATTTGGGCACCTCACAGTCCTGGAAATCTCCTACAGGATCAGTCTCTGGAGGCAGCAGTGCTCTAATACCGTGCTTGCTGGTATTGTTCGCACAGGTGCAAATGGCACATACAGAGCAGACAGCTTATTGCTTATGGAGCAATATTGATGTTATTGATTGGGCACATGACACTGGGAAGCATCTCCAAAGAAAGAGCGATGTAGGAAAGAAACATTAAGTGGAGGTTGTATGAGTCCTGGATTTGTACATTTGTTGCATGCAAAATGTTGTACTGGAGGAGATGATGCTCACAGACACGTCTGCACTTCCCTGCATGCTTCCAAGATATCTGAGCTGAATCCTGCCACACAGGGCTTTTCATCCTGCAAGCTTGGGCTCTTCTGTGGGTCTGTTGGCAGTTATTAAAACACAAAACCCTTCTTGCCTACAAATCCGTGTGCTTGATCTTCCCAGCCCAAATCCTACAAGTAACATGCACTTGTCCCCAGGGCAGCTTGCTCAAATAACCACAGCTCTGCCGGAAAAAGGGCTGTTGGAGCCTCGGGGAACTGGGAGGAGAGGTTGAATTATTCCCAGCATCCAAAGACCAAGAGGTTCCTTCTTCTTCAGCAAATGTTTTCAGTTCCCACTTGGTGAATTATTGCTAGGGATTTTTTTCCCTTCAGTGTTTCCATGAATGTGGTTGAGGCTCTGATCCAGGAAATGGAGGGGGGGGGGAAACCTCTGAAAAATGTATCGCACCATTTCAAAACTCAAGTGGAATTAATTAAATCCAAATTTCAACAGTGTGTCCAAAGTTGAGCTAGTCTCAAGATACACTTCATAAGGTTTGATTTCAAAACAATCCCTTTGTGCACATGCACATAATTTAGGGAGGTTTCTGTGTATCCAGTACAAAGCAGGAGCTGCTTGGGTACCTGAGCTTAGAGGGTAAAGGTAGCATTTGTAGGCCAGCCTAGAGAAAACCTTTTTCTGTCTGATTCAGTTTCTCCTAATCCTCTGCTCAGCAAGCAGCAGATTGGAAAAAGAGTCAGGAAATAGTGTGGAAAGGAAAGCCAAACCATTTGAAATGGAGATGCTGTGGCTGGTATGCTCACAGCTCTGCTAGCTGGAGAAGTAAATAGAAGTAAAAGGAGGTAAGGGGCAGGAGAGAAAGCATGTGGGATGTCAGCCTTGGGCTGAAGCAAAGTAGTTAGAAAACGTTTTTGAATTGTGATTTCACCACTGCAATGAGGTTACACTGGGGCTCTGTCCTTCCATCAGTTAAATTAAGATAATGGAACTTTCTGCCCCATGGAAGACAGAATGGATTTAAAAAATAATGCTAGTAGGGTGGAGCTTTCTCAGATGTTTTTGAAAGCCCAAATGCCAAATTCTTTCCTTCTTTTCATGTGTGTGTCCCAGCTAGCTGTAAGGAGGTTACACACGGGTCAGTGAGGAGCAAGACTTGCTCTGTAGCGTTGCGTTTG
Source organism: Penelope pileata (assembly GCA_013396635.1). Lineage (NCBI taxonomy): Eukaryota > Metazoa > Chordata > Aves > Galliformes > Cracidae > Penelope > Penelope pileata. The sequence goes on from WBMW01002207.1 coordinate 1,597,184, forward strand.
ACAAATTATTTCTGTCATGTCTGTTCTTTTTATTTATTTTATTTTTTTTCCTCCTTGGGGAGGAAACCAGCGTCTCATTTGCTTTTGCCTTGTAGTGGTGGCCAGGGGGAAAGCTGGGGGGGAGGACTCCTTCTACATGAAAGATCAGTTTTGCCTCTTTAGTCTCTGCAAATGGGGAGATTTTGATTTCAGAGCCTGGGAAGGAGGGAGGTTCTGCCTCATTTCTGCCAGGTAACACCACGTGTCACCAGCATTTTCCTGTGAATTCTTTGTCTTGGCAGGGATGTTGTGGGTGAAGAACCTGAGACTGAAATGTCTCTCTTCTATGGAATTTCAGGTGTGTTGGGAGCTGATAAACTCTTGGTGGAGATGAGAGAAAGCATTTGTACCAGCCTTTGTTTGAAGCAAGGAAGCAGTAGATCAGTGGCATGCAACACGATTTACAGACTAACTTCATCACTATGAGAAGAGTTTATCTGTAAACGTGGGTTATCAGTAGATGTATGGTATAGCAGCAAGTGACCTTGTGGAAATACCATGGGGATTGCTTGATGGGGACTGCACATTGCCTGAGCAGGCTCAGAATCCCACAGTCATGCTCAAACCCTGGAATTAAAGGAACTGAATTCAGGGCTCTGATTCACTCTGATAGGGCTGGGAATCTATCCTGTTGAGCTTAAGAGCAGCTAGACCTGCCTGTGCAACAGGGATATTGAAATTGAATGCATGAGCTGAATGCATTTGTTCTAAAGGTCTCCCAGCCAGCTGCTGCTCCTGCTGTATTTCCCATGGCTTTCTGCAGGCAGAGTTAACACTAAAACCTGAGCCAACTGATAACAAAAGCAGGTAAGAGCTGGCTGAGCCTATGTGGCATTACCCATCCGCCTTTTCCTAGTGGCTCCAACACTGGAAATACATTGAAAGTGTGATTCAGTAGAAGTTCAGGAGCTGAACTAATGCAAGCACTGTGCAAGCATTTCTCCCAGTGAAACAGCTACTGACAGCCTGCTTGATGCTCCAAGCCTTTGGTGGGTAATTGGTACTTCCTTCTGCATTGCATCAGCAGTGTCGCAAGGCGTGTTGCCTGATGCCACATGGCTGCAGCATGACCTGAAACAGCACAATGAAATTGCTTAGACAATGCTTTTAAGCTGTAGAAAACCCCTTTCTCCCATTTTTTCCCTCTCGTCAACTGCTCAGCTAGTATTGTTGCTTTATTTTCCTAGTGCAGACTTGTCTGCTGGAGCCGGACCCTGTAGCACCTTTGTATGCTAGCGTGACAGCATCTGGACCCAATCTGTGCTCAGGCAGCAAGCCTGCCAGCTCCACCAGCCAGCACCACCTGCCAGGTAAGAGGCAGCAGAGTGCTTTGCCATGGTGGAGGAGCAGAGAGGGCAGTGCAGATTGCTGCCAGGGCCAATGGCGTGGAGCATGCTCAGCTTTTGTCTCCCTTCTCTGTGCATCCCACCAGACCTGAAAGGGCTCAGTGTTCTCTAGAAAATTTTGAGTCTCTTGTCCACAGCCCCATCACAGCTGTGTTTGCTAAGGGCATAGTTCAGCCTCTCGTCCTTTCAGACCACACTCTCCTATTCGCCTTCTCTCTTTTTCTTCTTCTCACAACAGTTGCTTCCTTTCTCATCTCTGGAGGAGAGCAAGTGCTGGCATTGCTTCACAGGCAGATGCAATATCAGCCATTGTTTTCCCCTCTGAGTCACCTTAAGAGGTTTACATGTCCCTTGGCATCCCCCAAGCCCTGCTTTCTGAGGATGCATGCTGATACCTCCTACCTTCCTGGTTGCTGAGGTCTCTCCTGTTCTTTAGCTCATGTTTGTCCTCTGTCACTCTGCCCGTGTACCCTGCACCTTGTTTCCTTGCAGATTGTTCATGTCTTTCGGCGTTTTTTTTTTTTTTTAAAAAAGAGGAGCATTATGTCAATATACGAATACAGCAGTTTCATATTCCTGTTTGACTGCTCCTGTGATGCTTTCACATGTGGCAAACATACTGAGACAATCAATCATGTGCACCCACAGGGTGTAACTGTAAAACTGCCTGACAGATGAAGATGTCTCTTGCTTCTCTTTTGTGCTGAATTTAGGAGATTTTTGGAACTCCTGCTTTTGCTGTGCCAGGGCTGATTTACCCTCCCTGACCCCCAGGCATGTTCTTGTGGGTATGATAAAAGCAGATACTATGCATCTTGTGAAAATTAAACATGAGGATCTTCTTTTTCCCTCCTGTTCCCCTTTGGAGCAAGGAGATAGACAACGTCAACAGAAGCTTGTAAACACGGAATAAGGTTGGGAGAGAAATGGTTTACAGTACGCTTGCTCTAGCAGGGCCTAATTTCAAGTGGTTCAGTTCATGGACACAGTGTGAACAAGTGGGCAATAACCAGCCTACAGGTACTGCTTCCAGTGAGTGTGCTGAAGGGGAGCACTCTGGAAAACTTGTATAGCAAAAGCACACGCTGCAGCTGTGAGTGCTGGGGCATGAAACTGCCAAGTACAGGAGCAGTGATTTGCCTGTTTGTCTCTCTTCTGTCTGACCAGAAGACTTCATACCACTACTCTCTGCAATTCTGGATACTCCAAGTCCCCTCTGACACCCTTTGTGCATCTCACGTCTTTCTGCATTCTCAGTATCCTCTGTGTCTTTGCATTATGAGCACATATTCTTCTATCCATGGCTTACTACATACACGGGTGGGATTCATCCTCTATACAAAAGGCCTTATAAACGTTAAGCCTTAGGGCACTTTAAGAGAATATACTAGACAGTCACTCCAACATGAGGCTGAGCCTGCTGGATGTGACAGCCCACTTTGGGTTAATCTACCTTATGCAAACTGTGCATTGTTCATTGCCAGTGTCCCGTAGGGTATACGAGCTGGGCAAGAGGCATAATGGACTAGGTTTTGTGTTACGGTTCTCTCCATATTGTAATTAAGCTGGTGCCCAGTGCCATTCATATGTGTGTGACCTTTCCCAGCATCAGTGTCTGATTTGGGGTCTTCTCAACCCACCTGCCTAGTATACAGCCAGCCTGAGAGAAGGGACCTCAGCAGGCAGCAAGGAGCCAGGCACCAGGCATTTCTGCCTTATGCAAGAGGCAAGCACTGAAGTAAATAACATGTGTAGCTTTGTTATTAAGCTTGATCTTGTTAGGGGGCAATAAATGTTCTCTGTGATCATTTTTCCTGTAGGATATCAACACGGTATAAAACTGTGGCTCTGGCTTTGCTCTTCCTGCTCATTAGAGCTTCATGCTTCTTTATGCCATGCCCTCAATCTGTTGCTGTTTGCCATGAACAGCTGCATGTCCCCCATTTCCTTCAGAGTCATTTTGCACATGTAAGATGCTGGCAGTTCTAGGGCTTTACTTGTCCTTTCCCCTTTGTTCCCTTCTCACTTTTACAAAACTAACTTTGCAGCAGTTGTGTCTAATTTAAAAGGGATGATTTGGGCAAGATACCTGTTTGGAAAGCAAAATTGGGGACATCTGGCATTCATTGACTTTTAAAGGCAGAGAAATGACATAACTAAAATGCAGATATAGAGGATTTCCAGCTACTTTTTAGGGGGATGTTATTTTAGTAAATTGAACTCAGATAGATTTGTTCTAATTGCTCCTAGCCACAGCTCAGAATATAGTATGGACTGGACCTTATTTAATTACATGCCATGAACAAACTAGCTTTGTTACATCAGACCCAATTCTTTTTTTTCCTCTGCTCATCCACCTTTGTCTTCTCTGCACAAGATGGCTGCTTTAAGGCCTGAAAACACTACTAGAGCCATCCCCTGAGTCTTTAGTATCTATGTTTCTGCCAAAAAAAGCTGCCATATCACAGCCAGAGTCAGGTATTTACGCAGTACCTAGGGGAACTTGGGCTGGGGACAGAAAAAGCATTCGCCTCAACCCCAATTTCTAGGCTGATTTCCAAGAGAGGATCCAGCAAATCGCTTAGTCTGGTTGTCTGGGCATGCAGGTAGGAGTGAGACAGATGCTTCCTCTGTCCAGCCAGAGGCAGCTGGCCTGGCTGCATGGTGCAGAGGGACTGAGTGGTGGCCTGATGGCCTGGAGCTGCAAGGCTCTGATCAGTAGTTACAGAACAAAAGCCAGCCCTTTATAACACTTCAAAACAGTAGAGCTTTATTTAAACTTGAAGAAATGAGTCTTTGGCATTATGTGGGGAGAGGAGACTGTGTTTCTAGCTGCCAGTAATGCATACTTTCTAATTCAAGAAGGAGCAGTAAGGCAGATCCCAAAGACAGCAGCAGGCACAAACCCAAAAAAATCCTGGCTTTGCCCATGGAGAGACTGAGATGTTGGATCCTCTAAAACAGAGGCTACTTTATGAGTAGTCAGAAACTGGGCCACACACAAGTCGGGTATATGAGGGTAGCAGGGCACCGCTTTATTTCTTTTGCTGAGGGATCTCCTGCAAGCAATAGATCACTCTGTGATGACCCCCTTGTCTGTACACAACAGGTTTTAAGCTCCCCACATCCCTACTGCTGGCAGTGCAGGTGAACATGAACCCACAGTTTTATGTAGGGCAGATGTATGTGAGGAGATGTCTCTCCTCACTTGGCTTTCTGAGGGGATAATCTTGGAAGACATCAAGCACCCCAGTGTGGCAGTCCCAGTCTCAGTCAGCCTCTCTCCAAGTTGTGGGCTGTTCCAGTTAAGCATCAGGACTTTATTCCTCTATCATTGAAGCTTGCAGTAGCAACCTTAAGCATTCTTTCCTCAAAGTAATCTGCAGTGGGAGTAGCCCATGTTGCCTTTTTGTGACAGATTTTCTGTTGAGAATTTCTGTTGATCTGATCTCCTTGCCACAGAATTAATCATGACTGGAGATGGAAGAGAATCAGGCCTTGTCTAGAGGGAACTTGTGCTGAAATGCAGTGAAACCCATGCAAAAATGCTATGTCTGATAGAACCAAAGTAACTCTAAGGAGACAGAACTTGAGCTGAGAGCCAGGTGAACTAAGCAGAACAGCATGAGCCTGGGATGAAGAGAGTGGGAAATTGTTGCATGGTGTTTGTCCATTTATTGACAGGTGAGTGAGGAGAGGACAAAGACTGGAGTGCTGTAGGGCTCTGATCCCTACTACCTGTCAGAATTAGTTGTTAACAGGATAGAGGTTGTAAGGATTTGGTCCTGTTGCCATAAGTTCTGAGTGACAATGTCATCCTGCCCACGCAGCCCGTGGTGGTGAGAGCAGGCTGGGGCAGATACTTTGCAGACAGACTCTGAGCCAAGGCTCTAAGTCCCAGTTTGGCTGCTCTTCCCTACAAAAGGGAAGCATGTTTTGTTTTTCCTGGGCTGTTTGCAGCACCATTCACTCCAGTCTGGGAGAGCTGCCAACCCCGTCCAATGTTTTTCCCCAGTGAGTGGAATAATTCTTCTTCCTTCAACCTGTCTTGAGCTCTCAGAATAGCATCCTTAGGTATGACATGACATATTCTGTTGCTCTGCTGTCTGCTGCAGGCAGTCTCCTCTTTCTTTCTGTGTATCCCTGCTCCAGTTTATACATAGCCATTGAGATTGGCATCTTTTGTCCTTAATAGAGATGCTACAGGGACTTAAGAGATAAGAGGAGGCAAATCTTGCTGAGTGAGGACACTGGAGTCTGCTATGGAATGCAAATTCCCATAGCACTAGGTTGCATCTCAGAGTGGCTTCATTTCACTTGGCTACCAATTTTTTCTTGGTATTAGAGCACAACATGTCCCATAGCTGAGTTTTATCTGCAGGGGGAGACCCCATCCTTTCAGACCCTTGGAAATGGTGACTTTTTGCAGACTATAAAGCAAACGTGATCACAAACCTTCCCTCTTCATTTTGCTGCTGACTCTGAGTAAAGCCAATCCCAAGCATGAATGCATCAGCACATTGCTTCCTTGGCTCCCGACTCCCCTCCATGACCCTGGCAGCTAGACACCATCTCTGTTGCCAGACTAAACCTTGCCATTCTTTATGATGGGAGAAGCTGCTCAGCCCCCAGGCAGAGGTGAACCTCTTCTCACTCTGCTATTGAGCATCCCTGCAGACACTTTGGTTATGCTAACCTCCGTTCTACACAGCCTTCCATACAGGCTCCCATTTCTCCTCTAGACCCACCTCCATGTAGAACCACCTTCTCCTTTTAGGAGAAAAGGAAAAAAAAAAAAAAAATGCCCTGTTTGCCCCATCCTTTCCTCCTAAGAAGCTGTACCTGAACTGCTGATGCCCTATAGAGGAAAATTGAATGATCCCTTGGGAGACCAGATCCTATGCTAATAACCTGGCCCAGCCCACTGCACAGCTGGTTTGGCATTTTGCAGATTCTCTGAAAGAAATCTCCCTCTTCTCCCTCCTTTGCATTCCTGCCAAGTGAGCCCTGCTGCACTGCATCCCTGATCTTTTCTGACATTAATTACCCTTTCCTGGCTTGGACTGCCCTGTTTGTGGCCAGGAAACCGAACTCACTTGTGCCTGGAATCAAAGCAACCACTGGAGTTAGAGGGAAGAGAGTGTGTCTCTGTCCTTGGACAGCTGACTGGAATAAGCAGGTGTCCAGAGTCCTTCCTGTCCCAGGGAGAGCTCCTTTGCCTGTTGCAGCCTCATCTGAATCTGGCCAACTGCTGAGTCCCTGCTATGCCTGCTGGAGTGGCTGAAAGTGCGGGTAATGGGCCAGCTTTGAATCCGTGTCCAGCATCTTTAGAAATGCACCAAACAGACCCAGCAGAAGCTCAGTTAGAAATAGTGGTAGGAGTAAATCCTGGAGGTAGCTTGTCTCCTTTCACATGTGACTTTTCAGGCCACTAATTTCAAAGGTTTCTGACTTCCCTTTACCTGTGACTTCCCTGTCACCTCTGAACAGCCCTACCCCAGCAAGCAAAGTTGCTTCCAGCGGGGACATGCAGGGTCCCAGCAGCTTGCATTGTGCAGCCTGTGGCAGTGTGACAACCCCAAGAAGGATGCTGCTCTAATGGCACTGTTGAGGACGTTTCTGACACAGCCACATGCCCAATGCCACCCAGTTTCAGTTTTCCTGGCAGTCAAATGCTAGCTTTGAGCCTCTGTGTTGAAGGAAAACAGCTTTGCTGCTGGGCCTTTAGAAACTGTCATCATCTTGAACTGGGAGGAAGATGCTAAGTCAGAGAAGGGCAGACATGGGTGCACAGTGTTGTTCCTGACACTCTTTCCACGGTGCCCTGAAGTTCCCTTCACCCACTCAAAGGAAATCAACAGTGGCTGGAAAATTTAACTGGTACTCAGCAGTAGTGAAGTCAATCTGTATTAAATCCTATGCTATAAAACAGCAAGCAACATCCACGCTCTCTTTTTGAGAGAGCAGCAACGTGTCTTAAAAGAAGTATTTGTATGTGTTAGCCACATCTTTGAGCCCACATCCAATATAAAAGGACTCCCAAGGCAAAGTGATTTCTAAAATACAGCACCATCTAGTGCTGCATTGCAGCACCTCGTTGCAGGCAGCCTGCCTGTCCCCACCTTGCCCCCCTCAGCCCTGGGGGTCCACTGCTCGCTTTCCCTCCCCAGTGTAAGGCTGTCTCCCTTTCAGAGTGGGCTTTGATTTGGTTCCTGTGTCAGATGGCAGTGTGTTGTCTGAGTGCTGCCTGAGCAAGGCTCTTTGTGCCTGTGTACTTGCAGCGTTCCAGCAGCCTCTTGCATAATTCATGGAGAAATTCTGTCAAAACTTCATCCAAACCCCAAATCACATGTGAAACGCAGCTGGAACCCATCCTTGCAGATTAGAGCCATTGCAAACATTCCTTCCCCCTGCTCCACCGCACCTTATATGCCTGTGTGTTAAAATAAAGGCAGGCAAAATTTCCAGTTGTGCAGAAATGCTGGTGCTGAGTGATACAAATAGGGCCAGTTACAGGAGCATCAGCTGTGACCTCGTGCTCTATAGAAACACAAAGGGCAGTGGACTGTTGCTGAAGGTCTGTGGTGGGTAAGAGGTAGTATCAGGAAGTTAAAGTTCACAATTTAAAGCCTTGCATTTGTAGTGGGGAAAAAAAACTTCTGGAGGATTGAAAACTGCGGATCTGAAGCATCTCTTTAAGAGGGATAAGAGCTGCTACAAACACCATTTATTAGGTGTAGAATTTGTTTGGCCAAGAGCAAACCTAGCTGATGATTACAGAGTTAATTTCACCTAACTTCTCACCACGTCATACAGAGCAACCTGAAAATGTTTTTTTTTTTCCTTCCATGCACGCAATGTTTCAAATTAAAACCAAATTCTCTTAAAGTTGTACCTAGGATTCATGTCACTTAATTCATGTAACAGGGCACTAAGAGCTCCTGTTAATCCCAGCAACTTTACACTCTCCCCTTTCAAACCGAGGCAGTATGAGGTGAAACCCTGGAGGTATAGGAGCATGGAGGGGGCAACGAGTAAAGCAGGCAATGCTTGCAGTAGTGCTGTATGACTGACTTACTGTACAGACAGGTTTCCTGCTGCTTTCCCAGGGTGAAGGAACGTCGTGTCAAGGCAACATAGTCTGGAGGTAGCTTTGTCTGATGTATCTCTGTTGTATTTGGGATGGAAAAGGTTTGTTCTGTGGTAACCAATGCCACAATGGGGGAAGATGCTGTAGAAAATTGTTCTTTTCACAAGTGAATGCATGATACATTTTCCCACATCTATTTGACCTCTTAACCATAAGGAAAACATGTTATTTCTTTGCACCAAACTTTATTTCCCCTTTCCAAGAGGATGAAACCAACATCACCATGAAGGTGTGAACATTTGGAAGCAGAACTGCTGACTGTGTACAAAAGGGGACAGTTTCCTTGTGACACCAACAAAAACAGAACTACACAGTGTGTAGTTTGGAGCTAACCACAGTGGCAGGAAGAATTAAATTGTCCGTTTAGATTCCTTTGTTTACTGGAACACAAAAACCAGCAGCATAAGAACTTGCTTTCTGTGGCTCATAGCAAAGGTGTGGTTGAGGGATTGGTACGAAGTGATTCTCAGACACAGCTGTACCCAAGAGCTCAGAAGGTTTTCCTTTTGGGGACCCAGGCCACAGGCACAAATGGTGCAGACCCATAAATCCAGCTGGCCAAAGCATTCTGCTACCCAGCCAGCAGGAAACACGTTCTGTAGGTGCTATGCCCCATGCATTTCTCTCTGCTCTCACCTCCACATGTCAAATGAGCCTCTCGCTGATTTTTTGCACGCACGCAGGAGCTGTTGCCTCACGCTGGAGCAGACTGGACTCCAGTCTCTCATAAACACGCCGTCTGCCCAGCAATATCCTGCCCTGAAGGAAAGAAGCTCTCAGGCTCTGCCAAGTGTCAACCATGGAGAACGTGTCCCAGCAAGACCAGGCCACACAGCAGCTTCCATGTGTGGGTGCTCCCACTGAATCCTTCCTACTGGCAGCCCAAATTCAGCTGTTCAGCACGCACAGAGTTGTGGTAAGCTAATACTCAAATAAAATCTGTTGGAAAGGCATACCTCTGCATTCCTCTCCTTAGCACTGTCTTGGCCTTTCCTGGGTCAATGTGGGATTGTTCCCTATGTTTGCTTCTAGAGTTTTTATTTCCACTCCTGCCAGCCTAATTATAAACGTCCTAGCTGAGCAAGCTTTCAGTTTCTGTCATTTGCTAGGCAACCAAATGTCTATACATTTCCATAGGGGTCTGCAAACATCCCATGGTGCATTCTCCTAATTAGAAAATAATGTCTATAGTTGTGTTTACATTGCTATGCTTATTAGGAAGTAAAACACCGGGTTGGTTTTGTGTTATGTGCAACCTGAGATTGTTCATTTACGTGCTGCTTGAATGGGGTTTTTAATTGGTTTTTAAGAAATGTGTCTTGGGGGTTCCTTGGTTTCTGAATCAGCACAAGCAGAGGTTTACAGCTAGCTATTGTATGAAATTACAGATCATAAGTTACCTGTGAACTTTCCCTAAGTTTATTCAACTCCAGAAATGCAAGTTGAGTTAGAGTGGAAAAAAATTGCGAGGTTTCAGCAAGGAGCCTCTTTGGGAGACATAACTTGTGGTTGGGCTGTAAGTTTCACATCAGTTGGGCAGCTCTAGTAACATGCATCTTAAAGTCAATGAATATTTGTATAAAGCGGAATCGAAGGTTTCCCAAATTTCTGGGAGGATTCCTAGTTTTCTAGAAGCATAAAGAGAGAATCTACAATGTCATCAGTTCTACTCTTCCGTATAACGCAGACTGTAGTAATCAAAATCAATTCCAGATCAAATATATCAAATATATGTATTTTAAGCTGAATATGTGTTTGAGAAAGGAGTCCAGTCTTGCTTCAGAGGTTGCCAGTAGTGAAGGGTTGATTGCTACCCTAATAAATTGCTCCGGTTGTTAGAAATTTTCGTGTCAGGCCCCAGCCACCAAATCTCATTATCTCTCTTGTGTGCCAGTAAATCCAAGCTCAGTTTTGTTCCCAGTATTTCTGCTTCAACAGAATACAAGAACACTCTGTAACAGGAAGAATAAGTTGCAGTCTTGGATACTATTGCCTGAAAGCTATTTTGCAACCTTTTTAATTGGCTGTTTGAATCCTTTCTGGCCTTTCAACACACTCTGAATGGTGGACCCAGGCCTTGTGCACTGCCAGAGGCACCAGGACCAACTGCAAGGATGGTGGAATCACTCATTGTTACTGATGGAGTCCCACCACAGAATCACAGAACTGTTGATTGGAGGGACCATTTTTGGACCCATGCTAACCATTTGTTGCTCTACAGAGTAAGGCAGACCTTAATTCCCTTTCACAGTCCTGTCCTGGCCCCTGCCACCCTCACAAATGGCTGGAGGCTGTAGCATGGAGGATCCACGGGACTATGAGGTCTCTCGGACCCCGTTGTCACTGAGGGCTCAGACACACGGTGCCGTGCCTCTCTGCTGGGTTGCAACAGGAAGAGCTTGATTCAATGCTAACACTTAAGCAAACAGTGTGCTGACCTCCCAATTAATAGAGCAGCCCTTCTTGCTTATTTTTTTCCCGGCATTTGAACTGCAGCACATTCCAGTTGTGTAAAAAGACTGCTGTTTGGAGCGTGCTGGAATCAGGTGGTGAGCATACCAACAGCCAGACAGGATACTGTGCTTCCTGTGAGAGTAAATGCTGAAAGTCATGCAAAGCATCTTTCATTCTGGCTTGGCTGCAACAGCCAGTACAGCTGCTGGAAAGGAAGGGACTTCACAGAGACAGAGAGATTATTCTCTTCTGGCTTGGAGACTACCTGGCCTTTTAATCATATTTGAAAGCCTGTATTTTTAAAGGTTGCTCGCTTTGGCAGAATGCACACCTACAAACCTCCATTTTCTGAGACCACGAAGCCTTGCTCAGGGGTCTGCCACACAGTAATGCAACCGGTGTGTGGATGCTCTGCATCTCTTAAGTTTGTGGGTAAGAATGCAGCTTGAGAGGATTCAAGGAGCTCTTGGACTTATCCCAAGTCTATGTTCAAACATCAAGTAAAAGAGAAATGTGCAACTAAGAAATAGTCCAGATCTGTCCTCAGAAATTGCCCGTCAGGACTCTTAAGGACTCTAAGCACCATTACCACCAGGAAAGTGACACTGGGTTTGTCATGGGATGCTGTTTTTTTTTAAGACACGGTTCAGAAAATCTTAAGCGCAATAGCTGAAAGTTTCAGCAAGTTTCATATACAGCAGAGGTGGAGCTCCTTTGGCAGAAACTCTCTGACCTATTAAGTTGTCTTCGGAATGTACAGGGACTAACCTGAATAGCCAGATTCCTCCCCAAAACTGTGTGGAAACCATTTGCTAGGCATTCACGACACCTTCCCATGTGATGTGGTTGTTGATATATGAATGGACTGGAACAGATAACAATGGCATCCCTATTGTTTTACAAACTGCATTGCTTAGTGTTGAGGGCAGAGTGAATTGCAGCCATTCCATGTGGTTTGCTGACATCTCCAGATGGTCACCGTGAGGATGAGCACAGGAGAGCCATTGGTATCACAGGAGCCAGCATATTCTGCAACAGGTAGTTCTGACCTTTCATCACAACACTCAGGTGTTGTATTTTATAGTATTTAGAAGACTCTCATTGGAGTGGGCTGGAAGGAGATCAAGCAACCCTCTATGGGCATGCGTGAGCTGTGTTTCAACAAATACTTTAATTTCCATAAACATTGCAGTTAGAAATCTGGCCCATCACTCCTGTCTGCCTTTGCTGCCCACCTGTAGAGTAGACATGGAAGCAGAGCCTGGCTCACAGGGGTGTCTGAGGAGAGAAACACAGCCACCATGCAGGAGCAGCTCCGCTAAAATAGAGTAAAATAATCCTACTATCCACAGCCAGGTCCCAAGAGGATTTCTCCATCACCTTGTGCAAGGAGCTTTTCAGTTTTCTGACAATCAATAAAAATGAGATTATACTATAAAAAACCTTACCTTTCATACTGATATCCACAAAGTTTCATGGTCATTGAACAGATTTTCCCTAGCTGGTCTGTTATCTGTGTTTTCCTAATGGAAAATTCAATGTTTTCATTTCAACTTGCAAAACTATATTTACATCAAACTTTGTTTTGATTTTTATAGAGTCTAACACTTCTTCTAGGGTGCTCTGTTATTCATTGAGGCTTCAAGCTATTGGAGTCATTTTGGTAAACCAGACTTTATGGCTGTTTTCATGAGATCCCATGTAACATCAGTCCAGGCTTTTGGAAAGGAATGGCTTTCAGGGCTGCCAGTTAATTTGTGAAAAGATACTACAAGGATATTCTCTCTCCATTGTGTATTTCTTCCCCAATAAAACTACAGAGTGTTCTGATACTTTCATGTCTGAAAAGGTTTTAATATCTCTTCCCCTTTGTCTAGCAATGTTTTAGGTAAAGAACCAGATACGGTGCCTTTTTAGCAGAAAAGGCAATAGCTTAAAAGCACTGTGATACTTTTTGGAGACTTTCCAGCTGATCTGTTGATCTGTACTTTGACAGTTGGCTTTATTTATTGTCTGTGTAGTACATTTAAAGTATTTTATTGCTTCTACAGTGTTAGCAGAGATCTTTGGAGAAAAGAAGGCTTGATGAGGATGTTCTGAGGTTTGTGTCCTGCAACATGCTCTTCTTACTGAAGTTTTCATCGTAAATCTTGGTGTTACAACCCCATTCCCTAGAAATGCAGATTCCAGTGTTCTTTATCAACATCACTTGTCTTCAGTGAGAAGTATTAGCGCTGCCTTTTCCATATGGGAAAATAAGATGCTGGAGGGAGGCTGACATGTGTATAGTCTGTAAGGCATCAGTAGGGAACAGTTTTTCCTGGGGTGTTTCCTTCAGGAAACAGTCACAGATGGGTTGGTCCTAGCATCTTAGATACAGTTACTCCAAATAGCCACATCTTTCCAAAATGTGTTCCTTTGCTCTCCATACCCTCCTCTGGAAACTTCTTTGTTCAACTGCTATTTTTCATGGTCATGTGAAGTTATCCACTTCCATATTTCTACTTCTTGCTCACTGTTGCTGTCCTGTTTCACATCAGGAAAATGACCAGAAGCTTCGTACTTCATATACATCACCTGCAAGACAGCCATGAAACTGCACAGGGATAGGATAGCTGCTGTCAGGAACATCTGCAGGGAACAATCACTTCTCCTCCAAGAAGACCCATCTCTATTGTTCTTGTGCAAGAAATGATGTGTTTAAGGATGTAGACCAAAGCCCAAGAGATTCAAAGTTTATATTCTCTTTCCAAAAGGTACCACAGGATCTTTGATGAAGCATTGAACATCCCTGTCACGCTACCCCATATGAAACACAACTCTGACTTTGGTCTTTTTGTCTGCAGTAACAGTCATCTCTTTAGTGCTGGTACTCAGTGGAGGGCACAGACAGGACCCAGACAAGCCTCAGCTTGTATTTGGGATTGGTATTACACTAGCATATCAGGAAAATATAGTAAAAAATCTGACTCTTAAAAAGTCACAGAATATACTTTTGAGCTCTGCTTTCCTGGTGAGGGACAAACCAAGGAATGTAATCAGATATTTGGTAAAAACAGTAATAAACACGTTTATCAACTTCTGAATCTTACTCACTTGACACCATATTGAAAAAAAACTCTAAGTATTGCAAAAACTCATGGATTGGAAGCTTTAAAACCTCTCCTATAAATTACAGATCCATTATAATGTAGATTTATATTAATGTTGCCTTAGTGCTTTAAAAAACTACCTGTCCTGAAATGAAACATGTGAAATTAATCTACTCCAATTCCTTTTGCATTATTCTCTTTACAAGCTGGAAATCTAACTTATCTGTATCTGATCAAGTGCCAATAATGATAGTCTTTAAGCAAAAACTTACCCAAATTCCTGACGTGGTTTAGTTTCAAGATAACCAAGTACAGATTTCCAGGGTATTTCTGTAATTGATTTTGTATTCGGTGTATATTTATAAGAGATTTTTGTTATATGAGAGAGGCCAGGGTCATTCAGAGTTTGGCTTTGCACCCAAATTACTGGGTTTGGTATTTACTTCCTGGTCATTTTCTTTCAGCTGTGGGAAGATTATGGACAGCCGATTGGCAAGGACTGGGATGTGCAAGCTTTATGCACGGATACAAGGACATCCCCATGTCTTCGTTCTGTTGGAGCGAGGAGTGTCTGGGATTTAACTGCACATTGGGGCATAGGACAGCGTTCAGTCTTGTGTGTTTGGGCTTATTTCACCTTCACAGTTAAAGGATCTCCAGAGTCAGCACTGCAGAAAGACTCCCACATCAGCCTGGCTGGACAGACATTTATTTTCTATCCACAAGACACAGAGGTGGCATGTCCATGCTAAGGCCAAAAATGCAAGCCCAGCTCAGAGAATGGAACTCTTATGATTCTGTCTGTATTGTTTGGCATTGAAGTAGTTTCCAGCAATGTGAAACAGTTCAGGACTATCCTCTACAACTGCAGATCAAAAAGATGAGTATTGTGCCAAAAAACTTCCATGTGCAGCTTGAGAGGCCGGTACCTACCAGGTAGTATGGGACAAAGAGAGATCGTGTTCAGAGAGGAAATCTTACACCACATGCACCTTCGTGACACCACGGCTGTAGGAGGATTTTGCTGTGCCACTCAGTCCTGCCCGTGGTGGATGCAGCAGTTTGGCTGGGTGCTGTACGCAGCACGTCTTTGGGTGAGCGATTCACAAACTCCTTCAAGTCTCCAGCTAAGCCAGCAGGAGCACAGCTGTTTATACTTATATCTCCTGTTTTCTTTTTCTTTGGGGTCAAGCTTTAAAATGAAATTTGCCTTGAGAAGCAGAGGGTAATGTGGGAGCCTTTCTGGTTCTGCACTTATTGGAATGGGTACAATCATTCATATTTTGTCCAAAACTCAGTGAAATAGCTGAATGTTTTCTCGACAGCTGCCATGTCTAATCACACTTATTTGTGTTTAAGTTTTGATGGCTGATTTCCATTTTTGGGAAGCTTTCATGCCATCTAATGGACACAACATTATTGTAGAATTGTGGACACAGACAGGAATATTGCTTGAAATGAGAGTGATTCTGAAACAAGGTAGCCCTATTTAGAGTTAATTATGACCCCTTGAGGGGACTTGGCATGAAAAGACCTGAGAATATTTACAGAATTGGGATGTTAGCCCAAGGAACATTTATTGGGCTTGAAATAAGCCCACATCTTTTTCCTTTTTTTGTTTCTTGTCTCTCTTTTTTTTTTTTTTCTTTTTTTCATTTGAGAGGAACAAGTATAATTGAGTTGGCAAAGTGTTCTCTCTGACATTGATTTTTACAACTTTACCTTTTAGACAAAGTTTCACATGTTCTTGATTTGAAAATTCATTGTGAATGTTTAAGGATCTGGTTTCTCTCTGCTCTGGGGAAGAGAAAGAACAACATACAAAATAGTACAGTGTAAAGAACAGGTCAGGAGCACAATGGTGTGTGTGCCATTTTCATGCTTTTAAACCCAACGTGTGGCTATTTCCAGAATTTGTTGTTGTTGCTGACCCATTTCTCTCTGCAGCTTTGACAGTTGTGACAGGGTCATTAGCTACCTCTGGACCAATTTAAGTGTTTGCCCACACTGAGCTCCACTCTTTGGATTGTCAAACAACTTGCACAGGGAGGAAAAATAGCAAGTCATCTTTGGAAAACACTCTCTTGGCTTTGGTTTTAATTAGCAGTTCTCAATGATAAAAAAGGCATTATGGTATCAGCAGAAAGACTCCCACTGACTCTTGTAAGGTCTGGTATATCACCTTGCACCAGAGAAAACCACATCTATGTGGCAACAATCTTTCCCCAGAGATTGAGTGCTCAGCTGTTAGGGATGGAGTTGCCCTTTATCTTTCTTGAATGTTTGCAGCCTGTGATGGCATATTCTCTCTGTGTTTTTTTCCAAGCAGTGTTAAAATGGCACAGGACTGGACATACGTTGGACATGCCGCTTAGGTAGAAATTAGGATTTAGCTTGCCTAAATTCTGTTCAGTAATTCCTGAATTTTAATTATCCATTTTCTAAGATGATGCTTCCCTTTGCAGTGAACCACTTGTGACTCTACCCCTGTGGCTGGGATCTCAGGATGGACCACCTCAGGGACTCTGCAGCCCACCTAGGCCTCCCCAACTAACACAGTCTCAAGTTCTCACTGTCCACCTCCTCACAATATTTGTGGTATTTCACCACTACATCATCTTGTGGTGGCAGTCAAGGGACAATGCAATTGGAAATGAGTCTGTGCATCAGAGATGTATGACCTTATAATTATAGTGAAAGAATTGATCAGCATATGTGGATACTGGAGGTGAAGGGGACACCTGGCCTTAGAGAAATCCCTTCAGTCTGTGTATGTACTAAGGCATTGCCATGCACTCTCCGGGCCTCTAAGGGCCCACATTGTGTGCTGTTTTATACATACATCCCAAGTTTATTCATATTCTGGAAAGTTGTGCCAGGAATGTCTACAATCTGGCATGTAGCATATTACAGCCGCCTTGCTTAAAGCACTCTGCAGCCAGCTAATTCCACCCTGTTCCTGTACAGACTCCTCTTTGTAGCTGCAGGTTTAGATGGGGTGCAGTGGCCCCAGCCTCCTGCAGTGCTGGTGTCTGCTCACCGTGCATCTCCATCCTGGCAAGAGCAGCATACAGGCAGGTTCATCAATTTTCATCAGTTTTGGTGCGTGTGTGGACCCCACCTGTATCACCTTTGCAGAAGAGAAAAGACACAGCAGATGGAGAACTCATCACAGTCCTCAGGGATTCTTCCCTTCCTGTCCTCCAGACTTGCTTAGGAAGCAGGTGACCTGGAGACCTGGTAGCCAGTACTGAAAGCTGAGAAGAAGCCAGGTGACGTTTCCTGTGCGACTCTTTCTAAAGATGAACTGCTTCAGGTGGCAGTGTCTGCAAGGAGTACAGCGGAAAACAACAGAACGTGTTCTGAGAAGAAATAAAAGCTGAGCACTACAGCCCCCCTAATTCACACATCCACCAGATGCCCAGAAGCTAACCCAAGCTCGAAGGGCTGCACTGGTTTTTTTTTTAAGCTGAATAGTTCATCTCACTGGGGACCAAGGTAATTAATTGCCTCAGCAAAGAATGACATGTACTGCACCACACTGCTTGCAGAAGTTGCTGATGCCCAGAAGCAAAGATAATACTACATTCCCGCTATTCTCCAGCGTCTGCTCTGAGAATTCAAATCAGTAACAACCCATTAGATCTTAACACTGTTTCCAAGAAATGTGGCTAAAACAGCATTTCTTTGGAGGTAACAAAAATAAATGGGACTCAAAAGAAAAGCAATTTACCTAAGAAACTCTGAGAGCTCCAAACATCAGCATATCTCAGCTTTCTTGGGATTTTTTATTTTTATTCTACATTTTCTAAATGGCATTGATTCAGTCCCTGTAGATGGGCCGTGACGGCACACATCTGGTTTTATGGTTAAGGAAATAGCTGATAGAATCAATGCACTCAATACAGCTGACTGGAGTAAATAAAAAAGGATTTGAAGGAAGCCTTGTTTTCCCCCAGATGGACAAGTCCACCTTCAAGTTCACCTTTGTGTTTCGTCCTAAAGTGAGCTTCCTCGTTCTCTGTCCATCCTAACTTTGGTAAAGCCAGCAGTCTGGACTCTGCCCCAGTGGGGCTGACCCACTGGGTAAATGATTTCCATGCACACTTTCCACCATCACGCCTAGTTATTCTACATGGAGCAGTTGTCAAACATGAGCTTCTTTGTTCTCACAAGCCCACAGGAATAGAAAGCAGTGTATCCAAAATGGAGACCATCAGGGTGTAGCAGTAAGAAGTTTTAGGGGTTCAAACCTGGCAGCAAATCCTGCCTCAGAGTAAACAAACTGCAAAACTCCCAGGGAGCCCCAGGGTTTCAGCTGTGGAGGTCATGGGTTCATGTTTCTTTGCCCCAACCTTTTGGGCCCAAAGCAACTATAAAAATTCTCTATGGAGGCATTTTTTAAAAAAGTTCACATCATCTTTTGCAGCGATGGAGCAGCCAGAGAGTGGCACCTGAGCAGTTTGTGGAAACCCACAAGGATCTTGACCTGCCAGGATGATCCCTTGGGTGGGCAAAATGCTGCAAGCAGCAGTTCACTGCTCCCTGCGTTTGCCAGGTGTGTATCAGGCTCCTGCAGAGCCACTGGCTGCCTGTAACCACGCCAGCAACTCACCCTTAAGCCGACAATTGAAGGTAAGACACAGACCTTTATTTTGATGTCTTTGTTCTCCTTGTGCAGACAGTACACAAAGTCTTTCAGACCTCTGTTTTCTTTCAAAGCCTGTATCAATCACAGCTATAAAGTTACTGTCCTAGGAGTGTTTTTCCAGGCAGTGGGAAAGTTATTTTCTTAGGCACCTCATTGTCACTTCATATTCTTGGGAACTACTTCAGAGCAGGATCTGTTAGTTTTATGACAATTCCCTTTATTTACACAGAGGGATGGCAGTTTTCAGTTTATCCCCTTAAATCATTGTGCACAGGGTGTTTCAGGAGTGGACCTGCAAACAGAAATGCTGGTGCAAGGTTTGATCTGAGCCATCCCTAGAGCTGTTCATCTCCCAGCTTTCACTCCTGCAGCCTGGATACAACCTGCCCTGTGCACCTTGAGTTTTATCTTCTATCTTTGCTGCGCTGTCTCCCTATAAGCCCAAGCAAAGACAGGGTAGGTGTTTATTTTGTAATTCTCAGGGGCTGTTGGTGCTCTGTGGCCCTGAACCAGCACAGCTGGGCCCCATTTACCTAAATTTGACCTCTCCAAATAGGTCACTTGACCAATCTCTTATGGGTAGTAGTGTAAAGCAGGTGCCTCCACACCCAGGGAGGGCAGGGGCTTCCTCGTCTATGCAATTACAATCCACTTACAAGTAGCACATGGAAAAATGCTGGCAGAATTTGGTTTGGACTTGCAAGTGATGTCTCCAGTTCCTGCCCTCCGTTTGCAGCCTGTGTCACCCAAGGTTCCTGGCTGCAGCCCATCAAAAAGAGCATTGCCTGCCTGCTGGAGGCTGCTCAGCTCCACCCCACCAGGCATCACCTGGGGGTTGGGCTTCTGGGTGGAAGGTGCCATGTGTTATTTATTTAAAAACTTGAGTTGGACAGGGAGTCCCTTCCTAGGTATTGCTTTTTAGGTATGGTTTTAACAGCTGAAGTGCTTCTGAGTGTTTAGGGGGTGACAGAGAGAATCTGAAGCCCCAGCAGAAGGTAAGCTGGTACCCTGTGGTTGGCTCTGGTAAGAGTCCCATTGGAATCTGTATTTCTCAGTACTAACCGGGCTGGGCTACTTTCTCTAAACACCACCAGGAGTGAAGGCTGGGCTTAACCAGATACTATCTTCTTTGGGCTTGTGAGAGGGGCAAATCATGATCTCGAAATGCATTGTAAATACCAGACATGATGGTACTGAGAAGTTAAAAAATAAAAGATGTGCCTGAGCACAGTTTCTATTCCTTTTGAAGGAGTCAGGATTGTATAGAACTGTGCAGTTTGCTGAGTGATATCTGAGAAAACATGTAACTGATTTGATGTAGAGTAGTAATACCTATTTCTTCCCTAGAAAAATACTTGGCTCTTCGAAGAGACGTAGAGGAA
The DNA here is from genome assembly GCA_013396635.1 of Penelope pileata. Classification (NCBI taxonomy): domain Eukaryota; kingdom Metazoa; phylum Chordata; class Aves; order Galliformes; family Cracidae; genus Penelope; species Penelope pileata. The sequence goes on from WBMW01002207.1 coordinate 1,617,298, forward strand.
ATGTCTGACAGATTTGCATGACAGAGAGCAGTGCTCCCTTGGTAAGGGAACTTACCAAAGAAAGAGTGGTGGATGTCCTCGTTGTGGCCAGTTTTGGTCCAGGTTGGTCTCTCTTTGCTTCACAAAGCTTTTTGCTACTGAGTTTGTACTCTGCATCTCTGTTTGGAGCATTTGGCCCAGCAATCAGATAATGTATCTGCTATTAAATTATGGAAACTTTGTGTGACTACTAAGAGACAAAGAAAGAGATTTTCAAACTCTGGTAGTATTTCAGTGCGTGATCTGGAGCAAAACAGGCTGTCTCTCCACACTGCGATTGATTACTCTTGAATAAAGTGGACTCCTTAATGCCTACTTGCCCACAGGGACATTAAAAAATGTAAAAAGTATTTGTAAATTAAAATGCTTGAATGGAAGGCTCTGGTATGTGTAATTGTAAAGTATCATATTAAGTAGGAAGGAAAACTGTCTGGGGAGTTCCTGGCGTTACATGGAGCCTAGCTTGTCTAACTTAACTAGATTTAATAAGCTCTGCTAGAATCGAAGAAAGGTTGCATTTATACATATTTATTTGAATTTACATAAGCATGTATCAAAGAAAAAATAATCCAGGCTCTTGGTTACTTCAGTCTAGTTTTTGATACTTCATCCCTTCCAGCATATCATAAAGTTCCTTTTCATAGTCTCAGAAGAACATATGGAATTGAGTGAAAGGAGCTGAGCTTGTTACTCTGTGTGACTGTCTGGAGGCTCAGAGTAGAGCTCTGTCTGTGTTAAATTGGTTTTTCTGTGTTCGTGTTGTGTCTGACACTCCAGTACTCTTGGAAAGATTAATGGCAAAGCCTGACAGAACAGGGACACCTTACTTTTGGCCTCACCTTTTGGGCCAAAGCAGTGACCTTGGTGAAGACAGAGGAGACCGCCACTTTGGGAATAGGTGACCATGCAGTGGTTGATGTGATATTTGGGAAACCACCTTGCACCTCTGAGCTTTATTTAAGCTCCTCATATGAATGAGAGCAAAAGATGTGTGCTATGTACTGATGGAGCAGGAGGTTCAGTCCAGCAGCCCTGTCCTGGTTGGAAGTAAACTTCTGGTGAGTGGTGTGTAGCTAAGACGTGCATGTTGGCCTGCCTGAATTAGCGCGTGCCCCTGAGACAGGAAGATAGAGTTCTCTTTCTCTTAGTGGGAAGTAATATGAGGCCAAGAATTTATTCTTCCTCTCATAGCTTCCGAGTTGGTAAAGTGGGGCTGCTCATCCTGCTCCCCTCTGCTTTTGTGTAAAACTTTATCTGTCCTGACAGTGAGTGTTATGCTCCAAGAGTCAACCCATAACACAGCCAACTTGTACATCTTGGATGACACAGTCTCATCCTAAAAGCTATGAAGAGCCCTTGGCAACTGCATTCATAATGTAAAGGGCAGTCTGTGGTCAGAAACAAGAATGTTTTTTGTTAATACAAGCTACAGCCAACTCTGCCAGCTGTTTCCAGACTTTAGCAAGTGTTTCCGACCCAGATAGAGAGAATGGTTGATGGGAACTGGATGAGATACAGCCATTCTAGCTAATAGTCCAGAGTTACACCCACAGAGAAGTTGACAAAGATGCTAGATGTCTCCACTGCAGTATGTACCAAACTGCCAGATGTTAGGGATCCCTTAACTCATCTAACAGGCCTTCTCAAAGCAATGTTACTCTTGAGTATCATGGCTTTCCTGAAAAAGCATTAAAGCGAGCTAATTTTAGCTTTGAATTATGAGATTTTCTCCAACAGAAGGTGTCCCTGAGGACTTCAGGGTAGATTTTATTTCCAAAACGTTGCCTTTGTATATTTTAAACAGAACATCTGGATGAAGTTCTAATGGCCAGTTCAGACTGTCTGATTTACAGCGACAGCTGTTCACCTTTGTAGATGGGGAGATTCACAGAGATGCAGAACACATTTATGAGCTCGATATTCCATGCCAAGGGTCAGGTCTTTTGCCTCGTTTTTATGCAGGTGTAAATCCAGATAGGCTCCTGTGAAGTCAATGAAATTGCTCTACGAAAGGCATGGAAACTGGAGTCACAGGAAATAGCAGACTGGTTATTTCTTTCTCCGGTGGACTGAAGTTTAGAACCCACAGCAATTGGAGGTGATTGGGGTTGAGAAATGTTCCAGAGTAGTGATAGGCTGTTCCTGCTGAGTGATGGGGAAAAATGTTGATTCTTTCGTGATACCTGGGGAGCCACTTCTTCGTACAGCTGTAAGAGATGGCAATCAGAAAGCCCAAAATTAAGAAGTAAAAAAATGAAAGAGTAATATTGGGGCAGATATCTTGAATGCCCTGTTGTAGCTATGTAATATTTGAGTTCCTGTTTCAGAAGGTAGAGCTTCTGCTGCTGAAACTTCCTGCAAGCATTTCTGTATTGATCATTCCAAAAGTAAAAGGGGAAAAAAAAAATCCTGCTTTTAGACAAGTGTATCAGCACATTTTTCATCTTCTGAGCTTTTTATTATTTTATTTACTTTTTTTCCCCCAACAAAAAAGAACGCTTCAGACTTCTCCAGGACACTTTCTTGTTTTGGTTGAGCAGATACTTTCTGCTTTCAAAACAATAATGTTTTGACAAGAAGAAAATAAGTTAAGTGCCTCCAGATCCTATGCAAGCTCCAACCCAAACTTATCTTTGGGGACTTGGTTGTGCTTTCCTAAGACAAAGTGTTGCTGGAGCATTAGAAGCCAAGTGAAGAATCAAGGCCATAGAACTTTATTTTTACCAAATCTGCTGTATTTCACACATTCACACTCTCTTCACTTCCAGCTACTTGATCCACCTCTGTGTTTTCCATAAAATACTCTCAGAGCTGAGCTGCTGATGCCAGCTCTGATCTAAAAAGCTGTGACAATATAGTGTCCTCCATGTTCCACCAAATGGAATAAATAAGAATATTAATTCGGGATGCAATTGTCTGGCTTACCACACTAAGCATATTACTCAATATAATGTAATGGAGCTTTATTTCCAGCTACTGGATGTCTTCCCTTAAATTGCCTCGTCAGTCATCAGGCTGCAGTAGCTTTGCTTGAAGTATTGTTCCACCTGAAGTACAGAGAGGAAATTCCCCACTAAAACTGAGACAGAGATTAGATATGAGAAACTGTTTTGCATTCCCAGGCAGAGGCTTCCAGGGCTCCAGATCACATCAGGAGCACAGGTGTGGGTTTTGACTTCTTTTTTGCCATGTTGACATCATGTCATAATTGTGGTAACTTGAGCTTGCTCCCGAACACAAGTGTTGTTGCTCATTCAGTTTATGCTGGCAACACGGTCCTGAGTGGAAGAACAAGGACAGAAGGTGCCTGAACACCATTGGCATTAATGTAAACTCCCAGAGGATCTGCTAGAGGTAATGCTGCTGCTTTGGATGAATATTTGTCTGCCACAGGTAAACTGTGCCATCAAAAAGTGGAGTTAAGTCACAGACCTGAGATTCTGCCCTAACGAAAACCAGTGGGATGAGTTCACCCTGGTACCATTCAAGCAGGCTGAATACAAAGCAAATTGTTCAGAGCTGGCTAACCTGCAGCTTTATTCATCTAAAATATTCCAGCATAAGAAAAGGCAATTCAGGACTGTTCTCTGCTTTGTCTGGTTTAGATATTAAACTCCTGAGGACAGGGGCTGCCTTGCAGTGCCTGACACTGGGACCTTAATGCTGATCCAACCCATTCAGTGCAGTGATCATGAAAAATGAGCTCTTTGACGTAGTTTTGTCTCGTTCTGTAGGTCCGGGCAACAGGAGGTTATCTTGTGTAAGGCTTCAGAGATTTGGCTCACAAAACACCTGATGATGGAGTTTTGTAGCCAGTTGTACTGTGGTGAGTTGCTGTTAGCAGAGAGCTAATCTGAATACAAGTATTTGTGGAAACAGTTTACATCACCTGGCAAATATATGCTGGAACTTCTCATCCAATCCAGGGATAGAAGCAGGATGATTTATGTGGTCTTCCTGGGCAATCACAAGTATCTCATTGGAAAGGTTTGACATTCCACCTGGCATCACAGACTGAAAGGTTTTTAACGACGCCACGAAGTTATTTTCAGAGTTGACCTGGATTTGCACAAAAGTAGGAACACAAAGGCGAAAACAGCTGGAGGCATAAGTAGGAAGTGAACATCTGAAGGCTTCTCAAGGGGAATTTCTTCTTGAAAAGGAGAGATGAATGAGACATAGTTGCCTCAAATATCTGGTGAACAAAGAAGAAAAGCATGAAACTAATAGCTGACAAGAGCCAGGTCCAGTGTCTGCTGGCATAAGTGGGGTTCAAACCCACTGGGCCTATTGCAGGAAAGGATTTTGCCACTGGTTGTCCTCAGACAAGGCTGTGACATTAACTCAGATGTCAAAATGTAACTGAATTGCTTATTGCTGCTGGACGCCTGTGTCTTTGCTGCAAATGCAAATTTGTTCTTAATATGGATCCACCAGAAGTTTCTTCTTCGTCAAGAGTATTTTAAATACCCTAGATAAGGTTCTTCATGCAGAGAGAGGAAATTTGAGAGGTGCAGTTCTTTCCCTTTGTTTCATGTGCCAGAGATGATATTAGGAAGCTGCTGGCAGTTTGGTAGCAGGAGTCTGATAGGCCCTGAAAAATTAGAAGTCTGTAGCTTCCAAATAATTTTTTTTGTGAAAGATTCCTTATCAGAATACATAAGTCTGTTTCAGTCGAGTCCTTGGTCGTAGTTCTGATATGGGGACAATTTGCAGGGAAAACTTAAGTACCACTTCTTGGAAGGAATTTTTACTTTGTGCCTCAGAATTTCCAAACATGCAACGTCTTGCCCTGCTCTCACAAACTGTTGGGTTACACAAATGCTTGTGCTGAATATGTTAGGAGGTGATGGTAATGGATTTGGGGCTTCTTTGGTTTTTTGGGGGGGGATTTGTGGTAGTTGGTTGTTCCATAAAGTGAGCCAGTTCTTGGACAACTGGCATGTTTCAAGCTGTACCAGAAATTGTGTTTTCTACTGCCATATCATTATATATCTTTACAGCATCATTCTCTCAAAAGTGAATTTGTACTCATGGTCTCTAAGACTTCAAGAGAGCCCACTGTGCAGCCAACACTAAGTAGTACAGGAATCCATCAGGATTTCAGTCCAGGGCATACCTGGGAAGTGTATGCATGACACAATGTTCCTTGTGCATGGCTTGCTGATAGATTGGACTCTGGAAGAAACAGCATCCATCATTACTGCCAGCTTTCCACTACAGTCCCTCTCATGTCCCCCTTTCCTCTGCTGTCTGCATTTCTAGCCCCAAAATACAGCCAGGGCCAGGATTGTTCCAGAAGTACAATGTGTTCATGTATTGCTTTGGATTGGAGATGGTAGAATGATGCCACGTTTTTCCCAAATGTTGAGAGTTTTCCAACTATTTCTGGCTGATCACTGTGGTGTGGTCAAAACATTGGCTGAGACAAATTTTAAGATGTTTTGTGCCGTTTCTCAGTTAGTGTGGTTGTTTGTTTATCTTTAGAACATCAGCACTTCCTGCATCAGCACAAGATTTTCTCTAGGAAATATCCAAATGCCTTTTCATTTTGGCCTTTGGGAAACCTTTTGAGGTCTCCCAGCTGAAACACAAGGGTCCTCAGGCTTGAGTATGGGTATTTGTGGATACTTTACAACCACTGAGGGCTGAAAAGCACATGAAAGTCCTGGGATCCCTGCTAGGAGGGTGCAACAAGAGATGAACATGCAACAGTGTATTGCTTTGAGCCCTCCCCAACTGTTCTCCAAAATAATCTTGATGGAAAATTGTTTTGTCAGCATTTTTGTGTATGCTTGCTGGTTGCAGAAGGGTGTTTCACATGACTCCCTACAATTGCTGTCTTATTATTGGATTATTCCTCTCTAGATCTGAGAGCATCCTCTGAGCAGTGAGTCACAGCACGCAAGAGACTTCCATGGAGAGATGTCAGATGCAGACAGCTTTATCCAGAGCATCAGCTGTGCTTTTCTTCTCTCTCCACAGGCAAAGCAAAGGCCCAAGGGGGCATTCTGCATCCTTATAAGAAAGGAGCTTTGCCTTCTAAGATCAGCTACCTAAAGACATGTCTGTTTTTCCATCTATTCTGATGAGAGCTCATTTCTTTCTGCAGACCTTGTCCTGTTTCTGCTGTAAAACCATTACTGGTGCTTCCACGGTGTGACCTGAAGTGTTGCTGTCCACTTCAGGAGATACTGTTCTGTCTCCTTTGCCTGCCTAAGGTGCCAACATCTGGTTGCTTCAGTAGTTGTTTTGAATCCAGCCTGGTGCTCTTTTAAATGGTGTATAGCCCTGAGTCTGCTTGAAGGTCATGGAGAAATTTAGGCAGCATCAGAACTCAGATGTCTTTTCCCTTAGTTTAGCTCATTTGCCAGTGTACAGCAGCCAGATGTGATTTCTCCCTGCATATACACACACACACACACGCACACTTAGACCATTAGTGCAAACACTTCAGTGAATCTCTTCCTTTGTGCAGCATTTCCACAATCCTTAATGCTAGGGGAATTTGGCCTCGCATGTGTCCAAAAGGGAATAGCTGGTCATTCAGCCCTTAGCTTTACTCATTGTTGCTGGCTCTTAGCGAATGGTGTAGCTGGGCTGCCCCGTTCCCAAGTGCCCTTCTCCTGGAGCTGCAGGAACAGTGGGATCCAGAGGGACTTTGGGGGGCCCTGAACTGGAAGGTAAAATGAGCCAGGCACAGCCCCCAGCCAGCAGCACTGTGTTTGGGAGGACTTCTCTCTCCACAGGGGCCGGTCTGCTCTCTTCATCCACCCTCTGACATGATCCTATATCCAGGCTCTTAAGAAGAAATAAAAAAGAAACAAAACTGAAAGCTGCTATTTTTAAACCTTGCCTTTGGCTCTCTTTGCAGCACTCTGCTTTCCTCCCTGCGATTCAACAGTGTTCTTTTGAGAACTAGGCACCAGGGCCCTGTGGTTTCCTGGTACTTGGAACATAAAATCTCCTAATTCTTCTCTCACAGCAAGCTTCAGAGGCCGGGGAGTGATTGATATTTTCTATCGCTTCATTAATAGTCACGGCGCAGTAGTTTTCTAATCTGTTTTTGCACCGTTTTTTATTTTTAATAATTTGTCTTTCAAATTTTCTCAGCCCTCTGTGTCACACAAAGCACGTGCTGGTTGCTCCCCTCCTGTCTTTTTAACCTCTGGGTTGGGACTTCCAGGAGCTGCTGAAGCAGAGCTGTCCGAGAGATGGGAAGCCAGGGGACCTGCCTTATGGGGCTTGGCAAATATGCTTGGGGAATGTCCCAGGGTGGTCTGTTGCTGGGATAAATTGGGAGTGACTACTGAAAGGGAAAGCCTCCCTGTATTTCTCTGCTTGTACCGAGACCCACAGTGCAAGTCTTGCAGTGCTGTCTGCAAGCTCACAACATAAAAGATATTCTAAGATACCCATGCACCAGACAGCCTGCAGTCTATACAGGCAAAGAGGAAGAAATGAGAAGGTTGACGCTATCGAGAGACTGGGACCTGTTTCTGGTGGTAAATGAGGTGCTCAGAGCACAGCAACAAAGCAAATCCCTGACAGAGAAGCAAGCCTGGGAAAACCTGGGATGTCTGCTGCTGGCCATGCCCATCCCAGCACATCTCCAGGAATGAAGCTGTCCAGGATGAAGATAGGAAACTGCAGTGGGAGCCATTTGCCAAGGGGCTTGGGCATCATCACTTGAGATGCAGGGAACAGCAGAATGAGGGCTAGCTGTTGTGAAGTTGTGAGCCAACTCCTCCCTGCCACACTGTTCAAGCTACACTTTCTCATTGCCTTTTGAACACCTGGAACCTTTACCTGTAAGTGAGCTGGCTTCCTGGGTTAAACAGCTCACTGTGCTCTGGCATGTCTGCAATAAGCCTGAACTCCCTGTTAATTGTTTTTTCATTCAACCCGACTTGGAAAAAGGCAGACAGGCAGTAGTCTAAACACCCCAAGAGTCTGTATTTGCTTTGTTCCTTATGTGTTCCAGCACACTCTGCTCCCCTGTGATTTAAAATAATGTGTCTTTGTGCTTATCTTCGGGGCTTGGCAAGGCAGTTTTTACCTCTTAGTTTTTGCCTCAACAGGAGAAATTGCCATCTAACTGATCCTTTGTGGACTTCCGACCAAAACCATCCAGTGCAACATATGGTAAGTCATTCAAGTTTTTGTTTTTTTTTTTTTAATCTCAAAGCCTCAACTACAGCTATTTATGGGTGGAAACTGGCATATCAATAGTTTCTTTTTTGGTTGCAAAAATAATGAATTCTGGCTTATGTTATTATAACAACTCAGTTTGGGTTTTTCCAGCCTTTCTTTACATTACAATGCCTTTGACTTTACGTTTGTTGCTTTTGGTGCCTGCCACAACAGCTTAGCACTGTGACATGTCAGCAAGGGAAGAATTTCAGCCACACTCCCCTTGCTCCAAAATACACAGGCCCTTATTACTTATGCTAAAGAAGGTTTGTGCCCTGGTGTTACACATGGCAACTGCTTGTGAGGAGGTAGCTTTGGGTCATCCTATATGTTGCTGGACTGATGGATCCATTCTTACCCACGTCATCCTCTGAAGAAAAGAGGGCTGAGACAGTAGGTAAAGGAGTAGAACTCATTTGGGATCACTTCAAGTTCTCTTGACTCAAGCTATCCAAAGCTGACTGCCTGCAGGAGAGAACAGTTTGGCAATCTCCATGCTAGTGCAGACAGGAAGGTTGGTATTGCTGCACCAGCATATCCACACCACTGCAGTTACACAGCTTCCAGAGCCAGCCTGTGGCGTTGCTGTGTGATAGGTTGTTGCACCACCACTTAGGGCACTTGTGTGCTCTGATTTCAGCACAGGTTTAGGATGTAAAGCATTTCATATTTGTTTGGATCATTTGAATTTTCTCTGTGTACCTACTTCTGGAATCTTGAAAACAGTTGCTGTGTATTGGAGAGGTTACGTGGAAGCCATGTTGAGTCTCTGAAAGGGGAAATGGTATCTGTGCTTGGGAGACTGACCCACCTTCTTCCCTCTGTATGGACTTTCAGGCCACTTTGGGGAAGAAGTTTCTGGTTTTGCACTCCCATTGACAAATGAGGTCCCCAGTTTGTTGGGTTGCTCGTGCAGCACCTCCTGCTAGCACTGAATGCACCATGTACATTATGCAAATGTTTTTTATTACTTCCAGATATAAGCTCTTCTTGTGTTTCCTTTGTGGTTAATGAAGACCATCTGTAGTTAAAAATAATAACAATAATAATGATATTCAACTCTTCCTCTTGATATTTTGTGTAGTGCTGCACTAAGGTTACCACTGTAAATATGTTCCTCTTGCTTTCCACCTGCTTTCTCCCAGACTTTGGAGCTTTTGGGGTTTCTTAGTTCCAAGATGCGCCTACTGTCTCTAGGATTTTTATTTTGGCTATGGGAGGAAGGACTGAATATAAAGAGTTTGAGGAGAGAAGTAAGATGGAGTAGAGCAGTCCATAGTATGAGCAGCAGAGTGCCTTGGAGCTCTCCAGACTTCAAGGGCCACCTGCTGCGAGGAGACACAAGGAATTCTGGACCAAGTGAAGTGAGGAGTGCTCACTTCCAAGGAGGCCTGCTGTGTTATACTGCACTCAAATGCATCCAAGTGTCTGTCCAGCAGTCATCTCTCCAATTTCTTCCTTGCTGCAGCCAAGTACATATTTAAAGGGAGGTGTTCAGATGCAGCTGTTCTGCCTGACAGTTTTCCCGGTTTTGACAGACTTTTGTAGGAATAACTCTAAGGAATGGATTGTTCTTCGCCCTAGGCTTCTCTATACAGCAAAGAGCTATAGGGAACTACTGTATTTCCTTACATTGCAATTACATCTTGCAATGGGCTGGAGAGCTGAGAGCAAGCTGAGCAGCCCAGAGAAGGGATGCAAGGATAAAAGCAAGAAAGATGATGGACCCTTGCTCCTGCTCCAGCTTTCAAACTTTGTTTCCAGTGTAGCGTTCTGGGAGCATCTCTGTGAAATGTGATGGCAAAAGTCACATGGCTCAAAGTGTGCAACCCTGATAGTGAGAATGTCCTCTGCCTTCATTTCTTGCTGGTGTTGAACTGGGTTAAGCACAACAGGATTCTGTGGTAGCTCATGCACGTGGTTTATTGTGTTCATTCTGGAGTCACAACAAAGGAAATTTGTGGGGCTTTTTGGTTTGGGGGGGAGTGGAGGTTTGAATCAATAAGGATTAATGCCAGCAGAGTTTGAGGGCGGAGGGGATTAATTCCTTGGTGTGTGGCATTTGTTGTTGGTATATGTGGAGTTGCTGTTGCAGGACACGAATGATGTTCTTACAGTTAGTTGTCACTGTTTTTCTAATGTTCACAAATGATTCTTGGGGTTATAGTTGGCAAGGGCAAAGAATGGGGAACAGAACAGGGAAACCTGAACAAGGCAAGTACAGACACTGAACAGTATCTGCAGCAAAGACACATCTCCCCTAGCAAACCAAGAGAGCAACTTGGGGCTTGCTTCTGCTGAAATCAATGCCAGTAGTTCTTGCAGGCACCACTTTGGCCCTGGATGCTGATGCAGGTCATATTCTGGCATCATTCATAGCAAAGAATGGTTATTTTGGAGATCCTTCAGGTTTTTGCACATCAAAACACAGCCAAGATATTTTAGAGAAACTTTCTTTGTGCTTGAGCAAGAGAATTAATTTGTCTAGGGATTTGAAAAACATAGTTAACCATCGGTCTTGGTGCTTACATATTATTTTCAATAAATTCATCAGTAAAAAAAAAAAATTCTCTCTCCCCACATTTTTTTTGAAGGGTCATAATATGCCAGGACAGCGTTTAGCCTTATATATTGAACCTACTAACATCAAACATGAGCTGTCTCTTAAAAGCAGAATGTGGAACTATCAGAGACAAAACACGACTCGGACATTGGCAGGGATGAACTCTCCATGCCTGACTGAGCTAACATTTCCTAATTGCAACCAGAGAGCTTACTCTGTGTAAAAGTTTAAAGACTTTACCTTTTCTTCCAAATCCTCTTAGTTTGACCCTATGAAAAACTATTTCCCTCATTGTTTGTTCTTCAGGGTAATTAAGTTACCAAATAGCAGCCTTCAAAATTTCTCTTCACTTTGTTTTTTCTTCTTTTTTTCTTTTCTACCTGGCAGCGTTTCAGTCCTGTAGCCATCCTGCTTTGGGGTGAACCCAGCAGAGGCGGTCAGGACTCTGCAATGCTCAGAGTTAGGTCAGGAAAGGGAGGTTGCCCTGGCAGGGAGTTGTCTTTGACCCATGGCCTTCACCTTCTCTGTTGACCTCTGGGCTTTAACTCCCACACCCAAGGAAATGTGTACTGGAGTCCAGGCTGTTCTGCACTTGGCACAAAACCTTCCCCTCTGACTTTCATATCCCTGCATTTCTGAGCTCTTCATAGTAGCGGAATTAGAATGAGCAAAATGCCACGGGAAAGATGATGCTGAAAGAAGTGTTTATTAACTGCCTTACCAGATGCAGAGTGGTAGAAAGCATATCCACAGCAGATGGATCTAGGCAAACTTAACTGAAGGTCATGGCTCCGCAGAGTTTCAGCAGAGCTTGAGACTACATGCTCAAGAGATGTGCTCTTGCTTAAGCATATCCAATCTCTAATGGAGGAGTTATCCTTCTGAAAGCAGTATTTTTCTCTTCCCGTTGCCTTAACTGAAATTCAGAAAGGTGTTAAGAATCTAAGGGTTTATGTTTTCAAAGAGGATTAATAGTTTTAAAAGTTTCAAGCTGGGGAAGCCTGAACCTTTAGAGAACCAAGTACCTTCTACCTGAAAGTTTGATCTTTCTTGCAGTGCGTGGGGCTGGCAGGTTGCTGGTCACTCTGGGACATACAGCAGTGAGGTCTTCAGTCCAAAGCCAGGCTCTCCTTGAAGTGTTTGCCAATTTGCCCAACAACAGGGATGGGCAGTTTATCAGGCCTTGGTGTCAAAAGGTAGCATAACAACGTGCCTGGTTTAAGAACACGTCAAGTCCCACTGGTCAGTATGCATGCTTATCTTTGATGATGTGCTTTCAAAGGGTCTTGGATAAGAACCAGAAGGAGAGCTTTGAAAATCCACTCATAATTGTGTTTAATTGACGTTGACGGTTCTCACCGTATCATCTCAAAGAATAATAAATAAGCATTTGAAATTCTTAGGGTAACCTTTTGCTATGCAGTACCAGGAGGTGAGGGGACATGCGCTGTCGCAGACATCAGGTATGCCTTGATTCTGGTGGGAGTGTTTTGGTTTGTTTCTGAACTTGACGGTAGCAGTGGGGGGGATGAAGTTAAAAAGCAATCATTCTGTTTCAAATGGTAAGGCCTAGAAAAACAGATGGAGGGTGTGTGCCATGAGCCAAGATCAACTCCACAAAACTTAACAGATTAGTTCTAGAAAAACTGGAAGGGGGAAAAAATGAGCCAGGCGATGGTGTGATGGATGGGAGCAGGGAAATAGCTCAGAACAGTCAAAGAACAACAGAATCTGCCGCACAAAAATGTTCACTTTCTGATGCCGTTATTTTGTCATGGGTAGGAAATTCTTTCAGTGCTATCTGAAAAGTATTTAAATACCATCTTCCTCTGACATAAGATGGGGGACGTTTTATTTCTCTGAACTGCATCTGCAATCATCTCCAGGGCAAAGTAGGACTCCTTGTTTACAGTCCTGAGTGAGAGGGCTAATCCTTGTCTCCTCTTTCTCTGAGACTTTATGTTGTTTTAGCAACTGTTCAATCAAGAAAATACCAAATATTTTGCTTGGGTCAGCTTATGCAAAGTGTAACACTTCAGGACCATTAAGCTAATCCCAAATATTGCAGGCCCGTTCAACAGCAGATTGTCTTTACCTGCTTCTGCTTCTGGCCTACCTTCGTAATCCAGGTTGTCTCTAGTGGCACTGCTCGGGCTGCCCTGTGGGTGCTGCTCTGCATCCTGTGTCTGTGTTCTGGGAGCATCTCATCAAAAATCAGGGCCTGTTGAGGAGCTAAGAGCTATTTCCCCAGAGTAGCTATTGATTTTGAGGCCTCTTAAGTGCATGCACTGAATGCTCACCGTCTTCTGAAAGTGGACTGGCATCGTGCACCCATTTGGAGCTCCTTGATGGCTGGTTTCATCATGGTGCTGTCCTGCTGACCCCAGGAGAGTGATCTGGAATGCAGTTTTCATAACAGCCATTCTAAGGACCCAATATTCTCTATGTTATGCTTCCGCTGTGTCTGAGAGTCAGAATAAATTCAGCTCAACTGTGATAGACTTCTTTTTTCACTGCCAGAAAACATGGTGGGATCAGTGTAAGGCAGCTTCTCATGTTCGGTACACCCCAGAACCTGTCTTCTTCAGGTTTTTTGAGTCCTTTAGCTGTGCTCAAACAGAGAGGGAGACCCGTTTCTGTCCCCAGTGTCCCATGTGGTTCTCACCCTACAGCCGTTGGGCACACAGAGGCCTTGTGGAGAACACAGCATGTGCCTGTGATTTCCTGCATGCTGTATTTTGAAGGCTTTGGGTTTTGGCTGTGGATCAGCAGTGTTCCCATGCCATAGGGCTCTTCTCAGCATGCAAAAGATCACTAGCTCAAGCCTTTTCTCTGGCTTCTGTTTCAAGTTTCCTCCTATGAGTGCTCTGGGACACTGCACCAGCTTCAAGCCCTAGCCAGCCAAGCTGCCCATATCCAAGCAGCCACTGGTTCTCCTGGCACTTTCTTGTTACCATCACTGTGACTCTGGCCACACTCCAGAACCACCTCCCGCAGCAAATTATCTATCATTGGACATCTCCTTCCTCAGATTAGCCAGGTCTGTTGCTTTCAAAACCCCACGCTACAACACACTCTCCTTCCAGGGGACTCTTTCAGCTGTTGCTGAACAGCATCCAGAAACATCACACAGTCCCTTGCAGAAGAAAATGTGAGTTCTCTGTAAAAACATGACCCATGGCAACTTCAGCTTCTCCATTAGAAGTCTTTGTATTTTGCATCCAGACCTTTGGTTGCCATTGCTGACAATGAAAGAAAGCCTTCACCCCCATTTCTGGGGAGAAGCCCCAGACTGAGCACATTTTCCTGGAATCTACACAGCGCTTGCAAATGTTATTCTGTTTATTTCTCTAACACATCCACTGATTGCTCAGAGCAGTTTTTCAAGGCTTCCCACAACCTAAACCAAGCCAAAGGTTCCCTGGCCAACAATCATCAATAATGAGCCACTACTTTAAACTCTGCTGTCCTTAGATGAATTGACAGCCCATTCCTTCTGTCTTTGCTCTCCATGTGAGATGCCTGTTGTCTTGTCTGCCCTTTTCGAAGGTTTCCAGAAAATCAATGGAAGGTGTTGATGTATTGTCCTGTTCCTTTCATGTTACTTTTATTTAGATGTCAGGACGAGGAAGTAACCCCAAAAACTGAAGCAAACTTCTAGCCAGGGGAAACTTTCCTGTGGATCTGATGTTCTCTCCTTGTCGACACTGATGCTTTTCTGAGAAGAGCTTGACTGCAGCATCCTTGTTACCTTTGTATAGGGACTCCCAAGAGCCACTGTGGTCTGAGCTTATTCTGATTTCTTCAGAGGATGGAAGTGCTGAGGAGGAATGTTTATAGACACCATGGACACAAATCACTTAGCCTCAGCCATAAGTGCAATCTAGGTTTCTGCGTTTTCTTTTCCTAGCTTAAAGGAGGAGAGATCCCTGTGCCTCTCTGACAATGTGAATCAGATAAGGAAACAGCTCCCAGGGCTCCAGGCTGGAGGCTCAGAATGAGTCTTTCTTGTTCTCTGTGAGCTTTTACCCCATAGGGAGCAGTAGCTAAATCTCGCAACCTAAAAATCCTTTGGACTTTGTAGCCTGTAAAACAGACCTTTAACTGTTAGACTCATAAGATAAAATACTGTTCATGAGGTCCTGGTCTACAGTTTTCAGGATGAAATTCCTTTTCCACACCAGAAAAGCAGCAGCTCCAACCTATGGTAAGCTCGTTTGTCATGCTTGTGCTGTGGGCTTATTTTCCTCCCCAATAGCACCCAGCATCTGGCTGAAGATGGCAGATGAGGCCCAGCAGGCTCAGTAAAACCCCTCTGTCCCTCACCAGAATGCAAGACAAAAGAATTGCATCTCTAATGAATGGCTCAGACTCCTATCTCCCTCTGAGGAGAACCATTACAAAAATATTTCTCAGATATTTGGCTGGGCATCTCACAAAACTATCCAGTTTCATGATGCTAATTTTCCCATTGTCTAGACAGTTGCAAATCCAGACAGCACTATCGCTATGAACCTATTGCACGCATACATACATACAAAAGCCCATTTTTCTGCCCATGGTATTTACAGGTATGTTGTTACTCATAAGATACCTAGTGGTAAAATTCCAAATTGCTCCAAGTGCCTGTATGTGCCTCTTGGGGATCTCAGTCCCACGGCAGAGCTGGCATTTGATTCAATCAGCACTGAGCTGTGAAGATGCTCTGAAGGTTGAACTGGAGGATCTAGCCCTTTGCTGCCTGCCTTCTCCTACACTCAGAGGAAAAACAAACTGTGCTCAGGGTTGGAGAGTGCAGTGAGCCAAGCCTGGATACCCTCCTGGGGTGAGAATCTCCTGCCACAATGAGGGCTGTTCCAAGGACAAAAATGTTCTTTTGCAATATGCATGCTGGAAACGTTCATGGAAAGACATTCTGGAGCTGCAGGCATGTAGAGGAGGTCCTGCTAGTGTCTGCTGATGATAAAGTGGTCTGTGGGCATTTGTTCCCTCTGTCTGGCTTGAAATGTTAAGACCTGCATAGAAAAACAGCACGTACTTGTTCTGCACATCATGGGTGCCAGCCCACATTCTGAGGCAAGCTGTGGCACCTTCCCCAGACTTTGGCATAATCAGTTCCTGTATTTATAGCTCCTCTGTGATGCCAAGGGGCAAAAGCATAGTAGGAGCAAGAGCTGTATTTACAAAGTAATAACTTCTGAATGAAGACATTTAGCCAGCATCAGCATTTCCCCTCCTTTTTCTTCTCTATCCTGCAGAGTTCTTCTCTTTCTTCCCTCTTTCCATATGTGCACGTCTTTCCTGAACCACTGATGTGGGGATGCCCTTGCTGCTAACGGGCTGTACCAGCAGCCCCAGTTCAGTGCCCATTTCCCTGGGAGGCAAACCCTGCTGAAACACAAAGGGCTTCGCTGCAGCTCCTTCCCAGCTTTTTCAGAGGCCCCAGGGAATCCCTGTGCTTGTTATGTGAATCCTGCTGAGCCGCTCTTGATTGTGTATGGGATTACCAGAGTGAATCTCTGAAGCAGTAATGTTGCACTGCTAATGAGAGTTCAGGACTTGTAGAGTCTGAACAGCAATGACTTTGGTCTTTCCCTGGTGAGGACCCTAGCCAAGCCGGGTGATCTGTGTCCAGGAGTCCCTACTGGCTCCAGAAAGCAGACAAAACCAGAAACACTGAAATAACCACAACGTGATAGGTTCATCTTATGCCTCAGAGCTATCTGTTACCAGAGCCTGGGAGCTGCAGGCAGAGAGAACCTAGCGGGACCTGAGCAGAGCTGAGCTCATGTCCCAGACAGCCAGTCCATGTGGGAGCGGAGGAGGAAGAGGGCAGTTCTAGTTCAAAGTGTGAGCCTTTGCAGTGAAAGTGCTGGGAAGGGAGGGCTAGAAAAGTTCTTTCGTCCTCCAAGATAGCTGTGGTCTGTTTCCCAGCTGCACTCTTGCTCTGTCTGCTCTAATCCACATCTTCCCTCCAGCAGCTGGATTTGTTTTGCAAATCAAATCTGATCTCCTTAGTTTGTCCTGCATGTCTTGCTCAGTTTTTAGGGCTCCATCTTTCCACCATGCCAACTTTCCTGCAAAGCATCCTACTTGCCCTTCTGCAGCTGAAAAGGGGAGGTATTGCACTTTAAGACCATGCTTCAATCTGCCTGAAACCACACCAGCATCCCCCCCGTAGGCCAGAAACACAGTATCAGGCCCTGTGATTTGAGGGGGTTGTCCCACTGCCATCACAGCCCTCCCGCACGCTCCGGCAGAGCTGGGCCTTTGGCTTCAGTCTGTGGCTGGAAGGATGTGAACCTGAAAAGTGTTTGACTAACAGGTGCCCAAGAAAGGTCACCAGAAAGACAGGTCCAATGAAAGCAAAGTCAAGGCTCTGTTAGCAGGTGTGCAGGACCACTGTTGAAAGCCTTTGGAATAACCATTTCTACAGCTGTGAGTGCCCCCAGGGAGAGCCCGTCTTGGCAGCAGCCTGGCCTTCTGTTTCCCATCAATTGTAGCTTTGTCTCTTTTGAAGCACCCTGCTGCAAATGAGCAAACACCTGGCTGAGAAGAGATGAATGGAAAACATTGCCTGCGCTAAAAAGGTAACGGCAAGCCCAGTGCCAGGAGGAATAATAAACAGGAGATTATTGATACAACTGTGCTAGTCTCCAATAGGGTTTCCACCAGGCGTGTAGAAGCACCTACAATGGAGACATTGTCTCTGCTGTCACTGCAAGGGGAGTGGGAGAAATGGGCTGTGCCTTGCCCAGTGCAGGAAGGGTGAGTTTGTGTCTGGTGAGCAAAATTGATCAGTGTCAGCAGGATGGGGAAGGATGAGTTGTTGCTAGGCTGTGAATTCTGGGCATTCAAAGGGGGCATATTGTAGATGTCCAACAGGCTGTTGTCACTTAACCAGACCCCTGCTCTGGGTCCTTGGTGATGGGCTGGGAACTGAACAGCAGCTTCGAGTCTGATGGCTCAAGTGCATCTTGCACAGAGCCACGGAGCATGGGTGCTGACTGCCCATCTCACCTCTGTGACAAGGTGCAGATTTATTGACGTGCTGGAGTCTGTGTTGTGATGTTACCACAGCCCACACACGTGGAGATCTTAGGAGCATCAATTGACTGAATTCATTTCTACCAGGTATGAGCTCTATAGTGGAGTGCTGTTGCAAACATCTTGCTCTACGAGTGATATAACACAGAAGACATTCCTTGAGGGCAGGTCGCTGTGCTCGCTCCCTGAGATCTCCCTGTGACATTGCTCTGCTGGGGAAGGCAGGGAAACTTCCATGGACGTGAGCATCCTGTCTCTGGGGGCTTCACAGAACCTCTTCTCAGACCACAGTTACCATCTCAACCCAGTTGAAAGGAATAGGAGAGGGTGAATCTCACCAGCACGTACACCCTGATGTTTTGAGCATTTGCAGACCAGGGGTATTTCTTCTCCAGCCTCTCTCCCTGTTCTCCCCTGGCTGCAGATAGCGAGCGCCTTGTTTCCAGTTTGGCTGTCTGGTTCTTGGAAACCTGCAGCAGACAGCAGACTGCTCTTCCAATGTGCTGGAGAGTGGGGTGGGAGGAAGGAGAACAACTATTTCCTGCAGTGAAACTCAATCCTGTTCAACTTAAAAATAGCAGGAAAACATAATCCTCTGGGGCCTGCTGTAAAAGGGTTTGATGGTTGCCTGCTCCCCGCCCCACTTCCCAGAGCTCCCTGTTTGGTAAGAGCCTCTTGAACACAAGCACAGATCTGTGGCCTGGTGCTGGGCAAGGGAGCTGTGCCCCGTGCTGGGGGTCAGCTGTGGGGAGGTGTTGTGTGCTGTGACAGGTAGCAAAGCCCAGGATTAACCATTCTTTGTGTAGGGCTTCCATGCAACCAGGTATTTTTCGGACTTTTATTCTTGCTGGAAATTTTGTCCGTACCATTATAAAGATGCCTGAGATTTCTGGGCATTTTTGCATGCCCAGGTTGTCTTGGGAGGGGAGAATGAAGCTGTAGGAGGCAGAAGAGACAGCCAGGAAGACTGTTTAAGTAATGAGCCAACAATGTTGGCAGTGGCAGCCCCAGCTGTGCTGCTGCCTGCAGTTCTCCTGCCCTAGGGATGCTATCAGACCCGACGTGGTCTGGCCACATGGCAGGCATTGATTAGGGCTGTGCCATCCTCAGAAGCAATCATGAGTCACTTCAGCTGTTGGCTGCAGTCACTGCTGAACAAGGGAAGGGCTCCCAACAGGAGTGATTCACCATGCCTCCCCGGCCTTCGTTAATCTGCTTCCAGCCAGATCAGCTCGAGGTGGGAACACTGGAGCAGAGCAGTTCCATTGCTTCCTCATGGCCCCACTGCAGAGCTGCCATCCATCTCAATGACCTCCTTTAGACCTCCCAGGTTCAGGCTGTTAATGATTCACCACATTTTTGCAATTCCTCCCTCCTGAGTCAGTAATAAATTGCTGCTGGTGCCAATCTCGGGACTGTGCTATTGATACAGGTTCAGAGCATGGCTGGAACAGGACTGCACATCTCTAGGTCAGCAGCCAGCTTGGTCCTCATGTGGGTTTGGGGATCACTGCACTCCTGGAGCCAGATTAGTTGCTAAACCCACCCTGCTGGAGCCAATTAACATTACTGGGTACTTTTCCAAAAGCAAGGGGGTTTTAGCCTATGGGTTCAGGCCAGCTTCTGCTCTGGGTAACCACAATATGCCTCACTGCTTGAAATGAGCCTTGAACTAATGCCTTGTACTTTGTGCATTCAACAGGCAGAGTCAGTTACCGCAGCTCAGCTGATGAGCAGTAATTCATTAAGCCTCTGTAACTCAATCACTGCAGTCATCTTTCCAGTCTGAACAGGGCCAGATATATTCCCACCATGATGTCACAAGAGTACAAAATTCCTCTTTAAGAAAATGTCAAGTGTTGCTTAGCCCTGGTAAACTTTCAGCACTTTCAGCACTTTGTTGTCTACCCAGGCCAGCAACCTGGCTTTCCTGAGGCTGGTTCCACCTGTGTAGCTAGGGTCGTACCTACTTCAGGAAAACAGATGAGTTGGATGAATGCAAATCTTTCTTGTACAGCCTTGTGATCAAGTGCAATTCATTATGATTGCTCAACAAGTAACTGCCCTTCAGCTGAAGCAACCTCACCATTGCGTACACACTGATGTCTGCTGAACTCATCTAAGCCAGCCAGGGCTCCTGAGCCCCTGCTTGGACAATTGCTGCTGGGCAATTTGAAGTGTTACTTTGTACTGCAGCTCCTTGCCTCCTTTCTATCCAAAAGTCAGTTTAACTCCTCCCTTGCAGACTCTTTTAACTGTAATCAGAGGGTTTTCATTTAACCCTTTTAACCAGCTTTTTCTCATCAGTTGCCCTTTCTTTAGCAAATATCTATTCACACTACTACCATCAACTTTGTATACCAGTTGAAGTAATTAGTGGCTTTTGAGATAACTTTAATTAAACTGCTGCAGTATTGCACATCAAATAACCTGTATGGATACGTTGCAAGAAGCCCTGCAGAATGCAAGCAGTCCATTCCTCTAGGAGAGGAAGCATGCATGCTTTATGGGAGGCCATGCCTCAACTGCAGGGAAGGCTTTATAGAGAAATGCATTCGTTTTGTTGGATTTTTTTTTTTCCTTTTCTTTTTAGCTGGTGTGGAAGGAAAAAAAAAGGATAGTTTCCAACAGGGAGGATAAAACAGGACAAATTAAATCCATTCTCTGGCCAGTGTAACAATTGCAATTTCCTGCTATTCCTTGGAAGCTGTGCAGCCCAAGAGGGAGATATTTCAAGACCGGTGTGTCAGGGATAGAAGTGCATGCATCTGGTTATTTTTAATGGCAGCTCTGTCCCTAATTTTCAGTGCTGGCCTTGATGAAATGCCAGCTGTTTCATTAACCTTTGTCAGTATGGCAAAGAATAAAAGATGGCTCTCAACATTTGCACCTGAGACAAAGCTCCTGTTCCCAACGAGCTGTTGGAGGTTCTTAGCTATACCAGGCAGCATTTTGGGTAGAGAAGGGAAAGAAGAAGGGAAAAAAAAACCCTGTGTGCCTTCATGAAGGTTTGTGTAACAGAGCCTGTACAAGTCTCATATCTGCAGTCTTCATTACTGTCTGAAATGTGTGTTAGAACCAAGTTTCAATCAAGGTAACCATTTTCCTCTAGAAGCCAAGAAAAATATTAGGTTTATTTTCAGGCCATTAAGAATAGTCTCTCTGAACAGCCCTGCTTTCCTTGCTTCATATGGGCTGTTTAAAAAGAAAGAAAAAGCACAATTTCACAACCGTGGCAGCTGGGAGCTGCCATGTGGGTTAGGCTCCGACAAACAAAATCTTCACTGTGCCTTGGAAGAGCTTTCTCAGGGCCCGAGATGTAATCCACCACCACAGCCAAAGCATCAGTGCTCCAGTGGTAGAGCTGGGCAAAAGGCAGGATTCCTGTTCCATGAGAAATGTGGTGGGCTGGGGGTGGGAAGGGGGGGAAAACACAAAGTCGAGTTTCTTCCAAGCTCTGGTGTGCAGTGGTGTCAGCACTACCGGAGCAGCAGAACGCAGCCCCAGCCCTCTCCTCCCTCCATCTCCTGCTTTGCAGCTATGACCAGTTCCTACCAACCACAGTCACTGTCACGGCTGCTACCTCCTCCTTCAGCTTTTTGCAGAAACACCATCCATCACCGTGAGCCCTGCTCACGAGACAGCAATCTAAACAAAGTGTTTGGTCTGGCTGGTGGCTGCTGGTTATGGGAAGGCCCCTGATGATGCTGTGGATGTTGCATCCTTTGGCACAGCTCTTGCACACCCAGAAGGCTGCTTTCAGAGCCCAGTTTCCAAGTGGGGAAAGGCAGAGCTGTTTGCTCTCTGGGCTGCAGCATTGGGAGGTTTGGATTTAGCTTATCAGTGAGATCAGACTCGCTGATCTTAAAATGTCAGCAGTGATCTATGAAGCAAGAAGAGGGGAAAAAAAAATCCTTGCCCAAAATCCAGGCTATGCTAGTAAATGTCAGGGATTTGCACAGAAGAAAATCTCAGGGTGCCTCAGCACTGCCTGGCTGAGAGCAAGGGGAACAGGTGGGGCTGAGCCAGGGCCTGCCCCAGGGCCTGTGGGCACCAGCAGCTCTGGGGAGCACCACGGCCTTGCTGGTGTGATTGAGGAAAATCAAGGATGAACGTCACCGGTGGCTCAGGGGCTGCCATGTGGGGGACCTTCATGTGAGGGGGAGAGTTTACAGTGTAAGTCACAGGAGGAAAAGGAGGAGGAAGGAGGAGGACAGGGGCTCCAAAGCCTCTCCCAGGCAGGGTGACTGGCAGCACAGGTTTGACTCACTCTAGAGCCAGGCCTGTTGAGTGGAGCAGAGCCCTGCCAGGCCCCTCAGCACTAGGATCATCAGGACAGGCATCCAGATTCTGAAAAGAAAGGGCTTTTCTTTTTCAGGCAGCAATAGTGACTGCCTTTGCAGGGGACGAACCCCATTTGCCCCAGGCGCTTCCAGCACATACAGAGAAGCTGTGGATGGCAGAGCCCCTTTGGCACAGCTCTGGCTTGGTGCCTGCCTGCTGCTGCACGTCCCTGCCAGGCCACCAGCTGCGTGCCACTCGTGGGAGCATCCCAGGGGTGAGCACAGCAGAGAGCTGAGGGAGGGCTTTGAGCATGTTTCCACCACTAGACAGAGGGCCTGCTAGAAACAAGCCAAGTGTTCTTGCAAAGGAAGCAGTCCAAGGCAAGGGTAAGTGAATTGCATGAAGAATTAAGACCAGAGATGCTGAAAATCCTGATTCTCCAAGCAGTGGTGCGATGCTAGCTTCAGCTTCTGGCATGTTTAACAGCTAAACATGCCCAGGCTAACTGTAAAAAGCAGCAGGGCTCTACCTCATGCACAGGTCAGGGTAGACTGAAGGAAATGTCTTCCATTTAAATGCAGTCACCTCCAGAAGAGGATCTGGGCTGCCTTGTACTTGGCATAGGTAAACAGCCTGTGTCTGGCATGCCAGCTCTGGAAGGGAGCCTGCTGAAATCCTTGGGGTCCCACCTGCTTGCACTGTAGTTTGGTGCATCCAGGTCTTGTGATTTGTCTGTCATACTGAAACGGGGACAAGTGCAGAGACAGGTACTGATTTATCAGAAAATCCACTGAGAAAAGCGATTGGCTGGAAGCCTGCTTTCCTGCAAACCAGAACATTTCTTGCCCACAGTGTTTAGCTCATTCAAAGGCAGTGCCAGCACACAAAAGCCAGGAGCTAGAGGCCTGCAATTTGCCTTTGCCATTTCTGGGCTACTGCAGTTGAGTGAATGTTTCATTAAGGTCTCAAACTGTGAACCAGGTTCTCAGGACATCCGCTGCAGGCAAGGAGAAAAAGAGAGATGCTCGTGTTTGCAGCACCTGGGCCAGGTCCTGGGTTGAGATTTGAGTGAACCTGGGCCATTTGGGTGGGACCCACTGAAGCTAGCAGGCTGTGTGTGGCTTGGATTCAAGTCCTGGCAAAACCAAGCTTCGGCCATGAAGAGCACATCTTGCTCCATGGGCCTGGAGGACCCTTGCTGAAGCCACTGTGAGCAGCACAGCCAAGGGAAAGGTGGTGTGGGAGGGTGGCTGCTCATCCCACGCCAAGGCAGAGCACCTGGGCTTCTGTGTGAGACAGGATTTAGTCAGAGGGGTGGAACGTGCTGACGTCTGGACACAAACTCCTGAAGCAGCAGCAACAGGGTCTCATCAGAACTGGCGTGTTGGGGCAGACAGAGACTTAACAGTACATGCAGGATTATACAAACCATGGCAAGCTCCCATCAGAGCATTCTTCAGGGCTCAAATGGCCAGCTGCAAAAAGCATCCATCTAGTGAGGGATGTTCGTGGGCAGCGTGTGCGAAAATGTGCGCATCGTCTTGGCGTTGGGTCGGCTGGAAGGATGTTTTTCTTGTAGGGTGAGAGCAGCAAAGATTATTAATCTCTGCAGAAAAGGAAAACTGGGGCACTATGTTGAAGTGGGTTTTCATCAGCCTTGTGCTATTGTGTGCGTATCTCGGGTTTACTAATGATTCAAATGAAAAGTAGTCAGGAGAAGTGCTTGGAGAAGGCAGTTTTCCTGTATTTATTTTGGATGCGCGTCCAGTGGAAAAGTATCTTCCGCAGCATTTTGCTTGGCGACGTGGGCTGTTTCATTTGGAGAACAATTGATGGTGATGATGAGTGGTGTTAGATGTGATCGCTGTTCGACAGCTTTTTGACTTGCCTGCAAGTCGGAGCAGCGAATTCCACGTGACTGCCCACGTGTGCCGAGGAGTGGGCAGGGAGGTGGGGGCTGCAGAGCTGCTTGGCGTGTTCAGTCCGATCTTCTCCAGACTCTTACGGGCACAGGGCAGGTTGTGAGCACGTCACCTGGTTTTGCAGCAGGGTTGTTCACTAAGCACTCTGCGTTTTGATGAGCTACCCCTGGCCAAGTGCTGCCTGATGGTGTGGGTGTACTGCAGAGATAGGCTTAGCCTGTCCGTCGAAAAATTCCCAGTAGCACCATGCATGGCACATGAGATATTTACAGGAGCAGTCTGTTCCCACTGACTTGCTGTTCCCCAAATTCAATGGGGAATGTCCTAGCTGACGCTGTCCTCGCACTCCATTCCCTTCCCTGAAGCTGAAGTCCCTCCCCACCTCCAGAAGAAAGGATGAAGGGAGTGATATGCACAAAACCATCCTGTCCCCTAGCTGCCTGCGCTGCCCATTGCCAACTGAGAGCAGAGGGGCCGTAAGGAGGGTTAAATCAGTGAATACCATTTGTCTGTCTTCATTTCAGAAAAAAGAACAGCCATCTGCCACATTCATTTCCTCCTCCCTTGCTGAAGGCTTCTCCAAGCAATAGCCTGTGGTCTCAGTGGCACAAGGAATAAATCCTGTGCAACTTTGCTGAAGTCTTCAGAATTGCTCCCAGGGTAACTGAGAACAGAGCAGGGGCCCCAAGAGCTTCCTAAGCTTCACAGCCGTAGCCACAAGGCAAATAAAATGAGATTAACCAATTACAATTAAAATGAGAGAGAACTGCTTTTGACAGTAATTTTGAATTTCCCCTAAAAGCAGTTCCAGCTGTGACCTCTGACTCGCGCAGCGCTCGCCCGAGATCTGCCCCTGGTTGTTTGTTATAACTGGTGCTTTCAAGGACATTCAGTCCTGCCTAACAAGAGGTTTCCTAGGCCAAAAAAAAAAAGTGAAAAATGGAAGAGGAACTAACACAGGGCATCCCTGCAGTGAGGCACAGACGTGAGAGCCCTGCTGGCAAGCAGACAAGAACAGCCAGGCAATCTCCAGTGGATTAAGTAGGTTAGTGCTTGCATCCAATTCCCCCAGCCCAGTAGTGCTGTGTTGCTATCATGCAACTGTGAAACCCATTCTGGAAATATCCTAATTCATGCTGGTGTTGAACAGATCTCTTTTCCCACAGAGAAGCTGGCTGTGCAGAGACCTTGCCCTCACTTTGGGAAGAGAGCAAGGCTGTGTCTGCAAGGTTGGAGTAAATATCATTATTCTTATTTAGAGACTTTGAAAGGTTGGTTTGTTATGCAGCAGTGGCACACAACCAGCTTTCATCTTAACAGCACCCAGTCCTTTCAGACTGCTGAATTCCCTAAACCGAGTGGGTATTTTTGGCTCACTCTGTGCTACCATCCTCTAGCAGGATTTACCCAGGTGCTGTTCAAAAAACAATCCCGGAGGAGATGATTTTGGAGGACTAGTGAGGGATGAATACTCTAACTGGGCGTGGATTTTCACCCAAATATCAGCACCCTGCAGCCTTCTCTCAGCCGTGATGCTGCTGCCTCTCCCCATGAGGAACATGGAGCTTCCCCTTCGGACAGTGAGCAGCCTCTGCTGCAGGTATTGCCCGTGTACCTGCTGGCCGTGTGAGCCACCCTCACGCTGTGCTCCTGCTGTCCTAGTGTTTCCACATTCAGACCAGGATGTGACACACTTGAACCTTCTCCATCTTGCAGTGCAGCCGTGTCAATTCCCCGTGCTGCGAGGAGACAGGGCTGTGAGAACAGTGGCTCGAGCCAGCGATGAGGAGTGTAAAAATACCTATAAAGCTGCTATTTTTACTCTTTGGGCACAGAAGGTGAGAGGGAGAACAGAGATAAAGAGAAACGTGCATCCTCCCAAGGCTGCATTACCTGAGTCAGACAATGTCGCTGGATATTGATAGTGTGCTCTGCCAGGCTGGAAAGCCCTCCAGGTGCTGCAGCCCTCTGCTGTTGAGGTCAGTGTGACAGCCACCTTTCTTTGTCATTTCCTTTGGCATTGGTGATTTTGAAGGAATGCATTATGCTATAGAGATGAGGTCTGAAAGCAGTTTTGGATACATTCATGCCGTTGGCTACCTCCATACCAGTTATGTTTATTTAATTTGGAATGATTCAAGTTATATTCAGTGCTGTCACACATGGGTGACTTTCAAAACTGTGTGTAAACAGCAGTCTGCCCACACCCAGCACAGTCTAATATCTTTGCATCTGCAAACACCATTGTTTGATCTGTAAAATACCTGGCTTTGCATATGAATTGCTACAGTCCAGTTCCTAAAAACTTCCCATGATGTATGTTTCCCATTCTCCAGAAGCTCATCTGAGGGTTTTGTGTTTATGTGGCTTTTCCTACAGCCCTTTCTTAAACTTCCTTGCTATAAATTGAGCTGATAGCTTCTTGCTCTTCCCAAACTGTGGAGAACAGTTGCTGTCCCGTTGCAAATATTGGAAAACCATTATCATGTTCCCCTCATTCTTCTCTCTTCTAGACTAAACAAACTTGCTTCCTTCCACCTTTCTT
The DNA here is from genome assembly GCA_013396635.1 of Penelope pileata. Taxonomy (NCBI): domain Eukaryota; kingdom Metazoa; phylum Chordata; class Aves; order Galliformes; family Cracidae; genus Penelope; species Penelope pileata. The sequence continues at coordinate 1,643,891 of WBMW01002207.1, forward strand.
TACAGGTCATGTTTTCAAAACCTTCTTATCATTCATTTCATTCTCTCTGCACACGCTCCAGTTAACATATTATCTTCCTTAAAATGCGCTGCCCCAAACTGGACCTAGGTTTCACACTGTGGATCAAGTCTTCCACCACAGAGCAAATCTCTTCTGAGCTCTTATCAGCTTCATTACATCCTGCTTGGAGTTGTGGCCTTTGCAGCCAGACAAGGGCATTCCCAAAACGATTTGTTTTTTCAGCCATGTTCCATTTGGAGATATTCAGACCAAATCTTAGGGCACCATTAGCTGTGTTCCTATTCAGTTGAGTTCCTTCACTGGGTCTCAGCAGGGGGTTGTGCAGGTGTTCGTAGTTTAGTTTTCACAAAGCACATCAACGTGCCTGAAACCAATAAAGGATGCGTCTCTTAGTTCTCTCTGCCTGACTTCTCCCATTTGTGGAAAGAAAATAAAAGGAGGGGAAAATATATCCTAGGCAAACTAAACAGCCCCATACCTGTCTCATAAGATCTTACAGCCCTTCAAAATATTTGCTTAATCTCCCAGTATCTTGGCAGGGTACATAGGTATTAGTGCTTGCAGGTGTTCTTATCCATTCATCTCAAAACATTCTCCTCCTTCTTTTAAACACGGGGAGACTGAGGTGTTTGGAGGCTTGATTTTCATAGGCAACAAAGATCCCCTGCTCCATTTAAAGTCAGTGGAAAATGTGGGTTGCAAGCCAACTGGAGAACTGAGCTTCAAGTGACATGCTGAGGTCCCACTGAGCATTAACACCCCAGCCAGGAGTCAAAGCCCAGGTTTCCTGAGTCTGTCCAGAGTGCAATGAGCAGGGCCAGGCTGCCTTCCACTCCATCATATGAACACAGCTAGCACAGCCACATGGTCAAACCCATGCTTTAACTCCCTAAGGCAAATCTACCCCGTCATGGTGGGCGTCACAGCGTTCTGGAGAGGAGTTGGGTTGATCACGACTTGCTCACCAACTAGAAATCTTGTTCATCTACTATTTGCTTGCAAGTTGCATAGCTGAAATCCTGTTAAAGAAAACAAATAGCACCTGTGCCAAGCCCTGCCATGTACCAGCAGTAAAAGATATTAATAGTTTCCAGGTCTGTATTCTGTATGTTGGCTTGCCAGAGCTCACCTGCTCAGTGTGAAAGGGGAGGCTGCTCGTTGCTGGTCTGTGAACACAAAGCTGGTCTGTAGAAGACAAATCTGGGGGAATTTTTCAAATTCCAAAAATAGACAGGGGGAGACGTGTGCCAGGAAGATGGATCTCATTTCATTTCCCAAATCCCTCTGGTCTCCAGAGTTCATTTTTTGCTCTTAATGTTTCATGCTATGGCTTATTTTAGTCTCCTTAGTGGAAAGTTTAAAACGTTTACTTAAAGGCAAAGCTTCAGCTGGCATAAACTGTCACAGCTCTGCTGGCTTCAGGAGCCTTCAGGAGAGGAGCTGCCCTTTAGCATTGAAATTGCTTATTAGAAAGTGGAAAAGTGAGTTGCTTGAGATCATCTGCAAAGGCTAAAGAGAATGGGGAGTATAATTAAGGGGCTACAGTATAGCTCTTAGATGAGAGAGCCATTCTGCACGGACAGGTGCACATACAGAGCACTCGCCGCACACACTGCTCTTTAGATCCCCCCTCCAAAGCAGCTGTCAGGGCCCCCCAGCAGCCCTGAGGGGCCCATGGGGTGGGTGTATCTGCTGGGCAGAGGGGAGGGAGGCTGCAGGCATCTCTTGCAGAGCAGCACAGCTTGCTGAGCACTGACTGAGCCAGCCCTGGAGCCAGGTAAATTGGCCGTGTCCAAATGATGCTTCTTTGTGCCAGGGGGATGTGTGCAGAAGCACCACGGGGGTTGTAATAAATGTTTTCCAAACTGTTGATTAATTTTGGGGAATAAGACTTGAAACACATTATAACCCACTTGCTGCAGCCTCCCAGCCAGCCTGGAAAGTTGCTGTTTCAGCCACGTGGCTGGGATAGAGGCTCCCTCGAACATCTGGCAAGTGCCAATAGCCCATCTAAGAGCCATCTTGCTTCCAGAGCCCATCTGCACGGCCCTATTTTGCAGCAGCCCAGTCCTGCCGTCACTGCCTGCTCCCTGCTCATCTCTGTGTGCTGTTTCCTGCCTCGCTGCACTCTCTCCCTGCCCTAGCACAGCTCCAGGGATCGTGTCTCAGGTAAAACAGCACTGCCAAGGTGCAGGATGTTTTCCTTCACTGTCAGGCTTCATAACAACATCCATCTGGGCTTCCATCATTTGTAATGTTGTGTTGCTGCTCTGGTCCCTCTGTCCTGTACCTCCTGACATAAATTTGAGCAGTCACAACCCTGACCTCACCAATTCCCTGGTAAATCACATAGGCAGGGCTATTCCAGATCAACACCAGCCTAAGACCAGAGCACACTGCCAAAGCCCGGAGGATGGGAATGGTTATGTTGCCAGCACCCTGGCTGGATTTGTGTCTCTGTAGGAATGTGTACACTTCCCTTTGCTTTTGCAATGGCACCAGGGTGTTGACGAACTGCAGTGCTGCTGTTTATCCCTAATTACTCCCATGACTCACATTAAAGTAACAATTTTCCATAGAAACAAACACAAGCAGAGCTGACACCACTTGAGCTGCCTTTATTTTGAAACACGTTCTGTACTTTGGGGTTTGGGGGTGGCAACTCAGGAGGCTGCTGTGCCTTCCTGGTGTCGAGGTTTGCTGCTCAGCGGTGTGAGGCTCACTGGGCATTTTGCTCCAGGCCAGGGAGGAAGGGTTCAGCCACTGGACTACAGCCATGTGGGGCTGAGAATCACTCCACTGCTGTGATTCTGGGGGAGATGGATGCTGAGCATGGCTCAGCACAGGGTGGTTGCTGTCCCCAGTGGTTCTGAGGTGTCCTTAGGACATGTTTCTCGGTGGATGTTCTTTGCAGGGTGCTCCCTCTGTTTGATCTCCATGCTGCTCTGTGTTTTTACGTGTCTCGAGAAGCTCAGGCAGGGAGAGCAACACAGGTGCCACCCCTGGATCTTATCTGGGGATATTTATCCTGTTCTGTGCATCATGTTAATTACAGGTCCCACAGCTGGGTGGGATCGTCCCTGCTGGAGTCAGTTGTTTAAAGCAACTGATGAAATAATTAGCTGGCAGATCTCAGCCACGTCCTTTGGGCCAGCCTGGCATGCATTCTTATGTGGTCTTCCACGGACTTGAAACCCTCTGAAGCACTTTCTATGTGCTTGATACTTGTAAATTAGTATGTATATAGGAGACAGGATGGTCAAGAGGAGTCATCGTCTTTTTCAGGCAAACATTCCTGCCTTGCCTTGGCATTAGACTTGTCAGAAGCCATCCTAGTTTTGTTCAGCTGTGGAGCCAAGAGAAACAGGGCAGAGCCGGAGCTGTCTGATTCCGCTTCTTGCAGCTGCCATTATTTGTACCAATCGGGTGTCCCTGGTGATGGTGTCCCAGGTCCTCCCTCCACTGCGGGGCAGGACCAGGGCTGTGTGTGTCATTCCTCAGAGCTGTTCCTGAGATCATACAACGAAGGGAGCACCCATGGCAAAGCCATTTGGGTGCCATTTGCCTACCTCCCTGCACTTACTGGAGGGAAAATGGCTGTGTGCTATCTTTTCCCAAGTCAGAGGATTGTAACATCAATACAGATGTAGCACGATGCTTTTGCTATTGCATGTTTTAAGAGGTTGTATGATTTGACACGGGGTCTGTTAGGGTTGGCTGGTGACTTGCTTATGCTTTGTCTGTGCAGATAAAGTGCCTCAGAGTGATATTCCTGTGCCTCCCCCTCCCCCTTTAACTTTACAAAGTGTGGTTTGAAACAAAAATTTCAAAAATGCAACTTTGGCTGTGCAACCTATCCAGGAAATGCCTATAGAAACTGTCTGTGCAGGAAATACCTACAAAGGGAAGCTGGGGGGAGGCGAAGCCGAGCAGGCCTGGGTTCTTCTCCCCAGACAGGGAGCCCCTGTGCAGCTTCTTCCCCTCAGCTTCCTCGGGGCTGTTAGCTGTCTTCATTTTACTTCCCAGGCCCTACGCATCACAAATACTTTTCATGAGTGAATTCCACCGTGCCAGAGTCCCATCACGTCTCTGAAGAAGAAACCCGTAGCCACGATTGAAGCCAGATTTTCAGACAGGGTCAGAGCTCAATAAACCACTGGGCTTTGCTGCAAGTCTGCCTCAGAGGAAAGCCCTCTGCTCTCTTTTATTTTTTCCCCCCTACACATCAAAGTTGAACTAGGGCTGAATCAGTATTACAAAAATCAGGCTGAACCTCTCTCCCCTAGGAGACTTCTGTCTTTGCCTCCTTTATTGCTTCCACGGTGCTGATAACCAGCCAAGGTGTGTGCCTCCAGTGGAGCCATTGCATGGGGATTGGCAGCCCAGGCTGCAGAAAGGGCTGGGAAGGAGATAATCAGAACCAAGCCTTCCCTGACAGGGCAGGATGGAGCAATCAGACTGTTCTTCCAGCAGCCAGGGCTCTATTTAGGCACTACAAGCCTCTGGTTTGCATCTAAACACCTGAATCTTCCAGGCACGAGGCAGGATTTTGACTTCCCCTTGAGCCAAGCTGGAGCCCATTTGGATGTCAGCTCCCTGGACGTAGAGAGCTGTCTGTGTGACCAGGCTGTGGGGCTTGCCCCTTCTCCATTCCTGTGATCCCTTTTGAATCAGCTTTGAATGGTGATGTCTGAGGAGAACCCATCAGAGAGGGACCAGGACAGGACAGGAGATGAGCCAGGAAGGGACACAGTGACTCTCACCTCCTTTTGGTCCCGTACATGGGCTCCTGTTGACCCAGGGACAGCCGCTGTTTGATTGACCGCAGCACAGTGTCATGGGGCCATTCCCACAGGCACAGCATTCCCTGTGGTTACAGCAGGATCAGTGCAGCAAGAAAGGACAAATAGAAGCAAAGGAACTGAAGAAAAAAAAATACAACACACAATATCTCCTCCATAAAAATCTTCACAACTCCTGCATCCTTCCACAGGGTCATTGCCTTGACTCACCTCATGCATTTGCCAGCAGCAGTTTCTGCTTTCAACAAGTGACTTTGAAATATTTCACCATTTCAAGTGAGAAGGCAGAGAGATGGGGACTCCCGTGTTCCTTTTCCTGCTCCGGGTTTAACAGAGGACTGAGACGTGAAGCACAAAGCAGGGCATCTTCACACCTCCACTCGGGTTGGACCACTTAGCTTCAGCAGCCAGGCTGCAGCCTCCCTTGTACCAGGGGAGGCTCTGCCAACTGCCCTTGACCTCCCAGGTTGCAGGAACATTGACTAAATAACATCTTCCTAAATGCATTTTTCCCTCCAGGTCGGTGTGGGGTGACACCAGCATGTGCCTTGTGCTTTCCCAGGTAGGGGGCTCCGAGCCTGGCCTAGAAAAAGAGCTTAATTGCCTCCTGCATTTCTCCTGAATCAGGGACATCTCTGAGTCCAGCAGCTTCAAAGACACATCCCCTGCACTCTATCAAAACAACATTTAGAAAGCAGCTTGAATTTCTTCCAGCTGGCCTCATGTTACAGAGATCCCTATCAGCACCCGGGAGGAAAGAATTAGCAAGAAAAACAACCGTCTCTTTAAACTACAGAGAGAAAAAAAAAAAAGGCTAAGAAAATGGCCATGTAAAAAGCATAGATTTAGCCCAATAACTTCCAAACAATGTGCTCTTTTCCTAGGGTTGTTTGAGGTAGAAAGCAGCCTAATGACTGGATTTTCGTGTGTCAGCTGCAGACTTTGAACACTACCAGCCAGGCTTTATGGAAGCCAGCTGCACTTGCACAGGTACTGTCTGCACCACCTCCCTCCTGGCCATCTGCAGTGAGCTGGGCCCACCTCATCTGAGCATTAGTGCAGGAGCACGTGCCTGTGGAAGCTGGGAGTCACCAGGGCAGAGAAGCCAGAACGCTTGGAGCTTCAAAGGCACCCGCTTGGCTCTCCCTGCCAACCTCCTTCCAGCCCCCACCATGGATTTCTTGTGACTCTCTCCAGAAAAGCATCACAGTGGCAGACGTTTCCCTTTTACCAGCAGATCGAGCCGTCGGGCTCAGGGTAAGCAGTGGGAGAGCCTGGAACAGGCAGCTCCCTTAGTAGCACCGCTGAGAGCTTCCCACACCCAGGGCGCTCCCTGCTCGCCTCTGTTGTGGTTGTTGCTGCACCACCGCCCCTTGTGCAGCTGTCCCGTGCCCTGCAGCCATCCTCAGCATCCCTTGGTGTGCAGAGCGACGTGCTGACATGTGAACAACTCCTCTTCAAGAGCAGATACCCTCTGCTTCAAAGAGCAAAGTCCCTCCAGCAGCCGGGGAAAGCTGGCGACGGACACAAGCTGAATTTGTTCTTGCTTTGCACTCCCTGTGCTTCTTCACAAGAAGGGAGCAGAACCCCATGGCATGGGATGGGGCTTGGGGACCAGAAGTTGGTGCCTGTGCGTGTTAGAAATCCTTTCCACTAGCAAGCCTTCCAAGCACTGTCTGTTCCTGTGTTTGGGATCCCACAGTGCTGTTGTTCTCTTTCCTGCTACTTTCTCTTCCCCATTCAGCCTGCTGATGGGCCCAGCCTCTTTCTGCCTCTCTTCAAAGGAGGGCATGGTGTTATGCCATCACTCTTCATACTCCTCTTTCCTCCGGTAAATTTCCATTGTGACTGCAAAAAAATCTGACAGCTGTCATGGTTATTGAGCTATTACTCACAATTTAATTGTCTTCCCCTACCTAAATAAAAAGGTGGATAGATACAGGGGCAGATATAAGGATGAAAAGAGTGTGTGAGACAGAGAAGGAGCAATTTGTGGTGATTGCTGGCCCAAGTCAAGTGGGAAAGGGTGAGAAATTGCATTGAGCTGCACCAATTTACACCTTCCAAGATACCGACTTGCCCTAACAGTAAAACATTTCTATCTACCTGAACTCAGCGTGTTGCATGCTTGGTTTTAGTGTGCAGTTAAGGGAAAATTCACACGATGCAATTAAAGCAGAACTTACAGATTGATGCTTCAGCTTCTGAGAGTCAAAAAAGTGAGCTTGAGCGTATGTAACTTCGGAGACAAACCTGATGTTCCCCTCTTGCTGGGAAGATGCACACAGAACAGTGAATGGGGCTTTCTTCAATTTGCTTTATCCTGTGTGTATTTAAGATAACCCTTTTTTCCAGAATTTCATTTAGCTACTCATGCTACAAACACAAGGACAGATGGTCACCAGATCAGACTTAATCAGCATTCTGTGTGCTGGATTTCAAGCCTAGAAATTCATCTGGTTCTGGTAAAACATAGTCTGAAACCTGCCTGATGTTTAACCCAACCATAGAATTGTATTAAATTTCTAAGCCTTCCCAATCCTCACAGGAGACTGAGAGGCATTTTTAGAAAGGGGTTGATTAGGAGTTTAATTATCAGATACCAAAACCTGTCCTGTTACTGGTGTCTCACTGGAGAAGAGCGTTTTTTGTGGGAGACTCCAGTTCTGTTGGTTTCTTCTTGGCATTCACCACAGAGCTAAATGTAGCCCTGCAGTAAGAGGATGCAGTTTCATTTACATCCCCTTACACCGACTGGAATTCAGTGCCTGGGCCTCAGCAGTGCACACTCAGTCAGGGCAATCTGAGCTATTTTCCCATGGCTTCTTTTCATTCCTCTGCTCAGCAGGCTCTGGTTGCTGTCAGCTGATAGGGTAGCAGGGCTGAACTCCTCACACGTGCCCCCAGCCCAAGGATGGTGTTGCTCAGAGAGGACAAGCAAGCGGCTCCCCAGAGCCCAGGCCCATGGAAGAGGACTTCCAGGCTTCATCAGCCTTTTAGACTCCTGCAGAACAGCCTGCCCGTGGGCACACAGGTATCCAGGTGCATCAGAGCCACAGCAAAGCCCCCTTTGCCTCACCCCGTGTCCTTAAATCCTCCATCCTTCATCCGGCACGGTGATCTTTTCACCCTCTCCAGAAACACCCAACTGTGTTATCCCTCATGCCGCACTCTGTTGGAGATGTGTGTACCACCGCATCAAACTTTGCTGCCTGTATTTGCATAACTGTGGCATGGGGATGGCTGGCTAGAAACCAAAAACCGCTCCAAATGGCACAGAGGCGACAGCCATCTGTGTCTTTTTTCACATTCAGTTTCATTGTTTTAGGATCGAATCCAACCGCTGCAACCTACAGTAACTCTAGACTTGTCGGAGCTTTCCATATAGCACGATCTGTGGTTTCACTGTGGAGAAGCAAACCTGGAAAAAAACTTGCTGGACTGCATCAGAAGTATTTTAGTTAGTGCAGCAGGAGCTGCCAGTGGTGAAAATAGCACTCCCGGAGCATGAATGAACGGAGCGGTGTTCCCGTCGTGCTCCTTGGACGACTGAAGCCTAACTCAGCGTTACGGTCGTGCTGCACGGCGTGCTCCGGAGACGTGTTTCCATTGCCACGTAATAAGTGTGGATGTTCTTTATGAGATACCCGTGGACGGAAGGAATCCAGTGTTTGCTAAAGGTTTTTTTTTTTTTATGTTTCTATATTCAAAGCCCTCCTGTTTGGCATTAATTAGCGCTGAGTACTATTTTGCAATTTCCCAGCATAGACACATCCAGATTCCTGCTAGGAATTGGATGTGGCATCACCCACTCCTCCACCCAGACCAGGAAGCACTGAGACAGTCCCTCCCTCAGCCCCATGGCAGGGGACAGGATTTTTTGCATTACAAAAGCAAGGCAGTTCTCACAGGCCTGAGGATGGGACCTTCACGAGGGGCTCTCCCTTGGGTCCCCAAAGCACAGTGCCTTTAGCTGGGGGCAATAGAAGCTCTTGGTTTGGTGCATGGGCCGGGGCATTTCTCAGGTCCAGGGCTGCTGATGCCCACAGGAGCTCAGGCTGGGGACTGCTGGGAGCTTGTGAGCCACGCACTGCTTTGAAGCCTTCACGTCACAGCACTGAGAGGAAATGGAGCAAACCATTCCCTTCTGTGTTTCCCATTTCTCTGGGCTCGGCTGCTCCAAGCCTTCTGCAGCTGCTTCCTAACGCCATGCTGAGGAAACGCCGTGTGTAGGAGACACGATGGCAGCTGGATTCTGCTCTTGCTAACACCTAAGAGAGAAGGGGATATGTGTGCTTTTCTTGCCTGCTTTCTCCTTGCTAGAACATCCAGGTATCCAGGAAAAGCACTTGCTGCCAGCCCCAAGCCGCGGAAATAATTAAATGTTGTGCCATCCAAAGTGCCAAACGATGAAAACTTTTGACTCATGTCTTTCAGTAGCACAGAAAATACCCTAACAGAGCTGAACAGGCCCTGTAATAAGGAAAGTACCAAATTACTCAACATTCCCCTTCTCCTTAGGCATGGTGAGGCTGCCCCATCTTTCCTGGCCCCCATGTTCCTGGCCTTAGGGTGCTTCTCCCGCTGGTGCACGATGCCCTGCCCAGCAGCGTGGTCCCCAGACAGCCTTATAGGAACCACTTCCTTCTCTTTTCTACACCCCCAGCCTTCCTTCAGATACGTTTATTTTTTAACTCAGAAATACATGCGTTGCAAAGGGATGCCAGCAGCTCTCAGTGCCAAGAAGATTCAGTGCTCCTTCTGCTTGCTCTGTTTTCCAGCGAACTGTCTCAGTTTTTGCTTGTTTCCCTGTGACCTTTGGAGCCCGTTCAAAGTCATCTTCCTTTTGCTTTGTTTTAATTTCAATCCAGTGCATGTTGCCAGCTGATTCGGTGCCTGTTTTTACACGTTGCCAGCAAGTCACCACCTCTTCGTATTGTTTAGGCAGTCATCAAATGTGGGCCTGCCAGCAGGCTTTGGTAGCAGCCTGGGAAGGCTTGGTACGTCTAGCTGGCAGGACCTGGAAGGGACCAGAAAGGTGTTTAATTCCAGCTAACAGATCTTTAGAGCCCAATGTGGGACTTTTATGGCCAGAGCAGGGTCAGGCTTCACTGGGCAAAGCCTTCAGGCATATTGGTATGGGCCCACGGTCTGCCTGTCTGTCTCCTGTACTGTTTTTTGGCTGATAAATGGAGCACTTCAGCCATAAGCACTGCCTCCACCGTGCTGGAAGCGTGTCCCTCAGATTGTGCCAGAGGTTTGGCTTGTGCGGGCTCTGGGGTGGAGACTGCTTCTGTCATGGAGCCAGGAGGGACCTCCCAGCTCCTCTCCTAAACTGGTCCCAGTTAGAGGCAGGCTGGGATCACTGGGGGGTGGGGACCTGGTGGCTCTGGTTATCCCTGCAGCATCCGCGAGAGCCCCAGGTGAGGGGCAGCATCCACAGGCCATACTCCAGCACCACGCAGCTTGCAAAGTGCTGTTTCCATGCCTGGAAGGCTTCATCATTTTCACATGTTCCTCAGGAGATCTATATTAAGGCTCATTTGCAGTGAAAGGCAGGAGTAGTTTCTCCACGACTTCTGTATGATTTTCTGCAGGCTGGTCCCCGTTGCCTTTCCAGCTCCAGGTACCGTGCCTGATGGCTCATTTAAAAACAGGATTTCCTTTGTGGTTCAGGACTAAAATCCATATTTCGTTCCAATACGGAGGACAGTTAGAAGGACAGGATATGTCATGGTTGACCAAAATCCAGACTCACCTGGGCACCAGGGGCATCTCCCACTGCGTCCTTCAGGACCTGAGGTATGTATTTATTTCTGGGATCACAGATAGGGTGTACAAAGCTTTAAACTGTTCTGGTTGTTTTCTGCATAGGGTACATTGAATCCCTAGAGATGATTTAAAGAGTGCTGAGTGCTCAGAGAGGACTGTGATAGTTTTACACAGCACGGTGGGTGCAGTGTGTTTCAAAGGTGGCCCACACCTCCTGGGCTTTCCACTGAGGTTTAACTCTGAGTCTTCCTCCTTTTGTTGGGTCCTTTCCCATAAATCACAAGTTAAAGCACGTGGGTGTTCCATGTGAGGTGGGCAAAGGCAGCAGAAACCCTGAAACAAAAATTTACCCACAGCAACGCCTGGGAACACCGCAGCTGGGGGCTGCAGGACAGCCACTGACACGGCCCAGGGAACAGCACGGCCAGCCTGCACGGTTTACAGCGTGTTGCAGGCACATCTCAAACTTCTCATGAAAGGAAAAAGGCACCCCAGAGCCCTGGGGCAGAAAGCCAGGCCCATCTCCTGCTGTTCCAGTGCCCACGTGTGGCCAAGCTCTGAATGTTTTCTTTTGCCTTCTTGCATCCAAGCGCAGGGCAAACTCTTTGCAAAGAAAGCAAGTGTCCTCTGCTGGCTGCAAATACAAAGTGCATGTGGTGGTACCTGGCTAGGGACAGCGTTGGGCAGAGATGTGTTCCGTGCAGTTTGCGACCTGACTTGTCTTGCAGATGGACAATAATCCAGGCGTGAACTGGAGCTGAGCTGGCTGCTCAGTGTCGGGGACTCTGTGCCTTTGGGCTGTGGGTGCAGGGCAGGGTGCAGCAGTTCCCCCAGCACAGCCTGGGTAAGGCAGGCACGAGGTGCTGGAGGCTGGCAGGGACAGCTGCACAGAAGGGTACAGGGTGGAAGGAGCCCAGGGTGCAGGAGCAGAGGAACTCTCCACCAGCATGAAGCACATTTGGGGCAGCCCCACAGAAAGGACACGAGAGCAGGGGCCAGGATCCAGCGTGTGCTTGTGCTCTGCATTTCTGAAATAATCCCTCAGAGATCAATGGGGTTTCACATCTTTCCCCATCTGTTCTTAATCCGTTCGCTTGACAGATGCCAAACCGCCAGACCCTGTACGGAAAAACACAAAACAAAATACAAAGCCTTCTATCTCTTCTAGTTTGATCCAGCAGTGTTCCCTGGAGCCCAGCTCTGCCCATGCCCCGGCCACGCACAGGGACCCAGGGAGGAACCTGCAGCAGGGACAGCTCTGCCTGCAGTGGGGTTTTTAGAGCAAGGCCCAGAGAAGGGGCTTGTGTCTGATGGAGCAGCTTTGTGTTCAGTCAAAGCCAGTGACTCAGGCTGGTGATTATCTGCTGCTGGCATCCCCCCGATGCCAGGAAGCCTCTACCAACATCTCAGCCCTGTTATTCCAAGTGCTGCAGACTTGCACAGCCAGCGTCAGTCCCAGCCAGGCAGGAGGTGTGCAGAGAGAAGGGATCTGCCTTGCTAGAGGTCACAGATCAGAGCAGAGCCAAGGAAAAGCAGCACCCTGGACCCCCCAGGGGCTCCTGCCACTTGCCCATGCAGCCTTTCCTCCCAGCATCATCTCCAAGTTCATCACTGCAAAATCTGCTGAGGACGTGAGCAACAGCGTTTTAATGGCATCCATGAATTCTTTATTTAAGGCTGAGCCTCAGTGACTGCAGCACTGTCATTATCAGTGACTGGACCAAACCATCTCTGATAATAAATAATACAGGATTACTCCCAGCATCTAAAAATATCCCAACGTAAGCTGTTCCCATCCTCATCCTATCGATCAGAAGGGCTGAGTGTTTGCAACAGCTTATACAGTAAATGCAGTTTAACTTTCTTCTTTCCAAATACTGAAAACTGGCTCTTTTCAGGATGCTGCCATGTAATTTACAGCAGTATCACGAACTCCTTAATGGTTGCCAGGTTCTTTGGACTCCTTTGAAATCGAACACGATGAACAGACGTGAGCCAAAACTGACCACAAGTTTTGTGTCTGCAGGTTCCCATATGCCTTTTTGGTCTTTGCAGTAAGCAAATGGAAACAATCCTGTATCTTCAAGGCAGAATGATGAGTTCAGAGTTCCCCTGACTGGTGTCAAGAGAGTTGATACAGCTCAGCAGCAGCCAAATGCCAGCACCTCTCTATGTCTCAGTATTACCATTGGCCTCAGGTAAGAGGGGGAAGGGATGGAGATTTCCCCTTCGCATCTCATTTGCTTAATCAGGCTGAAACACAACTCTGCCAGGCTGAAAACAGGTTTGAAACAGTGACAGGTAAACGCCTGTGGAATTTGTCCATTACTCCAAGAAGGGAGTGCTTACATAAGGTTTGGATGAGCAAAAAGAAAGGCTGGGAACAGATCCACCAGCTCTGATAGGAGAGGAACAGTGGCACTACCTTGGGCTGTTCCATCACAGCATGCCCTGCTTCGTGCTGACACCACTTTGCACCACGCAGAGCCCATCTCAGGGCAGTCAGCAAACACAGCCTGTGCCTCCCCAGTTTGGCAAAGGCAGGATTTGGGGTGAAGAAATTCTCCTGGGCTAACCTGGCGTGTTTTGCCAGTAACTCTCAATTCCCTGAGACATCAAGAGAGAGATCAGCAGAGTGAAACACAATCTCAAAGAGAAACACAATATTTTTAAAACGTCCTCACAGCAGCAATCACAATAAAAATACAAACCTGAGGTTTGTAAAAGCCTAGCAATAAAACCTCAGACATCTTTACAGCTTCCAGACACGCAATGCTCCTCAGCAGCAAGCACACAACCCACCCAGATGCAAGGAGCAAAACTGTAACTGGGGAACAGGCCTAATTATTCCACAGCCTGGGGAAAAAAAAAAAAAAAAGCCACACATGACGCCAATTTGCAGGTCAGTACCTGTCACCATTAGGGAAGATAAAACAAAATCCGTTCATTTTTTCTCACCTGGAGACAACAGAGCAGTGAGCTGTACGGAGACAGAATGCTGCACCTCTAGGCTAGTGCCTGGTTTAGGTTCACAGAGCAAGCTCAGATCCTTGTGCTGTTTTCTGATCATTTAAACCCATTTTCTTTGCAAACCAGATTAGAGGCTTCTGTACTTCCCTAGCTAACAGTAAGCCTGTTCTGTTCCATGGGAATAGAGATCATCTCTCCTAAAATGTGAGGCAAGCCCTCGGGCAATGTGCTTCAGCTTCCCAGTGTCTTGAATCTCCCATCTGCAAAATGAGTGCTGTGTTCCTCCCTGCTTTTATCCAGCAAGGTTTAAAGCTCTTCAAGGTGGGCATTGCTTGTTATTAGGAGGCCAGGAGGGATTGTGTCAGCAGGGGCTGTGTGACCCCGAGCTGGTGGTGGGGCTGTGCGTGGGGCCAGGGGGTGACACGGAGCATTCAGCAGGGTTATAAAGCACAGAGCGTGGGCAGTGAGGGCTTTCTGGACCCCCTGCAGTTGTTTAGCCTAGCACATTCTTCTGTGCTTGACTTCATGACTCCCAGGTACAGCCAGCATTGTGAACTGCCTGTTTGTCCCCCTGGGGGGAGGAGAGCATCAGCCCCCAGCACTCGCTGGGAGGATGGTACTGATCCAACTATCCACAGCTCCAGTGACTCCTCTCTTCCTCTGCCATGGAAATGAACCATGTGGTAGCAATGATGGGAAATTACTCAGAGAGAAAAAAAAAAAAAAAANAGAAAAAAAAAAAAAAAAAAAAAAAAGAGCTCGGTGTAAGCCAGGCCAAATACTCCAGAATAAACACAGCCTCAGCCTAGCACCATGCAACTGTCAAGTCGCATTGCAGTAGGTTTCTTGATGCTGATGATTTAACGATTCTTTGGCCCAAGGGTACATCTCCCACTGAGAATCTGCTTCTCCAAAGCCGCTTTATCACTGACCTGAAAGGAAGCAATCATGGCTTGTGTGTCAATGCATGCGACGAGAGTTAATGCATGGTAATGGCCACAGCACATCCAGCGGGTCGGACAAAACAGACAAGGTTCTGTGTCTGCGTTTTGCTCCCTGAACACAGAGGTCACTGGCCTTTATCCTGGTGAGCTCTGATAGAACACAGCAGGCAGAGCCTGGGCGTACACACACAAACCTGACAGCGATTGCTGATAGACTCAGACTAGAGTTTTTGCTTTGTATTTTTTTGGAAAAGCTTTAAAATCAAAACAAAATGCAGATGTCATAGGTCTTCTTTTGCCCCGCAAAAGAACGTTTGGTCTTCTCTTATTGCCCAGCTATTCCCAGTTTGTCCTTTGTGTTTTGTCCGAGCTCAGCTGCCCAGCTGAAGAGCTTTTGGTTCTGCGCCCTCATCACCCATTTTCTGATTGAAATGGGAACCCCAGGCTCCTGGGAAAGGCCCGTGATATAATTGCAAGGTGGGAACTGCTTCTGCTGTTGTTAGGATATGTGCAGTCCCAGAGTTCTGGCTGACATCCACCTGAGGGTTTCGTGCCAAAGGATGATGGATTGTCCAAGTGTCTGCTTGGTGGGGTGGAGATAAGGGAGCTGACCCAGCACGGGGCTGCTGCTTCTCCCAGCCAGCAGCTGTAGCAATGGTTTGCAGTTGGGAGCAGGTCAATTCTCTTGCACATTTAATGGCTGAGATAAAGGCAGCATGCAGTTAGCTTTTAAGCCAATGTTTGATATCGAGGATGCCAAGCCCCTCTGGCCACCCACTTGCACGTACTTCCAGAGCAAGGCCAGGCAGATCTACTTGGAGACAACGCTCTTGTACTAAAAACAAACGCTGATGCTCACAGGCATCTTGCTGCAGAGCAAATGATTGCATGAGGCCGCTGCTGACCGCGCTGTGCCAGCACTGTCTCAGCAGCAGCGAGCAGCACTGACACTGCAGGACCTGGGCACGGTGCCTCCCTCCGTGCTCCCAGCACTGCCCCCAGGAGCAGAGCCAGGCAGGGTCGGGGCCTCCTGGATCCCATCCCGCTCTCCCCAGTGCTGCTCCGCAGCGGATGTCTGAGCTGTGGTCCCAGCCCCTGTCCCCAGACGCTGCCCCGTGCTGCAGCAGGCACCCCGCTGGCCTAAGGGTTGTGCAAACAAGGGAAAAACAATAACTGAAACCAGCCTCTGCCTCCAGGAGCTGACAGCAGCTCCCCGACTTCGCTTCTGTACATAAATCCTCGGGGATGTCACTGTTTTCCAGAGGATGCTAAAAGGAACTGTTGTCACCCTGACAGTGACTTTTCCTGCCACTCACTGAGCCCTCCCCTCCCTCTCCCCCACAGGGAGAAGTTTGTTAAAAATGAGGTCTCATCCGATGGCTGCTAATTAGCTGTGAGGGGACATTGCTTGGGCTGTGCCATGGGTGTCTGCTGGTGCTGCTGCTGGTGGCAGTGGGTGGCTGATGGGGAGGGACCGCACGGGGGGCAGGGGGGGTACATGTGTGTCTCTGCACGCTTACATGTGTCTGGTTCTGATTTTTAGAATCTTCCCGTTGGAACGGAGAGGGATCACATCATCCTTCTGTTTCAACATTTGGGTTGAATCCCATCCCAGCTGTTGGGATGAGGTGATGGCACTGGGGCTCCTGGCACCGCCTCCTCCCCATGGGGTGAGCGTGGGGCTCAGCCCTGCTCCTGTTCCCAGCCCCGCTGATCTCAGCAGCAACACCTCCGGCTCCATGGTGGGGGGGGTCTGGGGTTACATCAGAAGCAAAACCTGGCAGCGGTGTGTGCAGGCGTCAAAGTGCAAAGGGAGGCAGCACCCACGTGCAGCAACCCGAACCCGTTGTGCTCCCGGCTCCGCTGCTGCCAGCTGTCCTCCTGGGCACCTGGAAAAGGCAGGGGAGAAACCGAGAGAGAGGCACTGCCAAGCAAACAGCTGGCAGGGGAGGGAAGGTGGCTGCCCCTGAGGTCCTGGAAGATCCCCACCCCTGCTCCTGGGGAGTGCGCACAAGGTGACACGTGCAGGGCAATGGCTCTCGGGGGAGCTGTGGCATTGGTGGGGTTTTGGTGGGGTGTGTGGTGAGATCCCACTGTCGGGCCCACACCTCAGAGCCTGTGGTTGGACTCTGCTGGGTCGGGGCTCTGAATTTCCAAGGAAAAGCCCTTGGCCATCTCCAGGCCCAGGGGCTGTGGTCAGGGCTGAGCCCCCCCATTGCCCTCTGCTCCATCCCACGCAGCAGAAAAGGCCTCAGAGGTTCGTGGGCCGCCCGTGTGCAGCTCAGCGCTGAGTGGGGCTTTGCTGAGGCCTCAGCTTGTGGTCTGTGCTGGGTACGATGCTGCTTTGCTGTAGGATATCCTTACTTCTAACTGTCAGCTGCTTTCCTTCAGAGGACGTGCAGGAAAACACGCGTGTGGCTGCAGGCTCCTTGCAGGCGATGCCGGCACACGTGTGTGCGCGCCCCCTGCACTCGCTGCACGCGTGCGCACGCGCCGCTCCCTGCAGCTGCCTCGCACCTGTGCGCGCGCGCGCGCTCCC